>JAWDJD010000004.1:149155000-149662500 GCA_035047305.1 Bradypodion pumilum
GTGTTATATGTCACTCATGTTTCATGTTTAGTTATATGGTACTAGTAATAACAGGGCATGCTCCTGTTTCTTAGGGGAGTGTCTTCCTAAGCCATTGGTCATTTATTGGCAACAAGGGGATTCTGAGTGGAAGGATTCCTGCTGGAGCGATCCGCCCATGGAGAGAGAAGAAGGTTACTCAGCTCCAGGATGGTGGTTCACCAGTAGACTAAATGTGCTGACATTTGTTCTTTTCTTTCTTACTGTGCTTCCAGCTGTAAGAACAATGCCTCATGGGGGCAACCCCAACTTTTGGATTCGTCATGCTAACTATATGTTTGAGGTTCATGGTAAGAATGCAACGTTATACTATGAGCATCCACTGGCAGTGTCTCAAATGGCTTTTCTTCCGGCATTGTTCAACACGCCAGAGTTGGTTATTGGACATTTGCAACATCTTGATAGGTCTACACTCTTCTCTAATCCTCCAGAACAATTTAACAACACCCGCTGGCGAAGCATGACATTCAAGAAATACACTAAAGGACTTTGTTTCTGCTGTCATAGTTCTGGAGTCTGGAATAGTAAATGGAAGTACTGGACTCAAGCAAAAAGGGTTTTGCAGAATGTAGGCAATTATACGGGTTGTGATGATTATTTTTGGTTATGGGGTAGTTATAACAGTTCTTATAAGCTTAATTATACCTTGTTTAACACTACTATTGAAGATATATATGATGTATTTCCTATGTTTACTCCTGATTATTCTGCTATAGATAGTGGTTCAATTTGCAATGGATGGCAAATCAAGGATCCTAACATGTGGTTCTTTTTTAATGGAGTTGCCACGAATTTCCATCCAGGACAATATCAATGTGCAGCATTGGGTTATTTTACCTTACCCGTACAGGTGCAAATGCCGCCTCAGGCACATGCACGGCGCCGGAGAGCTGCTGCCGGCCCGATGGGTTCTGGTTGCAATGATGAAGTGATAATCGATGTTCAGCTGTCTGATGGTAGCTCCTGGGGGAGAGCTATAGGGAGTGCTATCACTGGCGCACTCACATTGGGATCATACCCAGGTGTCATTTCCCAGGAGAATAGAAGGTCCATTTTGGGACTCACCTGTAGGCTGGAGAAATCAATCAATGCCACAGGGAGGGTCATACGGGATCTTCAAATGGAAATCACTGAGCTTCATCAAGACCAAATGCAGGACAGACTGGCCATAGATTACCTGTTAGCAAAATCCGGAGGATTTTGTAAACTGGTCGGGAACCAGGGATGTCGGGTAAAATTCCAGGATCTGAATAATACTATTGAGAAAGAACTTCAGAATTTACAGGAGAGTATTATTAACAATGTACGCACTGATGTTAATCTCTTTGATTGGGTGACTTCTTGGTTGCCTGATTTATCTGTCCTTAGACAAGTTTTCTTTTATGGGTTCATTATTATTATCTGCTTTATACCTTTGTATTTTTGCATTACTTGTATTCCTAATCTTATTTCTATGTGTAACACATGTCCACTGCGTAGAAGGGAGACATCGAGTTTTGCACGACGGCAATTGTACTCAATGAGGTATCACCCTCCGGAACAAGGTACCATGAGTCAGGAGGGGTACGATGTCCAGGAGGACAGTGATGATGTATATGGAGGAGTAGTTATGGAGTATGATGACATGCAGGGGTATGATTAGCCGTCCCTCTCTCAAATTTAAATGAAAAGGAGGACATGTAGGAATGCATCTGGATTCTGTCAGGCTGTCTCTGACACATTTTGTAAACAAAAGCCTCTTTGCTTGCTATTCTCCTTATCTCTCTTTCTTTGGGTTCTGACACTTCTGATTGGCTGTTTGCCCTCAGTTTTGTCTCTGTTAAGTTTCGTTTCTGGTATACAATGCTTGCCTAAGTTTCGTTTCTGAGACTCTGCCTGAATAAAGAGAAGGCTTTAGGATCGTTTGTCAGCCAAGGACTGGAGTCGTGTTTTTCTGTCTCTACCTCAAAAGATCTGAGGACATAAACTGCTGCTAATGAGGCTGACTGATTGAGAAGGTATCTTTACATGAATCAAATCCCAACATTAGATGGAAAATACAGAGGGAGGGAGGGAGAACATTTCCCTAGAGAATGTTGTCTTTGTAGTTGCCCAAGTAAAACACCATGATACAAATGTTAGCATTTGCCTTATCATCAGCACAGCTTCATCTGCAGTTCACATTTCTATAGCTTGTTATGTAGCAAAATAAATGATCTTACAGCTCTTGGGTCAGAGCAGATAGGAATGGATTCTGTGCATGGGGTTAAAATTGGGAGAAAGAGGGCAGTATTCACATGCTGTTTCTTTTAAGCAGAGATGCATGGGAGACTAATTTGGATGCAGTGTAACATCTTTATTCAAAGTTCTCCATGAAAGGCCAAAACAGTCTGGATGGTGCCCAACTTCCAGGGGGAGGGGAAAGAGAAGGAAAAATGATTACAATATTACAAAATCCTTATTTGATCATCATGTTTGTTTTAACCCATCACTTTAAATGTAATAAAAGCCAGCAGATTCAGAAGAGAAAGAAAGATCCATTTTAATTAGAACATACAACTGTTATTTCTTTGAATATGTAAAGGTGACAGTTTTGTAGCATTTTATTGTCATTCTAGAACCAGAATTTCAAGAAAAATGCCTTCTTTTCATTTGTACGGTTTTTCATTTAGGAGATGGGGAAGGGGAAGGTGTTCCAGGCGTTGTTGTTGTTTTTTTTTTTACAACTCTGCATGCTGCCTGTAGTTAGAGGAATTAACAGGGGCTCTTCTGGGATGTAGTGTTTGCCTTTATATCCAGCACTAAACTTCAGACCCTGAATTCAAAGAAAGCCCTGCGTCTCTATCTGTTCTGAGCTCTTTCCATCTCTTTTGTCATGTGTTGCCAGTTGTTTGCCGTGGCTGATCAGTTTGGCTGGTTGTTAGCAGGTGTGCAGTATGGAAAATAGTATGTCTGCAATTCAAGTATCTTAAATAAAGAAATATTTTAATCTTTTCTCCTGCAAATGTCTCGGAGAGAATTGTTGTTATATGCCATCAAGTCACCCCCGATTTACAGTAACTCTATGAATGAATAATCTCCACATTGTCCTGTCCTCGATGGCCTTGCTCAGCTATTGTAAACTCAAGGCTATGGTTCCATTATGTAGTCAATCCATCTCATATCTGCTACTTTCAACCTTTCCCAGCATTATCATCTAGGGAATTTTCTTTTCTCTTGATGTGCCCAAACTATGACCACATCAATTTCATCATTTCCCCCTTCAGAGATAATCCAGGCTTGATTTGTTCTAGGATTTACTTGTTAATCTTTCTGGCAGTCCAAGTCTCCTCAAAGCATTCCTCCAGCACCATATTTCAAACAAGGCAACTTTTTCCTCTGTCAGATTTCTTTACTGTCCAGATTTCACATCCATACACAGTGATGGGGAATAGAAGAGTGTGGATTATCTTGGTCTCAGTCTCCAGTGACACATCCTCACACTCTAACCCCTTCATTGCTGCTCTTCCAAATTGCAGTCTTCTCCTGATTTCTTACTTGCAGTCTCCATTTGGATTGATAATTGAACCAAAATATTTTACTATTTCAAGTTATACAGTGAGAGTTATTGAGACTTTAAGTGCCAATAATGAGAAAGGGATGGAGTCTGGGAGACATGTAGCCATTCTTCTATAGTGGTTCAACTCTTAAGCTAAAGGGGATTTTACCAAAAATTCAAAACTTCAGAATGGAAGGAAACTGTCTGTCACCTGCCATGTCTGGCCCCTTTCTTAACAACACAACAGAAGGACTACTCCCTCCTGTATAAAACAAAAAGGTGGGATTCCTCTTCCTTGAGCTCAATTTCCAATTTATCAAACACAGTGGTACCTTGCTTAAAGAGCATAATGCATTCCACAGGATTGCTCTTTAAGCGAGTTTGTTCTTTAAGTGAAACACCATTGTAAGTGAACAATTATGACTTCGGGGGGGGGGGATTGTGAACCCCGATTTAGTTGTTAAGAGAGTTTTTGGTTGGTTTTAGTTAAGTGAGGTGACCATTCAGAGAAAATTCTGCTGTTTAAGCGAGTTAATCTCTAAGCAAGGTGCTCTTTATGCGAGGTTTTACTGTATAACTTTTCATCCCTTTAATTCAACCTGTTTAATTAAACCTAGAATTATAGGAAGACTTCTTATTGAATAAGCTTCACTGAACACAACAGGACTCCCCACAGAGGAAGCCTACATAAGATTAAAGAGGAACCCAGAAGCCCTAGAAATGAGAAGCACACTAACCTATGCATTCAAGTCGTGTATTCCACCCATTCCGCATGCATGTTGCTTCTTTTCTATCAGCAAGTTTGAATCCATGGTCACAGGAAATTTGTATTCGATCACCATCCTTGTAAATGTCCCTTCGTGAGATTATACGGCCATGAGGAATAACTTCTGGTAGGCAGGTTATTTCTACATTTAAAAAAACCCCAGAATGTTCCAAATTAGAATTTGGTGTGATTATTTAATTTTTTTAAAAAAAAATCTTCCTATAAGCCAGAAGGATTAGTTAACAGGGAAATTAGCATTAAGTTATTTCTGAATCTTCACATTAGCTCTCTCCCCACCCCAATCTACATACTTACACTGAGTGGAGGAATACATTTTGCCATTTTTATTGGGAAATGGACCATCTTAAAGCCCAGTAACATGAAGTACCCTCCGTAGTTTACATTATCCATTAAAATGAGGGAATTAGTACATTTTCAGGTTTATTTCATCAGTGTTTTGGGAGATCAAAACTAACAGAATGGATAGAAATATTTTCAAATGAACAATTCCCACAAAAAACAAATTAGCTTCCATGCTTCTTCTTCCATGTCTAGGTCATCCTTGTTCTACTAATCCTACTAATATTTGAACTGCAACTGGTTTTAATGTATTTTATTTGGGGTCCTTTTGCTCTTCTCCCCCACCCCATTAACTAACCTACACATTCTGGTACAAGTGCACTCCAGTTTCCATGCGCTGTGCAAACGATCTGCTCAGAACCCTTAATTTTGAATTTGTCAATACATTCAAATCGTAGCAGGTGACCGTACAAAAAATCTTGGTCCAGATCCATTATTCCAGTCATGATTATCCTTCCATTTTTTGGTTCTTTTACCGGGAAGCACTTTACGACTGTAAAACAAGTAATGCTGTTGCATAAGTTTCGATATTTTTCAAACATCAGCAAGAAAGTGAATTGAAAATAAGTCAGGTCATTACTGTAACACCCATATTCAGCAGAAATAACTATCTTCCATTACCCAAATGTTACCATTAGCATGTCAGAATATATGCTTCCAAAAAGCAGTATGATATTCACAATTGTTAGAGTGTTATTAGTTACCTCCAGCCTGTATAAGATAATCTATGCAAAGTTTACTTTTCTAACTCATATTTCCTCGTAAACATGTTAAGCAAGGGTTTAACTCCAAGGAAGGTTTTGGAAATTTTTTAAAAATAGGCATATGCTTTTCAATATAAATTATAAATAAAACAATCGGTAAAGGTGAAATTGTAACTTCCTTTTTTCCTGTTTATAGGTCAATATCCAACAGGATATAGGTTCCTAGCTTCTCCTTACGAATCAAAGACTGGCTCTGGAGAAATGTAAAACCTTTTGGAGTTAATTTTCAGTCAGAATTGGAGCACTAGAGTGAGAAAGGGAGAACAAGAAATGTGTGTGATGCTGGCAGGCATCTATTAATGTGACATTGGATGTAGGCTGCTGTCAAAAACTTTAACATATACATTTATATTCATAAATATGGGCCCAAAATCCTATTGGTCTTCATGTAAGGTTATGTGTAACTTTCCACAGTTAATTATCACTAATTAACAAGGCACTGCAGTGTATTTCAGATGTGCAAACACATCAGCACATTGGTGTCCAATTCTGGAGATGGGTTGATTCCATTCCAGTATTTTAAGTCTGCACTTTACAGAGGTTATCCAATGTGCTCAACCTATTTTGGGGAGAGGGCTTTCCAGCTTGCATAACTCTTTAAAATGCAGGCTTAAATCTGGAGATTTACATCATCCCTTAATTTGCAGCCACCAAATACCATTACCAAGCACGTGATTAATACAATAAAATCTCATATAATGAAGTGATCTTACAATGAAAAAAATCGTACAATGAAAGGAAATTTGGGGGAAATTGTGCCTCATACAATGTTTTCTCTCTTGTTAGCATTTACTCAGTCTGGCAGTTGTAGGGAAATGAGGGGATGGGCTCGGGTAAGAGAGAGACCCAGCAAGGCACATCTTCTCCCCCCACTTTGCCTTGCTGTGGCTGGGCTGGGGGAAAGTGCTGGTGGCAGTGAGCCATGCTTTAGAAAGTCCTGATCATTGCAAGCCATGCTTTAGAATGGGGCCAGTGTGGGAAGGAGGGAAAAGAGAGACAGGGAGGGAGAGAGGGGGAGAGAGAGACACAGAGAGAGAGAGAGAGAGAGAGACAGGCAAGTCCCAAACTTCTCCAATGGCTCTCTGAGTGAGTGAGTGAGACATGTTGACTGATAGCCATTAGCCTTGAAGGTGCCAAGAGAACCACCCTCCAAACTGGAGAGCGTGTGCTCAGCTGGCACCAGTTAGAGCAACTGAGGGAAGCTGCTCACATTTATTTATTTATTTGTTTGTTTGTTTGTTAAAATTTATATTGCCGCCCAGTCACCGTATACCTGTCAAGCGCGGCTCCGGACAATACGGGACCTGCGCAGAACCATTCTGCGCAGGTCCCTTCTACGCATGCATAGAAGCCTTCTACGCATCCCCTTCTGCACAGAACCCTTCTACACATGCGTAGAAGGGTTCTAGGCATGTGTAGAAAGGTTCTACACATGCATAGAAGGGACCTGCGCAGAAGGGGATGTGCAGTAACTACTTTTCCCCCACCATCAAATTACGGGATGGTGCCGGCTCTTGGTGGGAAAGGAGGAAAAGTGGTGCTAAATTACGGGAAATCCCGGCCAATATGGGATACTTGAAGGTATGGCCGTAGCAATTCAGGGTGGCTTACAAACAATAAATTACATTACAGTATGTTGATGGAGGTTCAGGTGGCGTGGCAGCGAAGATCTTTGGTGGGAAGGGATCAGTGTGGGAAGGAAGGAAGAGGGAGAAACAGTGAGAAACAGCGGGAGAAGAAGAGATGCGGTGAGAGGTTCCCTGCATTTCAACTACATTCCAATCCCAGCAGATCTGTTGTTTTGAGTATTTGTTTGCTTTGTATTCATTTGCTTTGTATTCGTTTGCCTCAAGAGGAGAGGAGGAGACCTGGTGGGAGGATCCCCGTGGAGGGTGTGTGTGTGAGGGTGGGTAGCCTTCCATTTCCCATGCATCCCCAGCCAACCTTAGATCATTGATCCTTACTCCCCCATCTGCCCAAAAGGCGCCCCCAGCCTCATTCTTGTTGGGAAGGAGAGTCCAGACTATTGCAAGCCATGCTTTAGAAAGGGGCCAGTGTGGTGGCGGAAGGAGGAGTAGGAGAGAGAGAAAGGCAGGCAAGTCCCAAACTCCTCATGCTGACCAAAAGCCATTAGTCTTGGAGGTGCCAAGGAAACCCTGGGCTTGCCATGCTGTCCCCGCCCCTGTGTTGCCACTTCCCTCAGCAGCCCTGACCCCAAACTATATAATGGAAAAAATCGTACAATGAAGAATCCCATGGAACAGATTATTTTCATTGTACGAGGTACCACTGTACATATATTTGAATCTCATCAAGGTTAGTTGTGGCAACTTATGCTAACTTTGTAACAGGATTCTGGACACAGTTTTAATTTATTGTGATTTCAGTTGAATGACTGTTTTTGGCAAATAGATTAATTTAGATTTCTGTAATGAAATTAAAACAAAGTAAACAAGAAATATATCCCCCATCACATATTTGATTGCTTTCACCATTGTTACATACCCATCAAACTGCCAAAGGCTGTATACTTCAGAAAGACAATTATCTAACTACCTGGTAGTTTACACACTGGATCTATATGTAGTCAATGCAAATGGGATGGCCTTATGAAAATGAGATCAGGATTCCTCTACTTTTCATAATTGTGCAGAACAAGAAATATCAACACTTGTTGGACCTAGTCTTTGATACAATGATCAGTAACTATCAAGAAAAAAGGTAGGGAAGTTGCTGGCCCAAAACTAGTGGAGAAGGAAACAGGAGGAAAATGACCCCATTGACCTCTATTGAGATCCCCTCATATATGGTCTTCTGTATGTATTTGTAGCAACAACATGTGTTTCTTATTTTAAGCATACTACAAAACGTTTTAGACCCACTCTCTGTCCATGTTTATGTAGAAGGTACTTCTGCAGTGTGGCTTGTGTCTTATCTTTCATTTGGCTATAATTTATTTTCCTTTGATTTCTTACTCTTTAGACTTTATTTAATGAGCATGATTCACTGTTTATCTGCTGTAATTTAAATTATTTAAAATTAATTTTATTAATTGAGTCTGACTGTTGTCCATCCTGGTTATCATCTCTCACCCCCCGGAATATGATAATCAGATCTGAAACAGGAAGAGGTCCAATCCTTAAAGTCATGCACAAAGGGTTGCTAAGCTTCCACCACTGTTGCAACACCTTGCGAAACTATACTGTACAATCCAAAGCTTTCAGGGTTTCAGGGAACAAAGAGATAGATGAAACAAAAAAGCAATACATGTCCTTTTGCACAAACTAAAGGAATTTCTCACTATGTTAAATTCAAGACATTAATTTTAAAAACTCACTTTCACAGTGAGGGATTTCGTTGCTCCACCCATCGGCCCGGCATACACGGAAATTTGTCCGGCTGAGCATCTGAAATCTGGAAGGATTTGTTTTGTTTTATTTTAAACAAAGAAAAAATCATCATGCTCAAATTTCAATAGAATTTCATTCTGTAAGAATACAAACTATGTTTTTGACTTTAAAAATCATATCAAGAAAAGAAGCAACATTATGCCTTTAATATATGTGCTTGTTTGTAGGAAAGGCATGAGAATTCACCTAAGAATAATTCAGAATGAAACTAAAGAATTAGAAGAGCTGATCCAAAAGAGAATATGGTTTTTCTAATCTTGGAGGTTATTTTCTCAAGGAATGAAAATCTCAACATTTG
Source organism: Bradypodion pumilum (assembly GCA_035047305.1). Classification (NCBI taxonomy): domain Eukaryota; kingdom Metazoa; phylum Chordata; class Lepidosauria; order Squamata; family Chamaeleonidae; genus Bradypodion; species Bradypodion pumilum. Next base: position 149,164,155 of record JAWDJD010000004.1, read on the forward strand.
GAAGACAAAGCACCAGGACTTACTGACAGGCTCACAGCCATTCCTGCAACTTCCTAGAAGACAAATTCCTTTCCTTTCTCTTTGTATGACTTTGTATTAAAGGCAAGAATGATGGCAGAAAAGCATAAGGGGCTTCCTTTCTTCCTGATTGATAGTATTACATGGCAGCTCAGCCTGTAGAGTAGAAGGAGCCTTTGAATAAGCTGCCCTCCCACAGCCCTTCACCTAACTGTTAGAAGTAGAGCTGGGAGAAAAGAATAAACTGTGTTTGTGTAGAGGAAGTTAATTAGGCACTATTGCAAGTGCCCCCCTCCCCCCCCCAAAAAAGCCATCTCAATGACTGGAGCATCGACACTGGAAGTTTTCTAATTTTTCTCAGATTTAGAAGGCTATACATAACTTGGAATAAATTCAACCCAGAAAGATAGAAGCTTCACAGAGTTCAGAAATACATACTGATTTTTACAGGCCCATCATAATAGCTGAGAATAACCAAATGCATAGTTATAAAATGGGGATACTTGGCTCAATAGTATGATTAATGCAGTGGTGTGATTCAGCAAGTTTGCACCAGTTCGCCAGAACTGGTAGCATAAATTCTGGCCCACCCATCCAAGTTTTGAAATAAAGTAGTCCTAATTTGGGTGCAACACAGGGCTTTCCCCCTGGCCACGCCCAACATACCACGCCCACAGAGTAGGTAGTAAAAAAATTTGAATCCCGCCACTGGATTAGTGTGAAGGATCTTGGAATTATTGTAGATTACAAAATGAATATAATCCAACAGTTCTACCTGGCTACAAAAAATGATAAATGTTATTTTAGGTTGTATGCCAATAAAGGATCTATCTATCTATCTATCTATCTATCTATCTATCTATCTATCTATCTATCTATCTATCTATCTATTCTATCTAATCTATCTATCTAATCTATCTATCTAATCTATCTATCTAAGGCTGTGTTAACAGAAGCATTGTCTCTAAAACCCGTACTAGTCCCTCTCAACTCAGCACTGGTCAGGCTTCATCTTTTCAGTTCTGGACCCCACGTTTGTAAAAGGATGCCAAGAATCTAGAACAGGGTCAGAAAAGGACAACAAAGACGATTAGAGGAATGGAAACCAAGCCCTATGAGCAAAGACTGAAGGAATTGGGAATGTTTAGCTTTGAGGAAAAAAGGCAGAGGGTAGATATGACAGTACATTTCAAATACCTGAAAGATAATCAGACAGAGGAGGGGCTGGATCTGTCCTCAATCATCTCAAAATGTAGGACACATAATAATGACCTCAAATGATAGGAACCCAGATTTTGGCTGCATATCACAAAAACGTGTTAACTGTTAGAGCTGTATGACAATGGAACCAATCACTTGAGAAGGTGATGAGTGCTCCATCATTGGAAGCTTGAAAATTGGACATCTATCTGTCACATCTGCTTTGACCTGGATTCCTGCACTTAGCAGGGAGTTGGATTGCTGGCCTCATAGGCCAATTCCAACTTAATTATTCTATGATTCCATCTTACCTTCTCCTCCCACTTGCCACCTCATGGCTTGCATGCTCTTCTTTCATATGCCAGACAGGGAGAATTATTATTGATATATAATAGGTTGATGCTAGGAAGATTACCTGTTCATGGGCTTAGGCCACAGGTGAGTTCTCTCATTTCAGCTACTTTCTGAAGTAACAAGATTCAATATTTTATATTGGCTGTCCCAAAAGAAGAAAAGGAGAACAGCAGCCTCACAGTGGAGAAGTAGAATATTCTGGGTTTTTTTAAATCCAGAGAGGCCTTTCCTATGCTAGCTGAATATAATAAACAATAAGAAGAAAAATGAAGTAAAGAGTCTTACCCTTCATCACAGTGATAAACAACACGAGCACCAAAAAAAAATCCATCTCCTTCAACGAGTTCAAAAGAGCCAGATTGGAGATCTCCAGGATGTCCACAAGGTTTTTCTGTAAATTAAAAATTAATATGCAATGAAACCAAATATGATGAGCCATAAAATGTATTTATGGAATGAGATAATAGGGATGGGAATTTTGGATTATTATTATTTTTTTGGGACAACAACTCATTATCTCCATGCCAGAAGTGCTGCGGGACAGAGACAGTGGCTCACCTGACAGAAAGGTCTTCACTGGAAGGTATTGAGGTTAGATTGGTCTTGCTCAGCCTAGCTTACTGTTCAGAAAGAAAGCTCCAACAAGCACTGTGGTAGGAATAGGTACCTTGGGAGAAAACACACCTCAAAGCCTTCCAGACTTCCAAAAATCCCATGAGTAATCATGATTAATGATGATAAGAATATTTCTTCTTTGTTTCCTTACTAATGTCAGTCACAAGCAGATGTGAGACATCATTGTATTCAGACTTTCCTTTTCCTGGAGGTAACTTAAAAGTATCACTATTAGAGTTAGGTAGAATGGAACGGCTGGCAATCAAAAAAGATACAGCAACATGCCATAGCTTAGGGGGTTCAACATGAAAACATAACCGTCAAGCGCAGCTCCGGAAAATAGGGGAACTGCTCCGGACTGGATGTGCATGCACAGCAACAACTCCTTTGTGCATGCGCAGAACTGTTTTGCACATGCACAGAGCCCATTTGCGATGGGCGCGCATGTGCAGTAACCCCTTTCCCCGCCGTTCAAATATGGAATGGCGGCGGGAAAGGGGAGGAATGTGCAGAGAAATACGGGATTTCCCGGCCAACCCGGGATACTTGACAGGTATGCATGAAAATCAGGCCTGTAATTTGACCTTAGTAAAGGCAAAAGTAAAGGTTTCCCTTGCTCGAAAGCCAGTCGTACACAGGATATATCTTATGATTAAAAGACACATGGCCTCAATTTTACTCACTGATGTGAGCTAGGCCCCATAGTTAGGGAAATTCTCCCTATATTTGAATGTGGTTGTGACTCACTTTCCTTAAAAGGAATTTTGTCTCATCCTTTGCAACACAGTAGACTCAGAAAATTTGTTTTGACAGTGGGGAAAACAAAAGACAGAAGGTCTCTATCACTTTGACCCAATCCTAATGAGAACAAAAGCAAATGGTAATCTGTATGTAAAGCAAATAAAACAAGTTCTGAAGGGGAGGGGGACTTGCTCTGCTTCTGCTCCATTTAATGGGCAAAGACTTGTGAAGAGGTGGGCCAGGTAGAAGCCAAATATAATGACAGCATATCAAACAACATCTGTATGAAGTCAGGGGGATGTAGAATTATTACTCATGGTGGCAGATATAAATCTTTTCAACATTTACTTGTTGAAATGTATTGTTACTGTTACTGTTATTTTTATTGTTATTGTTATTGCTATTGTTAAGGTACACTACAGTAGTGGCCAGATGCTTGTGTCTCTTATAACAACAAGCTGCTATTCTGTTGCTTCCCTTATTTCTGGTACCCAAGAAGGTCTCTACAAAGGGTTGTAAATTTTTGCCTGTTTTCAAAATTATTCTCACACCATGAGGGTACAAAATATTTGATGAGAGAAGAGAACTAGAATGAAGAGGATTACTTTCATGCAAAGTAAGTAAAATGGTGTGACATAATTCTTCAGTACTGCTAGCACTTAAATATAAATAAGAACTTGCAGAAAATATTGTCCTTCTGTTGTCAGCAAAGACAGTCCTTTTCAGACAAGCTTTTTTAAAGCAATAAGTTGGGGTCTAAGGAATGCTGCATTTATGTGAGGCAAGTATTTTAAAATATGTTTTTAAAATTGGTTTTAATTTTAGTTTTAATTTTGATTAATGTTTTTTTTAAATATATATAATTTTGTATAATATTTTAAACCTCTTATTATTGTACAGTTTTAATTCTGACCCATCTTGTGTCCTCTGAAGAGCTAGAAGCAATGGAAGGGTGGTTGTGTCTCTTTCAACAGTGAGATGTTGTCCTTTTGCCTTATGTTTGTATACTTCTTTTGTCAAAGACACTACTTTTGTGCAACTGGTTTGCTCAAATTATGAATATCTTGATGAGAAAAAATATTGCTTTTGGAACTTACCTGCACTCTATAGTTATAGCAGTTCGATGCCACTTGCTGCATTATTGCCCTCAAGCAGGAACTTTTTTAATTTTTTTAAATTAAATTTTCAAACAAATACAGTATAATATAACATAAAATATATAATACACTAAAATGACTAAAATACATAATATGCAAACAACAAAGAAGAAAAAAGAAGCACCCTGTAACTTTGATTTCATAGGTCTGCAACCAAAAAACTGCAGAGGATTTTTTTTACTGTTTCTTATAGATTTTTACTTAGTGAAACCAAGAAAAATACTTAAAAAATTCCACCTCATCAAGTTTTCTCACAAAACTCGTGTTTTAGTTTAATTTAGCATAAGGTTTGCCTTTAACCCAAAATCTGGTATCCTATTCTTGATTCTAAAAACCCTATCCAAAAATTATTTCTTGCCTTCATTTAATATTTATTAGAGCTAGAATAAAGAATAATGCAAAGAGAAAATAAGAGGAATGGTGTGTGTATGTGTGTGGTCAGTGGTGGGCATCAGCAGGTTCGCACTAGTTTGCCAGAACTGGTAGCAGAAATTCTGGCTGGCCGTGCACATCCAAGTTTTTAAGTAAGTAATACCTCATACAAAGTCTGCTTCATACAACATCAGATTCATACAACATCACCTAATTCCTTGAAAAAAGTTACCTCATACAAAGTCGTGTGACGTTGTATGAGGCATTGTGGTTTTCCCAGGTTGCATTGTGCCTGGGCAGACTTTTAAAAACTGCGCCGCCAAGACCACCGGAGCCATGCTTCCATCGCTGGTTCCCTCCCCCACCCCGCCCGGCGGGGGAGGTAGGAGCACAGCTGACCGGCATTGATGCGGCGGGACTTTTAAAAACTGCACCGCCAGCACCACCGGAGCCACGCTTCCATCGCTGGCTCCCTCCCCCACCCCACCCGGCGTGGGTGGTAGGAGCACAGCTGACCGGCATTGATGCGGTGGGACTTTTAAAAACTGCGCCGCCAACACCACCGGAGCCATGCTTCTATCGCTGGCTCCCTCCCCCACCCCGCCTGGCAGGGGAGGTAGGAGCACAGCTGACCGGCATTGATGCGGCAGGACTTTTAAAAACTGCGCCGCCAACACCAGCGGAGCCACATTTCCATCGCTGGCTCGCTCCCCCACCCCACCCGGTGGGGGAGGTAGGAGCACAGCTGACCGGCATTGATGCGGCGGGACTTTTAAAAACTGTGCCGCCAACACCACCGGAGCCATGCTTCTATCGCTGGCTCCCTCCCCCACCCCGCCCGGCGGGGGAGGTAGGAGCACAGCTGACCGGCATTGATGCGGCGGGACTTTTAAAAACTGCGCCGCCAACACCAGCGGAGCCACGCTTCTATTGCTGGCTCCCTCCCCCACCCCGCCTGGCAGGGGAGGTAGGAGCACAGCTGACTGGCATTGATGCGGTGGGACTTTTAAAAACTGTGCCGGCAGCACCACCGGAGCCACGCTTCTATCGCTGGCTCCCTCCCCCACCCTGCCCGGCGGGGGAGGTAGGAGCACAGCTGACCGGAATTGATGCGGCGGGACTTTTAAAAACTGTGCCGCCAACACCACCGGAGCCACGCTTCTATCGCTGGCTCCCTCCCCCATCCCGTCCGGCGGGGGAGGTAGGAGCTCAGCTGACCGGCATTGATGCGGCGGGACTTTTAAAAACTGCACCGCCAACATCACCGGAGCCATGCTTCTATCGCTGGCTCCCTCGCCCACCCCGCCCGGCGGGGGAGGTAGGAGCACAGCTGACCGGAATTGATGCGGCGGGACTTTTAAAAACTGTGCCGTCAACACCACCGGAGCCACGCTTCTATCGCTGGCTCCCTCCCCCACCCCGTCCGGCGGGGGAGGTAGGAGCACAGCTGACCGGCATTGATGCGGCGGGACTTTTAAAAACTGCACCGCCAACACCACCGGAGCCACGCTTCTATTGCTGGCTCCCTCCCCCACCCCACCTGGCAGGGGAGGTAGGAGCACAGCTGACCGGCATTGATGCGGCGGGACTTTTAAAAACTGCGCTGCCGATTTTAGCAGGGGGGAGGAGCATCATGGCAGACTGAGCACATCGTTTTTCTCACCACTGCCTGGAAAGGGGAGCCACAAATGTGGATATATAATGCTATACTGTTCGTTTTTGAAGGAAAATGTTTCTGGAAGGAATGTGAAGTTGGCAGATTGTAACTGGAGGTATTTGGAGCCTGGAGGACAACGGAAAAGAGTAAAACTGTTGCAGCTGTTTCTCAAGTGCAGAGAGCCGAGTTAGTGGTGCTGTTGGAGAATGGAGTTTACGAGCAGAGGTGACAGCAAAGAGAAGCGCTTCTTTGGGAGCTGGCAATAGCTGTGTTCGAGAGAAGTGAATCTTGGCAAAATCTGGGGTTCGGCAGCGTTTGGAGGAGACTCGAGTGGCGGAGTGGAGCAGAGGAGAGAGGAGGAGAGCCGAGCACGATCTCGCGTGCAGAGTTCCAGGGTGGAAGGAAATAACGATTTTGGTCTCGGCTGGAGTGGCGCTGCCGGAGAACAGAGGACAGAGTTTAGGAGGGAGGTCTCGGCAAGGAGAAGCGCTTTTGTGGGCGGCTGAAGTCTTGGTGCCGCTTGGAGTTTGGGAGCGCTGGAGCGCAAAGTGGTCAGGAGAGTGCTCTGGTTGTGTCGGGCGGAGAAGGAGTCGTTACTCTGTGGGGATAGGGGTCTGAGGGGAGTCAATTGGGGGGTGCGGAAGTGAGTCCCAATTGATCCCAAAGGGCCCTAATCCGGAGCAGGAGTCTGGGCAGCCCGTGTTGACCAGTGCATTGGTTGGATGTGCGTCCCCTGAAAATACTACTGAACGTTGGCTGAAAGTGTGGAAGTCCTTAAGGAGTGTTATTTCTTCTATCCTTGGAACTTTGACTTGGTTTGTGTTGAACTTGTTTTACAAGTGGTGTGCTGGAAGGGCAGAGGATATTGTGTTTGATTGACTGTTGAGCAGGGTCCTTCCATGAGCCCTGATCATTGGACCATTGTGGGGGTGTAAAATAGAGCTGGTGCTTAAGCGGTGGAGAGCAATTTGTGACTGTGATTTTGACTGTGGCAGAAAGAAGAAAGAAAGTGAAGGAAAAAAAAGAAAATTAGTTTTCACAGCTGCTGTGCCAAGGACAGTGATAAAATCAAGGCTAGCCCTGGAGTTGCTTTATCATCAAGTGCAGCTGTGTACTGCTCAACTGGTTGGGCTATAGGAACAATTTTTTTTTCTTTCTTCAAGACCTGTGTTTTGTATACTTGCCTTGTGTAGAGTAATGAGCTGGATTAACTTGAAAGTCCATAGTGGTTGAAGTTAATTATAAAAGGGATTGTAAACTATGGTTGTTTATGTATTGGGGCATAAGGTGATAATTGTATAGGGTATTGACTAAAAGCGTGGATAAAGTTGTGTAGACCTGGTTAGGACTATTTTAGAATAGAGTGAATGAGTTGAAAAGAAAAAAGAAAGCAGCAGAGAGAAGAGATAGAAATAGATCCAATTTGGCTAAGAACAGGTAGATTAGTAAGAGCAGGTGGTGAGGAACGAAGGAAGTCCTTAAAGGATGAGATTTTGGAAGCTGAGGAGCTGGATAGGCTTAGAGCAAGCATGGCAGCAAAGAAGAAAGTACAAGAGAAACAGCAATTACAACAGTTAGATATAAATCAAGAAGATCAGCAAATTGAATTTAAAGAGGCCAATGCTCGGGGAGCTATAAAAAAGAAAGTAATAGAAGGAGGTGTAGAGGAAAGTGTGGAAGGGGATAGCCCTGATGTGAATGAATGTAGAGGCTCTATTGAAATGAGATTAGATAGTCTCGAGAAGTATCTTCAGACCAAGTTCCAAAATTTAGAAGAGCAGCGAGCGAGGGATAATCAAGAATTTATTAAACTGCAGCAAGAGAGTTTTGAGGCTTTTCAGCAAAAAATGCTGTCAGTGGTGACAGGTTTGATGGAATCAGCTAAAGTTGAAATTGCCAAGATAATGGAAGAGGTGAATGATGTAAAAGAAGGAATGGGTTCAATTTCAAAGGAGGTTGAAAATGTAAAGAGACATGTCCAAGAGGTGCAGGAAAAAGCTAAAGGGAGAGAAGTAAAAGTGGATGATCATGAAGTGAGACTGGAGTTACTTGAAGACCAATCTAGAGAAAGAAATATTATAATTAGGCATGTTTCTGAGGCCCGCCCTGATCAGCTGAAGGCCAGAATAATGAGTTGGTTAAATGATTTAGGTATGGATAGGAAGTTCGAGGCTGAGGATGTATTAAGTGTGCATAGATTAGGGTCTAAGAAGCATAATACAGCAGACAGAAATGTGTTATTGAGGTTTGCTAGTGAAGGTTTGAAGGTGATGTTAATGCGACATATCAGGAAATCTGGGTCAAGTATATTGAAAATGGAAGGGAATAGTATAGAGATCTATAATGATATTTCTATTGGCGAGAGAACATGGAGAACACAAATCAAACCAGTAACCAGGAAGTTGAGGGAAAAAGGAATTGTTTATTTTTGGCTTGCCTTAAAAAAGCTAAAATTCATAGTATCTGGAAAATCATACGTGTTGAGGGATGGGTCATATGTCTTAGACATACTTGCAGAGGCAAAGATAATCGACCGAAACTCCAAGGAATGGGAAGATCTTAAAGAGGAGCTGATAATAGCAGGGGTTTACACAACATATGACAGGGAAGAGGAAGAGCGGATGAAGGATATGAGGGTGGCGTTGTCTAGCCAGGATGAACTAGGTAGTGTGGAATGATATAACGGTGTAAAAATTGCAATTGAAGTAACGGTAAGGCACAATATAAAGCGATGATAGAATCCTCATGTGGAATTGGTGGCATGAAAAATTAAATAGTATTTAGAATAGGTAATTAGGCAGGAGAAGTGGTGGTTTGGTTTGTGAGTGTTGTTTCCCCTCCCCCCTCCCCCTTGTTTTGCAGGGGTGTTTTTCTTTTTCGTCTCGAAATGGCGGGGAGGGTGATGATTTATTGTTTTATGTTTTGTGTTCAGCTGTTTGCTTATGTTTTGTGGGTTGGATTAGCACATGCTTGTAGGAGATGGAATTGTTGCAAGCAAAAAATAATAAAGAATTATGAAATCGATTAGGGTGTTATCATGGAATGTGAAAGGCACCGGCAGTATTATTAAGAGGAAACGTCTGGAAGCGGTAATTAGGAAAGATAGGCCAGATGTGATATGCTTGCAAGAAATGCATCAAAAAAGTGAGGATGTAAATAAATTGTATATAAAGGGGATAGAATATTATGAGAAGGCATTGGGTACATCTAAGGCAAGAGGGGTTGCCATATTAATGTCAAAAAAGTTAGGATTTACAAAAGTAAAGACAGTTGTAGATCCAGAAGGGATACGCGCCAAACGAAAAACAGGAGGAATTTTTAGATAAGGTGTATCAAAGTATAGAATCAGAAAGGGTGTCCAAGTTAATTTGATCAGATCAGGTTTGGATACTACAAATGTGGCTAAGCGTACATGTGCTAATAGGGTGATGGATAGGTGGTTAAAAATAACGGGATTACAGGATGTTTGGAGGAAAATTAGAGGCTCAGAACGGGGATATACATTTTTTTCGCACGTGCATAATTCTTATTCACGAATTGACTATGTTTTGGCTTCAGAAAGTATGATAGATAAGGTTGAAAATATTGAAATTGGTATGATTAAGGAATCTGATCACGCTAAAATAATTACGGAATTTAAACTAAGTGATGAAAAACAAAAAAGGGGTACATGGAGCTATGATACAAGGTTATATAGAGATCAAAAGAGTAAGGAAACGATAATAAAAAGATGGGAAGAGTGCTGGGAAATTAATGATACAAAGGATGTAAATGATGGAATATTATGGGATACCATGAAGGCAATATTCAGGGGAAAAACCATTAGGCTCTCTTGTATTAATAATAGGCAAAATAAGGAAAAGGAAAAAGAGTTAGAGGACGAAATAAAGAAATTGCAGGATATTCATGCAAGAACGGGAGATAGGGACATATTCGATAAAATGCAAAAATTAAAAAAGAATTTATTGAAAAAGATATTGAAAAGGTAAAGAAGAATTTAATTTATTTGAAAAGAGATTACTTCGAGTACAGTAATAAAAATTCTAAGCTATTAGCTAGAGCGGCTGAAGAAAAGAAAGATAAAAGAGGAATTTCAGTTTTGATAGATAAGTATGGTAGAAGGTGTAATAAGTTAGTAGATAAAATTCAAATTGTCAAGGCTTTTTATCAGGAATTGTATTCGAGGAAGGACGTAAATAAGGATGAATTAGAGCGATATTTAGATAAGTGGTCAAGAATAAATTTAAGCTTGGAGCATAGGAGTTATATGGATGAAAAGATAACACAAAAGGAAATAAAGGAGGTTATAAAAAGGTTAAGGATAGGCAAGGCTCCAGGCGAGGATGGTTTATCGGTGGAGTTTTATAAAGACTTTAAAGAGATGTTGTTACCAAAAATGGAAAGGATTTTTAATTATATTTTGGAGGGAGGGAGAGTTCCTAAATCGTGGTATAGTACAATTATAATATTAATTCCAAAGGTAGGGAAAAATCTGGAAAAAATTGAATCCTATAGACCGATTTCCCTGATGAATCAGGACGCAAAAATTTTTACGGCAATTTTAGCTAATAGATTGAATAGTTTTAGTGGCAAATACATTAATAAGGATCAAGTGGGATTTATGAGGGATCGGTATATGTCGGATTTGACGAGAAGGATGGTTGACTTGACAATTATTGCTCAGGAACAAGAGGAGCATGTGGGTTTCTTCTCCCTGGATATATTCAAAGCTTTTGACTCGATCCAATGGATAACTATAAAGGAAATTATAAAGAAATATGGATTCGGACAAAAATTTTGTGGGGTAATTGAGCAGTTGTATCAGCAAGGCTCGGCTAGGGTTAAATTAAATGAGGAATTAACAGGGGAGATTAAATTGGAAGCGGGCACAAGGCAAGGAGATCCATTGTCGGCATCTTTATTTATAATGGCCATGGAATTGTTAGCTAATGTAATAAGGGAAGATAAGGAATTAATTGGAATTGTGGGTATAAAAATTAGCCAATATGCTGATGACACCCTAATAACAATAAAAAATCCACAGAATGCACTAGGGAAGATATATGGGCATTTAGAGGACTTTCAAAGGGTGACGGGACTTAAGGTAAACTGGGATAAGTCAGAAGCAATTCTTTTTAATGTGGATTTGGACATACAAGAAAGTTTAAAGGCTAAATTTAAAATACAAATTAGAGATAATATAAAATACCTGGGGATAAACATTTCAAATAAATACGATGATTTAAAGAGGTTAAATTATGATAAATTGGAAAAAGAATTAAAAGAAATGATTTTACGGTATAAGAAGCTAAATTTATCGTGGTTTGGACGCGTTTCGCTATGTAAAATGAAGCTTTTACCCAGATTAAATTTCTTATTTGATACCCTGCAAATATATATGAAAGAGAAGGAATTAAAGGTTTTTCAAACTATATTAAATAATTTTTGTAACGGTGGAAAAAGGGCCAGGATACCAAAGTTTTTATGGTATTCATCACAAAAAAAGGGCGGGTTAGGAATTCCAAATATTAAAAATTATTATTGGGCATTTCAATTGAAGAATATTTGTAAAATTTTAGTGAAAGAAGAATCGATTTGGGGAAAAATTGAATTGCGAGAGAAACTGGGTGAAGAAATATTAATGTTTTTGGGCAAAGGGAAAGTAAAAATTAATGTTACAAATAAATTGTTAAAAGCTCTTTTAAAAACTTGGACATTATTGAAAAATAAATTGGCACCAGGGTTGTCCCCAATATTAGGCCTGAGTGATATGAAATCATTCCCACTGAGAATGGATAGGAGATTAGAAGAAGTATTGAATAAGAATAATATAACTTTATTAAAGGATTGGATAACAGCATGTAGAGACAAGGAAAGAAAGTTAGATTTAGGTAGACAACTTAAATTGAATTGGCTTCAATTGATGTCTATTGACAGTTGGAATAAAAGATATTTAGATGAAACGAGCTTGGATAGGGAGCGGACGAAATTTGAAGAGTTGGTACTTAGTCTAAAAAGTGGGCAGGTAAAAGTTAAGGGGTTAGTAAGCAAAATATATAAGGTTTTAGATGACTCAGATCAGCATCAGAAAGCTTTAAAAGAAACATGGGAGCTAGATTTGAATATCATAATTACAGACGAGCAGTGGAATGCTAAATGGAAAAGGAGAATAATGAGGTCTTTGTCTGTAAGAATAAAAGAGCACAATTATAAATTATTGTGGAAGTGGTACTTGACTCCAGTACGACTATACCAAATTGACAATACAAAGTCGAAATTTTGTTGGAGGTGTAAGGGGGAAATTGGAACATATGAGCATATGTGGTGGGGGTGTAAAGAGACGAAGTCATTCTGGTTGAAGGTGGAACACGAAATTGGGAGAATTCTAGATGTAAGAATGAAATTGGATGTAATTTTAATTTTGTTAACAGATGTGGAGGTGGTAGAGCAACAAAAAAGGGAATTATTAGCAATTATGTTATCCAGTGCTAGACAGTGTATAGCGAGATATTGGAAATGTGATGTTACCCCAAAAATAGAGGATTGGTATAAGGAGTTGTGGAATACTGCGCTGAATGATAAGCTCACCTGGGAGTTAAATTTAAGAAAAGGGTTAATTAATGAAAGCAAATTTCAGGAAATTTGGAAATGTTTGATAGATTATACCTTGATTAATGGTCATGGGCAATTGCCGGTGCCGGATTACATTGCATTTTTGAGACGATAATAGATAAAAGGGGAAATTCTGTCTCCGTAGCATTGTATATAGCACGTGGTGATATTTTGCTCTGTTTCTTTTTTTTACTTTTCTTTTCTCTCCTTCTCTGCTTATTTATATTATTGTGTATTTTGTCCTTTATTTTCTTATATTGTTCTGTGTGTTATCTCTTGTTTTTTTTAATTATTGGATGTGTATCGAGAAATAAAAATTTTTTTAAAAAAAACAAAACAAAAAAAACTGCGCTGCCAACACCAGCGGAGCCACGCTTCTATTGCTGGCTCCCTCCCCCACCCCGCCCGGCGGGGGAGGTAGGAGCACAGCTGACTGGCATTGATGTGGCGGGACTTTTAAAAACTGTGCTGCCAACACCAGCGGAGCCACACTTCCATCGCTGGCTCCCTCCCCCCCCCCCCGCCCGGCGGGGGAGGTAGGAGCACAGCTGACAGGCATTGATGCGGCAGGACTTTTAAAAACTGCGCCGCCAACACCACTGGAACCACATTTCCATCGCTGGCTCCCTCCCCCACCCCGCCCGGCGGGGGAGGTAGGAGCACAGCTGACTGGCATTGATGCGGCAGGACTTTTAAAAACCGCTACTACCAGAGTAGCCAATGCCGGTGTATTTCCTGGCCTCGGCTGCCTTGGGGCTGGATCGTCCTCTTCTTTGGCTCTGTTAGAACATGTGAGCAATGGGGCTATGTTTTGGGGACATTGGTAGCCTAGGGGTTGCGTAGTTGATTTTGTTGTGTTGGAGCTTGAATATTTATTGCATATTTTACTGTTTAAATTACTGTATTGTATCTGTATTTCTAACATTGTATTTGATGCTCTGTGATTTTGCTTTTGTAATGCTTTGTTTACTGTGATATTGATTTTTGATACTTTATTGTGATGTTGTTATGATGATATTGATATCTTGTATTTTTTGTGATATTTTTGTGATATTTTTATACTGTAACTTGTAAATTGTACTTTGTAAACAGCATTGAGTCTCCCATTGGACAGAGAACTGCGGTATATAAATTTAATAAATAATAATAAATAATAATAATAAAAGGCAGGACACATGCGTGCATTGCTCTTGTGGGTTTTGCATGAGGCAAAGAGTGTTTAGGAGTGGTTTTGGGCGCAATTTTGGATTTTTTTGAATTTTTTCGTCAGAATTTTTAGAAGCATTCCTGGGATTTTTGCAGCATTCTTCAGTTTCTTGGACAATCAGGGTTGTTTGACAAGTTTTTGTAATGTTTTTAGCCTTTAGACAATGATTTCTTAACGTTCTGTCAGTTTCCTGTCTGTTTCCTTGACTTTGCACTGAAGTCTGTGCTTTTACAGTACAATGTATATCTATGGAAACGACGTTGTATGAGGCATCGCGGCAAGGATCTGGACGTTGTATGAGGCATCACGGCTAGGATTTTGCATGCCTCATACAAAGTCGAAATCCGTATAAAGTCCAAACGTATGGAACCAAGTTTGGACGTTGTATGAGGTATCACTGTAATCCTAATTCAGGTGCAATGCAGGGCTTTCCCCCTGGCCATACCCACCATACCACACCCACAGTGTGGTAGTAAAAAAAATTTTAGCCCACCACTGGGCATAGTGTAGGTTTAATGCTGTGAGGAAGCTCAGATAATCATGTCCAAACAGGTTTATTTTGTTTGAAGCAAAAGGTGAACATATCCAGGAATCTTACTGGCTGGTTTGAGCATGTTTTGACATGTTATGTGGGGTATTATAAATGAGTATAAACACACCTACTGTCAGATATGATCATGTTTTAACATGCTAAAGAAGTTCAGGATCTTGGTTGCTGTATGAGCCACACTGAGTCTACATCCTGCATTCAAACGTGACTGTGCTTGTTTTTAGTTCTGTATTATGGCTCAAAGAGGTTGTGTTGTTTCTCCGGAAAACTTTTGTTTTATTTGTGGTGAATACACTATTAAAAGTCAACAAAAAAAATAAGTGATTTTGTGAAGAAAGTATTTTGCTTACTTCAAGTTGAAACTTGGGGACCAAGACAAAGCATGGGCTCCTCATCAGGTGTGTAAAAAGTGTGAAGAAGAACTTCATTTGTCATTTAAAGGTAGGAAAACCTCATTCCGTTTTGGCATTCCTATGATGTGGTGTGAACAGCAAAACCACACTACCGACTGCTATTTATGTTCGGTAGATGTGAAAGGCTTTAATACAAAAAAAAAAGAAGAAGACATCTTACCCAAAACTTAATTCAGCTATTCGTCCAGTGCTTCATAGCTCTGAAATACCAGTTCCATACCTACCTTCCAGTTTGGATAATATCCTGAGCAATTTGGAGTACAGAGACACATTGCTTTCCCAGGATGAATCTAGCTTAGATTTTTCTGTTGATGAGGTACCTCAACTTTTTTCTCAGAGTGAGCTCAATGACCTAGAGATTTAGGCCTTTCCAAAGATTCAGACTAACAAATAAAAACCTGCTGTCACCCGGAACATCGTTTTCGTGGTACAGGCACCAAGAGAAAGAATTCACTCAGTTTTTCTCCAAAGATGGAAATCTCATTTATTGTAGTGATGTTCAAGGGCTAATAAAGTTCTTAGAAACAGAATATGATTCTTCTGAGTGGTGCCTATTCATTGATTCATCTAAAACAAGCCTCAAAGCAGTCTTGCTGCATAATGGAAATACATTTGCATCACTTCCTATAGGACATTCAGTGCATTTGATTGAAAACTATAATGATTTAACTGTGATTCTTGACAAAATCAAATATCAAGAACATTGCTGGATGGTTTGTGGAGACTTTAAAATACAAACCATGTTGTTAGGCCAGCAGGCAGGTTATACAAAATATCCCTGCTGCCTATGTTTGTTGGACAGTTGAGCCAAGGACCTCCATTGGACAAAAACTGACTGGCCACTTCGAGACACCTTAATCCCCGGTGAAAGAACGTCATTAATACGACCTTGGTTCCAACAGAAAAGGTTTTATTGCCATCTCTTCATATTAAATTAGGACTTATGAGGCATTTTGTTAAATCGCTGCCAAAGATGGGGAATGTTTCAGATATCTGTGTTCCAAGTTCCCAAAACTGTCTGAAGCCAATTTGAAAGAGGGAGTTTTTACTGGCCCCGACATATGAAAACTGTTATCCGATCCCCTCTTTTTAGAAACAATAGGAGAAAAAGAAAAGGAAGCATGGGACTCTTTCAAAGACATAGTTCACAAGTTTTTAGGGAATACTAAAGACACTTACTACAAAACCATTGTACAACACATGTTGAATGCATATAAAGTTCAAGGATACAAGATGAGCTTAGAAGTTAATTTCTTACACTCCCATGTCGACTATTTTCCTGAAAACATGGGACCCTACAGTGAAGAGGAGGGTGAAAGATTTCACCAGGATGTCTGTGATATCAAGAGATGCTACCAAGGTAGATGGAACGCCAATGTGCTAGCTGAATACTGTTTGATGCTCAAACAGGAAACAGGAAATGGAAAGTGAAAGCATGTGTTTGGAGGAAATAAAAGAGAAGAAGAAAAGGTTTCACAGACAAAAAGATTGAATACGGAATGTTTTGTATATCTCATATTATAAAGAAAATGTTTGTTTAATTATAAGAAATTTCCATTCCACTTTTTATTTGTATACCACATTTTCTCAGCCCGAAGGCGACTCAAAGCGGTGAACAACAAGTAAAAAAGCCATACAATGAATGTCAACATAAAAAACAAATAAATACATATTAATACAGTTCAATGAGACAGCAAAATCAATACAATTCAATTCAAAATAGATACACAGCAATACAATGAAATCTATACAATCAATATCAATATGACAATAATAATAAGTAAAGATCCCCAGAAATACAGAGTACAAAAAATTTTCAAACACTCACAATGCAGTGCAATAGTAATAGCAAAGTCTTAGTGCCCCTAACCATCGGCCACCTCACCTCCGCTGAGGCTGAGTCCATGGGTGGTGGTGGCGGGTCCAGCCACCAGCCTCAGCCTTAGCTTTCCCATGTCAGCCCAAAGCGGGGCCCAGGAGTGCAAGGAGAAGGGAAGAGAAAGGTGCCCCCCTCCCCGCAACTGTGGCAGCAGTCCTCAGGTGGCAGTGGTCTTCAGGCTGGCCCGGCAGGCCACACAGCCCTTTATCCCTCTTCGCCAAAGATGAGAAAGGATGCAGCGGTGACAACTCCGGCATCTCCAGTGCCTTTTAAACTCCCTGCCCAACGGGCCAAGAGGAGGGGCGCTGGGCGCAGCTATTTCTTATCCCAGAGCCGGTGACGAGGGCTCTGAGAATGGCTCGGGTGGCGGTCCCGGCTTTGTTGTAATAAAATAGTGATTCTCTCGTCACTCCTATGCTTTTTTAATGCAAAACCCTCATGTTTTGTGAAAAAACTTTACTTGATGGGGGGAAATCAAGGTCATTTTTGGATTCAGCACACTAAAAAACATAAATTTTACCAAAAATATCCTATGCAGATGATTTATTTTATTTTATTTTTTGCAGACCTGTGTTTTTAGTTTGAATTCACCAGTGTTCATTCAAAAGTAAATGCTGGATAAATGGCCAATGTAGCACCCACCCCTTTTATTTTGAGACTGTTTGAAGAAGGAATGCAGCAGTCATCCCTCTCCATATTTCAGTATTCCCAACCTCTGGATGCTTGGATGTTCAACTCCCATCTGTACTGCCAGCCCACATGGCCAAAAGTCACAGCTGACAGGATTTGAAGCCCAAAGTCTCTTGGAGGAACCAATGTCTATGTCAAACATCAAAAATCATAAGCAAAGCAGCAAGAGAAAGTTCGTTGTTCCTAACTAAATACGATAACAGTATCAGTCACACACAGTACCTTACAGTCTTGTGCAGTGGTGGGCTCCAAAAAAATTTACTACCACACTGTGGGCTTGGTATGGTGGGCATAGCCAGGAGGAATCCCTGCATTGCACCTGAATTAGGACTCCTTTATTTCAAAATTTGGATTGGCGGGGCCAGCCAGAATTTCTGCTACTGGTTCTGCCGAACTGGTGTGAACCTGCTGATGCCCACCACTGGTCTTGTGGCATACAGATAAATACTTAAAATTCCTGGATATTAAACCTTTCAGTAGAGAAACTAAACAAATGGGACACCAAGCTACTTTTGTGAAATGTGTAACTGATAGTCTATATATCTAAAGCGAGGATGTACATTGTTATGTCCTTAGTGTGTTGCAACATCCCACAACCATCTGTCTTGCCGTTAAACAACAGCCTACCTTCCCCATCCCAGCAGTCAAAGGTCCGGGTCCAGGGGCCACCATATACAAATAACTGTGCATGCAGAGAACACAAGCCAGGCTGACACATGCACACCAGACAGAAAAAATGCAGTTCATTCGTTGGTTGCCGTGAGCCACCGCTCTCAGTTTCTCTTTGCACCTGTTCCAGTTTTTGTGTATGTCTCAGCTGTGAGAACGGAACAGGTGCACAAAGAGAAAGAGGAGGGAGAGTGGTCAAGGAAGGGAAAAGGGAGAGAAAGACAGGAAGTATGGAAGGAAGAAAGGGGGAAAGGAAGGAAGAGGGGGAAGAGAAAGGTGTGAAGGAAGGGAAAAGAGTAAGAAAGACAGAGAAAGACAGGAAGGAAGGAGTGAAAAGGGGGAAAGGAAGATAGAGGGGGAAGGAAGGAAAGGGGTAAAGGGAGGAAAAAGTGAGAGAAAAAAGGATGGAACGGGGAAGGGAGGGAAGGAAGGAGAGAAGGGGAGTAGGAAGGAGCAGAAGGAAAGAAGGGAGGATGGGAGGAAAGGAATTAAGGGGGAAGGGAGAAGTGAGAGAAAGAAGGAGGGAGGGAAGGCAAGAAGGCTCTCCCAACCATCCACCTCAGTCCCCTCCTGAGGCACCAAACTGGCAGGGATGCCCCGGGGCACCGTTCTCCAAAGGGCAGCCCTAAGGGTCACCGAGGAGGAGGATGAAGGATGGCCTCACCCACACCCCCACCTAGCACACCACCACAAACCCAGGGCTCCCACGCCCTGAACGTCCCCGGGTGAAGCCGGGCTCTAATCTGGTTAACTATTATTACAAACTGCAGGCAGATACTTACTTTTACATTCAACCTGTTGTGACGTTTTTGTCCATTCTCCATTATTACATTGCAATCGAAAGCGTCCAAGTTTTATGTATCCAGGCCGGCAATTGTAAAGCAATGTTTCACCATGTGAATATGATTCTTTAAGTGACAAGTCAGCAGGTTCCGCATTCTCTCTTCTAGGTGGTGGCCCGCAATCATTTGAAACTAAAAACACAAAAGAAAAAGGCATCAGATCCTGTACTTTGTGACATATATACAGGAGGGAAATTGGCCATCGCCAGCTTGGCTACCTATCCCAAAAAGGAGGATAATGATTGACTGTTCAATGGGCTGTGGTGACTCAGTGCTTGAGAGGATCACCTTGTTAGCTAGAAGGCTGACAAGTTGGCAGTTTGAGACCCGGATACTACATGATGGATTGAGCACCCATCTCTGTCACATCTCCTGCCAACCTAGCAGTTCAAAAGCAAAAAAAATTTGCAAGTAAATAAATAGGGATCACTTCTGTGGGAAAGGATCTTGGGGACATGAAAGGAGCTTCATTTGGGCGTCCCCCTAGCGGAGTTTCTCCAGCAAAAAATCCTTTCAACCCAGAATAATTTTGGGCACAAAATTATTATTATTATGCTGCCCAAAAATGATCAATTTTTGAAACACCTTTTCCCATATCAAATTTCAGATTTCACCTCTAGTGATGTGTATTGGAATGTCTTTCTCTATTTATGTATTTATTTTTAAGACAAAGCACATCTTGTTAGAAATCTGAATCCCACACCTGTGACCTGTTTTGAAACCTGCTTTAAGCAGAAAAACATCTGACTGTGATTTTTGGAAGCACCCCCAGATTTGTGGTGCACAGCATGACAAAGACCCCAAGCAGGATGGAAAGTTATCTTTCAGATATAAAAGTACCAACTGTGCGGAAGCCCCAGGAAACTCTATTTTTCCTTTTAGATTATGAATAAAGACCACACAGATTGCCGCCACTGCCTTCTTCATCTTCTTCTTTTTTTGTCAGACTATGACTAGGAATGGTGTAATGCAATGACACAAACTATTCTTTCTTCCAGCCTTTCTTCCAGCCTTTTATATTTAGCCTCACTTTTCAGGCCCAAATCCAGATAGGGAGAAATTGTGTACATTGGACCAGCAAAGATGCTCCAACTTGTGTTGGTTCTGTGTTGCTTATGAAGCATGTGAATCATATTGTATGCTACAAGAATCCTCCAGAGAATTGACCCAGGCCTATTTGTTACTTATATCAGTACCTGGCAGGATGAGTTCAAAGATAACCTCTGATTCAGTAGAAGTTAAATTAAAATGAGATGGTAGCTACCTGCCAAATTCTATATTGTTTAAAGCAGTGATGGCGAACCTTTTAGAGACTGAGTGCCCAAACTGCAAACCAAAACCCACTTATTTATCACAAAGTGCCAACACAGCAACAGGGGAGGGAGGAAACACTCCCACTGGGCTGCTGGGCAGAGGGGTGGGGTGAACTTTGTGCTGAGTGGTGGGAGAAAGTGCTCCCATTGGGATGCTGGGCAGAGGGGTGGGGTGAACTCTGTGCTGGGGTGACTGCATGGGTGCCCATAGAGAAGGCTCTGAGTGCCACCTCTGGCACGTGTGCCATAGGTTCGCCACCACTGGTTTAAGGTATTTAAACCTGGTGAACCTCATATATGAAAAATGCTGTTTGACTGAGGAATTTGAACAATCTGTACACTTTGAAATTATTTTGTCTCTTTCCCAGTGCACGTGCCCATGAAAGATACCATTCTGCATAGGAAATGTATTAATTCTGCATAGCTTGTGATAATTTCTGGAAAAGGTTATGACAACACATCCAAGAAATCCTAATGATTTTTCTTGGGGGAAATTATCTCATGAAAGAACATCTTGCAACAAGAAGAAAAGAGTCATTTCTCTCTCTCTCATTTTCTCTGAGAGAGTGAGAGGATGTGAGATTGTCTAAACAAGTTTTGAAAATCTATTTGTCTCTGTTTTTTAAGAACTACCACAAAAGATACATCTTGGAAGGATGGGAAATGGAGTGTATAGAGTCTGAGAAAGAATAGGCTGGCAATTTATTCTATTACAAAACACTTGTAAATCTCCATCTCTTTCCATTGTAATACCACAGGGACTTGTGCAGAATATAAAGTCAGACAACGGACATCAGTGACCTTATTACACAATCTTTAATGTTGTGCACTGATACTGTGTGTGTGTGTGGGGGGGGGGGGGTAGCCAAGAACAGGACAGTAGCTGTATAGTTTTCTCAGATTCCTCCCAACCATTTCATCTCAATTAACCATCATTAGTCTGCTATTTACCCTGCTGAATTTCCAAATGCAGAATAAGCTTGAAATTATATGCCTCACAGTTGAACTGTAGTAGCGCATAGAAACCAGCATTGTGGTTATGATGGGTCAGAAAAGAGCTTCTGCTCTCACCACATATGGAGTAGACAAACATTAGTCAACCCACAGGAGGATTCGTGTAACAATAGCTTGCAGCTCAGATTTGTCATTAGGCAATACAAAATACGGACATTATTTGGCCATTACTTCACCCACAGATTTTCCTGGAGCATAAAACTTTAATAACTGTTTAGTTGCTGTTCAGAATTCAAATAAACTATCCAAAGGCACCCTTCCTCCAAAATAAATTTTAAAAATGAAAATTAAATATAAAAATTAATATTTATGGAGGGTTTTTTTTAAAAAAACATACATTTTCATGAAAAGGCAACAGAAATATTTTATATTCTTGATCCAAAATAAAGAAAGAAAAGAAGGGTCAATATGTCAATTTTCAAATTTTCAGCAGTATTTAATTTGCTGGAACACTGGCAGTATTTATCAGAAAAGGTTGAAATGTCACATATTTGTAGATCTCATCCATTCTTCAGTTTCTTTGATTTGATCTGATGTTAGAAAGATTACCTGGAAGGGTTGCCACCCAGGGTATGCCTGATTGTATTCACAATCTTAGAGGAGGCTCTTTTTGTGAAGATCTCATAAAGTTATTGATCGATGTCAAGATTCACATTATTAGCTCCTGAGATGTGATATTTATAAGCAATAGAATTTGAAGTCTTTCAATAACCCAACTCCCCCCTCCCCCAGTACTGCCATTAGATGGATACTCTTATGGACTTTAATGACTATGATTCTGATTATGAAATGCCTTATAGGTCACCTCTGCCATTGCAAAGACTATAACAAATGCCTGGGGCTGCTGATTTGAGCGGGCAGCAAATAGTTACGTTCTTTATTGACTAGGATTCTTGTTCTGCTCAAGTTGCAAAATGTCTTGTCTTAACCTGGCTTGGGCCCTCACAGTTCTTGAGAAATCTGGTATAGTTGCTCTTATTACACCCAGACATGTCATTGGATCAGAATGGACATGATGGTTACATGGGAAAGGGTTATGTGAATTATTTGCTATACCTGCTGGTACACATCTGCTATGCAGCAGGATATGAAACTAACGTGTTCACTCTGAACTAATGCTCATTTGGAGAGGTGACATAGTTTATTTTTTACCACATTTAATTTTAACAATCATCTTAGATTTCATTTTATTAATTTCACATTTCACATTGTTGCCATATTATTTTGACTTTTTAAAATATTTAATTGATTTAATGTCTTATCTTCTGCAACCCATCATTTTGGTATTTTCCACCCAAAGAGAGTAATATACACAAATGTTGTATAATACTATAATACACCATCCCTGCCAAGCCTCAGACAGATTGGACAAAGGGGTCTCAATGCAAAGGCAATTTTTAAAAGGGATGCATCCAATGAAGTTTTTACATGAATCTTTACAAACGTCATGGCATGTGACAGGATGTTATGAGAACGTGATAGCTGTCATATGTTACAGCAAGCACAATCTTGAAAGTGGAATTTCCTCTATTTCCTCTTTAACAACACCATCTATTGTTTTGTTTAAAAATAGTAATTGCATACACTCAAGTCAATTTCCAGGGTTGCCTAGGTACAGAGTATCCAGAAGTGGGTTATTTTTCTTGTTTTCTGGAGGGTGCCCTGGGACTGTGCTGTAGCCCAAGGCCAAGGGCTGACTTTTCTCCCAGGAAGCACAGTGCAGAATTGAATTTTTAACTAAGTTCCTAACTCAATTCAGTGGAGCGCTCCAACTCAGTTGCCCATCCAGCCAACTGCTGTTTTGTTTATTACTTGCTTATAAACAGATTTTGAAATTTCATTCAATTCTGTTTTCCAAAGAGGGGAGCATTTTTAATAAATCAAAACTCTATTTAACTCTTTTAGGGATGTGGTGTTCAAGGAATGATGACGACTCGCATTAAGTAGTGAAATACAGCTCTTTATTGGTGGGGTTTGAACACACTTTGGATGGGGCAAAACTCGGACTTATATACAGTATAAACAGTTACAGTAACAATAATAAACAATGCCAATTGGCTAACAAGGTGTGCACACATTTCAATCCACTTATTTGCATATAAAAGATACATTGCACGCCTGTCAGAATACGAATTGCGTGCCTCCCGAAATCTCGCGAGACTACGCTGTCTGGCGAGATTTCGTAGCTGTCAAACAGGGACACTGTTTGACAGCTAGAAAGCGTGGGAACATGGTGGTTTGAATTGCTTTGACAGTTAGTACACAGTTATCATATATAACAAGGGAGTAATAGCACAAATGTCTGGCCAGACATCCCGCTAGGGTAATGGAGTAGACTATACAGCCAGCAGCTCAAAGCCAAGTGTTGGATGGTGGTAAATAACCTGACTCCCTAAAGAGGCCAATGGCTATGGGTGGATGAGCCCCTTTAGGTGGTGTGATGGTCCCCTCAGTGGAGGAAATGCCACTGGAAACCATCATATTGAGCCAAATGGCAAAATGAGCAGAGGAGGAACCACTTCATTCCAATTCTCAATAGTCAAGGAAGTGGAAGAGGCCATGCCAGATGGATTGGCTGTGAAGGCACACCTTGATAATATCCTCAAGGCTGTGGCAGTTCATTTCAATCCTGGTGTTAAATCCTGCATGTCTCATTTCATATGTGCACAGGAGATGGCTCCGTGATCATAGTGTGTCAATCACTTCATGGCAAGCTGGGATCCACCTTAAACAAATTCATGCCAATGGCATTTTTCCTGCTTCAGGAAAAAATGCATTCTTGGATGCGAGTTGCAGCTGACGACGATGAGCACAAACATATGTGTGACATATTTAGAAGTATTCATCGTCAATTGAGTTCACTGGGACTTACTCTCAAGCAAATATCATGCTAATGAGCTTTTTCTCTGCCATTTTCTAGTTATTTATTTTTCATTCTGGCAAAAGAATATTTAATTCAACAACTACCCTGTTGATCTCTTAGCAGCAAATTCATAATTTCCATAGGGGTTTAAGTGGCAAGTTTAAATGAAAGATGATGCGGGGCGGGGGAGGGGGGGATATAATTTGGCAAATGAAATGAAATTGCTATTTCATGAGCAGGTTGATGGGTGACATTAGAAAAGCCACTATAATCCATGAGTGTATGTAAGATTGAACCTTCAGTAAAAATGAGAAATAGATTGCTCTATTAAATGCTGCCCTTCATGACAGTGTGATTGAAATACAAATTATGTATCTTCCTTATTATACCAAATCTGACAATGCAGAAAAAATACTGAGAAAAAGCTTATCATTGGAGTCAATCTTTGTCACAGCATGCTATTAGATTAACTATCACTAGAGGGTGGTGTTATACTATTCAAAGGAGGGAACTGTAATATGAAAACCCCGCTGCGGATTTCCCCCGCTTTTCGCTGTTGTTAAATAGAGCTGATGATTTTGGTGAATTGCCTGATAAGATCCTGAGAATTATTAGATACACATCTACCATTTGATTATTGTTTGAGGACTGGGATAAAATTAACAGTTCAAGCCCTTAACCAAGGACCTAAGAACTGTTAAGGTAAAGGTTTTTTTTGTAGAGTTAGAATATTCAAATACAATAAATCCAACATTTCCAAATATCTAGCGAGTCCTTTAGTTATTCCTCCAAGGGCTCTAATTACTATGAACATAACAGATGTCTTCCTCCATAAACACTCAATTTCAATTTGCAAATCACAATATTTTGTGATTTTCTCCAGCTTTTTGTCCTCAATTCATGCATCTTATTATAGAAAGAACAATTTATTTTCTTCATGGTTTCAAATGGCCTAGATTTTGTTTAATGTGAACTTTTAGTAAGGTACATAATAGCAATCATCTATACCTATAAAAAGATGCATGGGCCATGCATGTCTGGCATGCGTGGCCACACCCAGCCCAACCATCGCTGTGACAGTCCGGGAACCAAGAGTGGGGTGTTCGCCCAATGAACAAGAACCAACAAAAACACTACAACCCCCTGGCATTTCCTACGTGCAGCCAGCCACAGCCAATTGGGAGCCAGCCTGAGTGCGCACGAGAGTCAGGAAGACAAGGGAGAGGTGGGGTGGCAGCCCAATAGAAGCCAGCCCAACGGCTGAAGAAACTTAGGGAAACTGCCGGCGCTAGAAGCATTTCAGTTTTGACACCAGAGTGGCAGCCACGGCTCTCCAGCAACCACAACACCAGCCCGGCAGGAGGGCCGCCTGAACTGCATCATCACCGACACAGCAGGCGGGTGGGCACATCAGTTGCCAGCTGGTCCACCTGCTTTTGGTACCCACCACCTGACCGGTGAAGGCCTCGATGCCGACGGGGACAGAGGACAGAGGACAGGCCATGCCATGGAGGCATGGAAGGTGAGCGGCCTAGCCTGCAAGACTGCACTGGGAAGGTGCAGAGAGCAAACAGCCCAGCCAGCAACAGGTAAGTGGGGCGGAGGACAGGGACTGAGGGGGGGAACAGGCCTGGGGACCACGCTGCCTACCCTGGTCTGGGAGGAGAAAGGGGGAACACAGACCCGCCCTGCACCCATCCCCCCTCATTTTCTGCCCCCTACCCCACTTGCCTGTTGCTGGCTCGGCCATTCACACTCTGTGCCTCCCCAGCGTGGCCTTCTGAGCTGGGCCGCTTGCCTTCTGTGCCACCATGGCCCAGTCTGAGGCACATAGAGCAAACGGCCCAGTTGCTTCAGCGGGGTTATGAGAAGGAGGGGGCCTTGCCTGACAGAGGAAGGGAAGCCCCCTTCCCCTCCAGGTGACAGCCGTACGTGTCTGTGTAGTTGTGTTGTGTGTGTGTGGTTGTGTTGTGTGTGTGGTTGTGTTGTGTGTGTGGTTGAGTTGTGTGTGTATTGTGTGTGTGTGTGGAGGGGGTTGTGTTGTGTGTGTGGTTGTGTTGTGCATGTGGAGGGGGTTGTGTTGTGTGTGTGTTTATTGTGTGTGTGTTTATAGTGTGTGTGGTTGTGTTGTATGTGTGTTTTGTGTATGCGGTTGTGTTGTGTGTGTATATTCCGTGTGTATGTGGGGGGTTGTTTTGTGTGTGTGGTTGTGTTGTGTGTGTGTTTATTGTGTGTGTGTGGTTGTGTTATGTGCATGGTTGTGTTGTGTGTGTGTGTGTGTACCCACCAAAACCACCCCAACAACCAACACACAAAAATAACCTGCCCGGCAAGGCCGGGCAAAAAATACTAATAATAGTTTTTAAAAGGTAGATGTGAATCCTTTCATTTGGAAAGTGCCTAATGATTTTCTTGTTTTGGCTGATTTCTATGTCTTCTCTAAATCACCATAAGATTAAATATCAGGTACAAGATGTAGCAAGATGTTCCTTCATCAGTTCTGTTGTTGTGATTGTGAATAATATCGGCGGTTTTCTGAACCAAAGAGTTCCCCTGCTTTCCACAGCCTACAAGGGCTTCCTAGGGAAGAAAGGGATCCCTATGGATACCCAGAGGATGGAAACAATCCTCCCGAAAATGCTCATAAATGCTCATAAATCTGAGCCTTGGACAATTTATTTGAACCAACCCTCTATGTTGTCTCTTTTGCTATGTGCAATTTTAGCTAAGTTACAGCATTTTGGGGTGACATTAATGCTTTTTTGCTGCTTCTGCCGTATCTGAATCTGAATATTGGCAATCATCATGGTGATCAGCCATGAAGACTGTCCTGAGAATATAATTCATTGGCCTTTCATCTACCTTCCACATTGCAGCATGACACCCATACCACTGATCCAGTTTCACAAGTCACTTTCTAGTCCTGTTCTAGTCCCTTTTGACATGCGAAGTCCTCCTCAGTCCCAAGACAGTATTGATGATGATGATGATGGGATTTAATCCACTTGAGGACCATAACCCTTCTCTGTGGACTTCGGCACCCAAGGCCATTAACTGTCAGGTTAGTTAACCACTGCCTGACACAGCATTGTGTCACTGGCAGTATGGTCTATTCTATTACCATAGCAGGATAACCTGGGCAGACAGTTAGTCATGGAAAAGGACATCAGTCCGCAAGACTGCACTGGGAAGGTGCAGAGAGCAAACAGCCCAGCCAGCAACAGGTAAGTGGGGCGGAGGACAGGGACTGAGGGGGGGAACAGGCCTGGGGACCACGCTGCCTGCCCTGGTCTGGGAGGAGAAAGGGGGAACACAGACCCGCCCTGCACCCATCCCCCCTTTGTACTCCTTTGTAATCCTTCCTGTCCCTGCCCTACAAGATATTATGCTGGTGCATCTTCTGCCTTGAGAAATTTTAGCAGACTTTGCCTAGGCATTTTAAGTACATCTTCTTGAACAGAGAGAAATGTGCCTTAAACAATATATAGCCAGCTTTACATAAACTTTTCATTACAAACAAGTAATTAATTAATTAATTAATTAATTAATTAATAATGTTATAGTGTCTAGTCATGCCTGCCACATGACCACGGAAACGTCTGCAGAAGCAGACAGCGCTGGGCTCTTTGGCTTGGAAACAGAGATGAGCACTGCACCCTAGAGTTGGATACGACTAGCTTTCGAGCAAGGGAAACCTTTACCTTTACTTTAATAATAATAATAATAATAATAATAATAATAATAATAATAATAATAATAATAATAATAATAATAATAATAATAATAATAATAATAATAATAATAATAATAATAATAATAATAATAATAATAATAATAATAATATGGCAACCACTCAGTTCTGGAAAGATATATGGGGGACTGAGAAAGATTACAACAGAAATGTGAGATGGATCCAAGACTTTGAGAAAAAATTCTCCAAGAACATAATGGATCAGATAAAAATAACAACTGATATGATCAGTAACAGAGAGCAAAGAGTCAAAAATTGGACATCACCTGGCAATGATCAACTGCATGGGTTTTGGCTTAAACACCTGACCAGCCTGCATGAAAAAATGGCTGAACAATTCAATGGAATGCTGCAAACAAGTCACATCAGTGAATGGTTAATAACTGGCAAAACTTATTTGATTCAGAAGGATTTAACAAAAGGAGCAATACCTGAAAATTATAGGCCAATAACGTGTTTACCGACTATGTTTAAACTACTGACTGGCATTATAACTGATGGAATGCAAGACTACCTAGAAGCAAATAACATCATGCCAGTAGAGCAGAAAGGGAACAAACGGGAAAGTAGAGGCACAAAAGATCAGCTCCTCATTGATAAAATGAACCTTGAGATTTGAAAAAGCTGGGAAACTAACCTGTATATGACTTGGATTGATTACAAAAAAGCTTTTGACTCAGTGCCACATAGCTGGATTATTAAGTGCCTGGATGTCATTGGGATATGTAAAAGAATTAGTACCATTATTGAAAGTGCAATGAAGAACTAGAAAACAGAACTGTTTGTTAGAGATGAGAGTTATGAATTGGTTAATATTAAATGAGGGATTTTCAATGTGACTTTTTATCGTTCTTGTTGTTCAATATTGCCCTGATCCCCATCAATAATTTTGCAGAAGACAAATCTGGGGTACCAAACTGCCAAAAATTCAAGGAAATTTTCTCACCTGTTATACATGGATGACCTGAAGATGTATGGGAAATCAGAAACCAAAATACAGTCACTAACCAACACAGCCTGAATTTTCAGTACTGACATTAACATGGAGTTTGGATTGAATAAATGTGCCACAGTGGCACTGAGAAAAGGAAAAATCACAAAAAGTGAAGGAATTGAAATGCCATATGGGCAAGCCATTAAGTGTTATCAGTCTGAAGCCTATAAATATATGGGCATATTACAATTGGATAACATCAAGCATGGGCAAGTGAAAAGCGTGATCAGTAAAGAATACACTCAATGGGTCAGAGAAGTTCTGAAAAGCAAACTGAATGGAGGCAATACCATCAAAGCCATTAACATCTGGACCATACCTGTTATCAGGTATACTGCTGGCATTATAAATTGGACTCAGGCGGATTATAATGCTTGTTTGATATCACTATAGGCAAGAGATCCACCACTTTTAAACTCACATGACATTTCTTCATTTGCTTATGTTTACAATTGTGTACATGTACATATTGCTTAAATTCTTAAATATAATCACATTTATCTGTCATGAATTGTCCCTTCCTTTAAAATTATAGTAAATCTCTTTTAACAAGTTTCACTGAATGTCCATAAAGTTGGATGAGTAATGCAATATGCAGAGCTTCCATTGGGTGGATTTTACTGTGTAGTTATTTTTAATGAAAACATTTTAAGGCTGGTCCAAAAGTAGTGAGTTATTACCACAGAAAATATTTAAAAACATCTCATAAACAGCATTGGAAGAAGGAACAAATTTTAATTTTCCAAAATATACCTATTACCACCAACTCTGTAGCATTGGAAAACAAATTTAGGGAGAAATAGTGATGTAATGAAAATTACTGTAATAAAAACAGGAACTTTAATCAACAATACAAATGAAAAATTTCATTTCCCCAGAAAATCATTCTTTCCTCAAGGTAGCTTGCAAAAATATTTTGATGAGTAATGAAAATAAAACTTAAAATAATATTTGTTATTTTACAGTTCAGAGGATCTTAAAGAAATCAATTGTGCATTTGCAAAAATATTACAATACTAGCAGAGGTTGCCTGGTGTTGCCGGGCTGTTTTAAATTGTGTTGTAAGGGGGTTTTTTGGGTAATGTATGTAAAAAAAAGTTTAGTCTGTAATTGTTATTTAATTTTTTTATTTATGCACAATTATTTGTTTTCATTTGTTAAATAGATTGTATTGTTTTGATACTGTAAAGTAATAATAACTTGTAATTTGTATTTTTGTAATGTATTTCTGAATATTTGTTTTAACATATATGTTATTTTTAGTTACATAAATTTTTTTGAAAAAAGAATAAATATATTAACATTTAATAATCAGGTTTTTTTGGGGGGGGTTGTGGATAAAAAAAGAACAAAGGATGATATAATTTTCTCAAATTTTTTTATTTAACCAAATAATGTTTCAGTATGTGGCTTTTTAAATAGTTGTATGGTAGGTAATAATTTTAAAAATGTGAAAGTACATGTTTTTTACATTCAGTGTTTTTAAACTGTGTTTAGATGTTTTGGGTTTTTATTTGAGTTAAAACTCAGCACAGGATTTTATAAATCTTTTTATTTTATTTTTTACATATGTTTGTGATTTGTGTAAAATTGTGATTTATTATGTTTTTGACTTGTTTTTACTCTTGTGGCCTCTGGGTGGGGGTGTTGAGTCTTTTTTAGTTGTTTTTACTATGCTGCCCTGCAGTTGGGGCTGCTTAAGGGTTTCACATGTTTTTTCTCTCCTGGCCTCTGGGTGGGGCTTCCGGTAAGTAGTCTCTTTGTTTCTTCATTTCTGTTCTGGTCGTCATGGAGGGAGGACGTGCTGGTGAGTTGTCTGGTTTTCTTTCTTCTGGGGTTTTCCTTTGTTTTGTTTTTGTGGTGGTGGGCTGGGAGGTGTTTCTGTTTGTTCTTTTTTGTTTAGTTTTAGATTTGTTTAATTGATTTGGTTTTTTCTGGTTTTGTTTAATTTTTCTTATTTTGTTGTGGTTTATTTGTGTAATTAGTTGTTGTTTGTGTACTTTGTGTTTTTTCGTGTTGTAGTTAGGTATTTTGTATGTGGTTTTGTGTCATTGTGGATGTTTTTGTTTGTGTATTTTGTGGTTTATTTCTTTTTGTTTATTAATGGTTTTTTAATTATTTATTGATTTCTGTTTTATTATTTTTAATAGTTTTGGTGTTTGTTTTTGTTGGTTACTTTACCTTGTTTATTGTGTATGTTGGTGGTTAGGGGTAGTTTTGGTGTGCGTGCACACATACACTGGGCAGGTTTGAAATGTGCAGCACAGTTAGGTGTGTGTGTGTAAGTGAGTGAGAGAGAGAGGAGGCTGCAGTCGAGGTCGGAGGCTGTGCCTGGGTGAGTACCTCCGGGAGGCGAAGGCAGCGACCGGAGCCCTGTTTGCTGCCTTTGCTTCCTGGGGTAGTTGTTTGCTATCAATGGGGGGTGGGGGGCTAAGGCATCAGTGCCTTCGCTCCCTGCCCTGCCCCCCCCGGTTGAATTTGAAAAACCTCATCGGGAAGTAAAGGCAGCGACTGGAGCCCTGGTCGCTGCCTTTACTTCCCGAGGAAGTGTTTTGCTTTCAATTGGGGTGGGGGGCTAAGGCATCAGTGTCTCTGCTGCCCCCCTTTTAATGTGAAACACTTTGTGAGGAAGTTAAGACAGTGACCAGGGCTCCAGTTGCTGCCTTTGCTTCCTGGGGAATTGGTTCGCTTTCAACGGGGGTGGCAGTGGTGGCTAAGGCATCAGTGCCTTTGCCCCCCCTGCCCCCCATTGAATGCGAAAAACTTCCTCAGGAATTAAAGGCAGCAACCGGAGCCCCAGTCACTGCCTTTACTTCCCGAGGAAGTGTTTCACTTTCAATGGGGGTGGGGCAGGGGGCAAAGGCATCAGTATCTTTGCTCCCCCCCTCCCGCTGAATGCGAAACACTTCCTCAGGAAGTAAAGGCAGCGACCGAAGCCCTGTTTGCTGCCTTTGCTTCCCAGGGTAGTTGTTTGCTTTCAATGGGGGGCGGGGGCTAAGGCATCAGTGCCTTCGCTCCCTGCCCCGCCCCCCGTTGAATGTGAAAAACCTCCTCGGGAAGTAAAGGCAGTGACTGGAGCCCCGGTCGCTGCCTTTACTTCCCGAGGAAGTTTTTCGCTTTCAATGGGGGGGGGCAAAGGCATCAGTGTCTTTGCTCCCCATCCCCCTGCTGAATGCAAAACACTTCCTCGGGAAGTAAAGGCAGCAACCGGAGCCTCGTTCGCTGCCTTGCTTCCCTGTGAATTTGTTCGCTTTCAGCGGTGGGTGAAGATAAGTGGGGTGGGGTACAGGGACTGGGGGGACATGGGAGTGGGAAGGGTGGGCAGCATGGTTCCCAGGCCCATTCCACCACCACCCCCAGTTCCTCTCCCCCACCCCACTTACCTTTTGCCAGCTTGGTCTTTGTCCGGCACGGCCTTGTGAGCAGGGACACTCACTGGGCTGCTGTCTCCCTACTACCTTGCCGAAGCTGCAAGGGGGGAGGTGGTTCTCCTCCCCCCTGATGCTACGGCGAGGCTGGCACTGGCCTCTGGGACTGCGGGGAGATGATCTTTGCAACCCACTACCTTGCCGAAGCCACGAGGGAGAAGAGGAGGGGCTCCTCTTCCCCCCAAACCATGGCCAGGCCGGCGCCGGCCTTCGCCGGTTGGGCGGAAGGCAGCAAAGGTTCAGTGCGTTGGTGGTTTTTTTAACCGTGCGTGCAGGCTTTCCCGGCTAACATGCCATAGGTATGTAGACATGAAGTTTAATTTGTGATTTTCCCGATCATAATATTGTCTACCGCTTTATTTTGATTGGCTGTGGCACGTCTCACAATGTTCTATTTGGTCACACTTCTCAACCTAATTGGCTGCGGCTCGGTGCAGTGCACAGGATGTTGGGTAGTGAAGTTCTTTTTCTTTGTTCACGTTCATGGGGCTCCTGCCCCACTGGCATGTTTCTCAAATATTTGTTGACCCTCGGACCCAGTTCGGGCGAGTGCAGGAGGCTCGGTATGGGCTAGTGTTGTCAGGTGCGGGAGCCTTTATCACATTCCAACGGTTAACGCTTGGATTTATAGGTATAGATTTACAATATTTATTACATTATACATGTGACCCCCCCCCCCCCAGAAGTTGCCTTTAAATGCAGGCTTTAGAGGGGAGGGAAAAATAACCCACAAAAAGAAGTGAAGAGTGGTCAGGCTTCATCCCCTCTATCACGTGCAATGGTCATGCTTGTACTACCATTGATATGCTCTGTCACATTGTAAAGTACATAATTACATACAGTATCAGTATATGTGTATGGAAAATGCTTTAACTTTCCCTTATGCAGATATGTGGCTTGCATCTTCTGGTTAATGCTGTAGTTCAATATGTATGCACGCAGCAGCAGTGTCACTAGTTTTCACATTACAGTTGTTTTGAGGAATGTGGTGCACAATTCCCATAAGTTCTTCACCCTCTATGTTTAGAGCAGATATCATGAGACACATAGAAGATAATAAGACAAGTTGTGTGATAGCCATAACATGTATGTTCCTAAAGGATGTCTTACAGAATTTACCAGAATCTTGAATAACCATTGGGCTAAGTCTATATAAGAATTGAAGGAAAAGGTAAAAGTCACCCTTGTTCAAAAGCCAGTTGTATGAAACTCTAGGGTTCAGTGTGCATCCTCATTTATAGGCACAGCCAGCTCTGTCTGTGTCTGCAGACATTTACGTGGTCATGTGGCAGGCATGACTAGACACCGGAGTGCATGGAACCCTGTTTACATTCCCACCTAAGTGGTACCTATTTATCTACTTGCAATTTCTTGCTCTCAAACTGCTAGGTAGGCAGGAGCTGGGACAGAGATGAGAGCTCGCTCCGTCATGCAGCACTCGGATCTCAAACTGCTGACATACTGACCTTCCAGTCATCAAGTTCAGCATCTTAACCACTAAGCTACGGCTTAGTATATAAGTTAGATAAGTATTTTTATTCAGTTTTTTTCTTTTAAAAAATCAAATTATATTAACAATTGCAAAATTTGCAAAAATTGAGTATGAGGAAAGCAAAGCTGACAGATTTGCCCATCCTTAGCTTCACCATACAGTCAAAACTGCTTGAAATGCAAGTCAAAATGTTTTTGCCTCCTGTCCCATATCTTATCATACATAGATACACACTGCCAACTGAAGTCACCACTTGTTCACCAGGTTGGAAAAGAACTATTAGGGTGACTTGCACTAAAGCAGGGATTCTCAACCTGCAGCCCGCAGGCTGGATGTGGTCCGTGGCACCATTTCATGTGGCCTCCCACCGCCTCCACTACACCAGGAAGTGCCATGTAGTGGAGGAAGGGGGAAATGGCCATACAGTCCCTGAAGCTGTCTGAAGGAGCGTGACCTGGCCCCCGGCTTTAAAAGGTTGAGAACTCCTGCACTAAAGGCACCACTTTGATTTTGGGTGCAATTTGGCTTTGAAGCCTGGATACCCATCCTTATCCTCTTCCTAAAATGTTTTGGCATAACAGTTTTCATAGATTTAAGGAGCAGAAAAGCTTGAAAAGGTTAAAAAGCCAATATTTTCTTCCTACCGACCTCCATGGGTTGCACAAATGTCTGTTTTCAGCCTTGGGGCGGGGGTAGGGGAATAAGCAAGAGTATATCTATGGTATATGTGTTATACTTTCATAAAATCAGCATACCCAAAAGCCAGGAGAGCATAGGGAAGGAAACCGATGGAAAAGCCGGTGTGCGCATGAACCTGGGCCCATGGTGCCATTGGGAGCAAGACAAGAGATGGAATGCCAGCTTTGCAACTCACAAGACCTTTTCTTGCATAACACCATTGCAGCAGTAATCCTGTAGCTGGGAAGATACTCCTAGGAAGTTGGTGGTAGGCCTTCCATAAGCCTCAGGAGCATTGCTTAGCCTGGAAAACTCTCCAAGTTTCAAGTGATGCAAGCTCACTTCAGAGGTCACTTCAGCAGCTGGATATTTTTGCGATTTGAAATGTGATCCTCATCTGCACCTGATTAGTATGGTTTATACTGTACCTGGATTCTTGACCCACTTCCCCAGATTATGTTCTTGCACATTTCCATTTCTAGCTGGCCCATTTCTTGCCTGTTCCACCTTTGTGATGTTACCAGAACCTACCCTGTGATCTCAGATTTTGATCCTTAATATTAAAGAACAGGATTTTCTGATGTTCCCCCAATTGAAAAAAAAAGTCATGTTGATCTCATTTTACTTAATAACTCCCCATTTCTCTGCTTTGTTTACAATTCATCCCACTCTACCTATACAGATTTTCAAACACAAGATAGAAAAAAGTCCAAATGGCTGTTGTTACTGATTATAGGAGATAACCAGCCATTTTCTCCCTATTTTGTCTATGAGACTTCAGTCTCATACCCGCATGCCGGGGAGTATAATAATAATTTTGTGTCATAAATTATTCTGGGTTGAAAAGATTTTTTGTGGGAACAATTCCACTCAGGGGATGCCCGAATGAGGCTCCTTGCATGCCCCCAAGAGCTGGGACAGAGTGGTCGCTCAATCCCTCATGCAGTACCTGGGTCTCAAACTGCCGACTTGCCAGCCTTCCAGCTAACAAGGTGAGCTTCTTAACCACTGAGCCATTGAAGCCTGGGAGTAATCCCAATTGAAGTCTATGAAACCAAATAAAGGTAAAGGTAAAGGTTTCCTTTGCTTGAAAGCCAGTTGTATCCGACTCTAGGGTTCAGTGCTCATCTCTGTTTCACAGCCGGAGAGCCAGTCTGCTTCTGCAGACATTTCCGTGGTCATGTGGCAGGCATAACTAGACACTGGAGTGCATGGATGTTGTGTCCTAATAGTGTAACCTTCTACATGTGATATCAATGTATCTGAACCAATGTAACCTTGCCAATGAGTAACAATGTAACCTTCAGCTGTATCACATAAACCCTGTAATAGGACGCGAGCTAATGACCACCAGCTGGCAGCAGCGAGCGTCCAGGCTCTCTTGGTTCAAACCCATCAAAGACCGCAGCGCGGGAAGTTTCCCGCCGCTACCTACACCTGGACAAGAAGGGCGTGACCAGCCATGACGTCACGCGGACCAGTAGCCAACGGGCTACCGTGGAGCCACATTCAAATACGTTACTGCCTTATATATAGAGCTGTTCGTCCGCCATTACCTCATGTTCCCTCTGTCCACCATGCAATAAACCTGAGTTAACCCAGCCTTTGGCTGTGCCTTGTGTCTTGACTCTCATACACTAAATTGGCGACGAAGGTGGGATTATGGATCCCCACGGAGCCAGGACACAGAGCGGGTTCAACATCACCAAACCCCAAGACTGGGAGCTCTTTGAGATGGACTTCCAGGCGGCACTGGTGGAGCTCAAAGTCAAAGAAGACGACGAGGAAAGGAAGAGGGCCATCCTCACTCGCATGCTTGGGATGGAAACCAAGCGGACGCTGGTGGGCATCCTTGCACCGAAGAAGATGAGCGATTTCAAAGCCGGTGACATCATGAAAATGCTGCGTGAGCGTTTCCGACCCTCGAGGGCAATGTTTCCCGCTCGGAGTGCGTTTTGGAGGCGAGTTCAAGCGCCGGACGAGTCGGTAGAAGCCTTCGTAACGGCTATGAGGGTAGCCGCCGCCCCCTGCAAATGGGACCACATCCTAGAGATGGCCCTCAGGGACGGAGTGCTGTGTGGCCTGAAGGACAAGGAAGTACAGCGCAGCTTGATGAACAGGGAGCCACCACCCACACTGGAAGAGGTTGTAGAGGCCGCGGAAGCCGCGGAGTCCACGAATGCTGGAGTAGACGAGATGCACAAGTGGCGTGAGTGGCGTCCGAGGGCCGGCAAGGCGGAAAACTCGTCGCACGGGAAGTCCGGTCAGTCGGTGCATGCAACCCGACCGACCTCGAAATCGTCGTCAGAAAGTAGCGATGGCGAGGAGGTCCAGAAGGTCCGGAGAGGCGGGCGCCGCTGCGATGGTTGCGGAGCGGCCCATGAGCGCGTGAAGTGCCCATTCAGGAAAGCCGAGTGCTTCAACTGCGGACGTCGGGGGCACATCGCCAAGGCGTGCAGGAAATGGAGAGAGGGCCGGAGACAGTCGCAAGACCGTTCAGCCAGACCGGACCATCCAGCGAGGCCCAAAGATGGCGCCCGGGCCACGAGGAAGCAGGACGGCGTGGGCCGCATCTCGGACGACAGCGAGGGTGACGCTCCAGTGTTCAACGTGTCTGCGGGACAGCCCCATTACTTTGTTGAGGTACTAGTACAAGGGACCCCTATTAGGATGGAAGTTGACTCGGGGTCCTCCTATTCTATAATTCCCCAGAGAGAGTTCTTGAAAATCGACCCCCACGTGCGGCCCAAACTTAAAGCGTTGAGGGCCACACTACGGGACGTTCAGGGGAACAGCATTCCAGTGTTGGGGGTCGGAACGTTCCGGGTTCGCTTTAAGAGACATTCTGCAGAACTTCCCCTAGTGGTGCTAAAAGGGGGGAGTTGTAGCCTCCTCGGAACTCAGTGGTTTCAGCCCTTAGGCCTGTTCATAGGGGGGGTGCATGCCGTAGGCGAGGACCCAATACAAGCAGTGTGTGACGCACACCCCGCCGTTTTTAAAAGTGGACTGGGAAAGTTCAAGGGACCCCCTGTAGCCTTCGACTTAGACCCGGAGGTCCGCCCGATAAGACTTAAACCGCGCAGGGTACCGTTCGCGCTTAAGGACAAAATAGAGGCGGAACTGGACAAACTGGTGGGTCAAGGAATTCTCGTTCCTGTGGATTCCGCGGAGTGGGAGACTCCAATTGTAACAGCACTGAAGGCTAACGGGGAGGTGCGCATTTGCGCTGATTATAAGTGTACCATTAATAAGGCAATCCGCCCTAATGCATACCCGGTGCCAGTGGTCAGCCACCTTCTGGCCAGGCTGAATGGGGGAAAGTGTTTCGCTAAACTCGATTTAGCACAGGCCTACCAGCAACTCCCAGTAACCCCAGCCACAGCGGCGGCACAAACAATAGTCACACATAAGGGGGCGTTCCAGGTGTCGAGGTTACAGTTCGGCGTGAACTCGGCACCTGGCATTTTTCAGTCGCTAGTGGAACGCCTCCTGAAGGGGCTGGAGGGGGTGTTGCCATATTTTGATGACGTGTTGATAACGGGGGGGAGTAAGGCCGAGCTGGCCCACAGATTGGATAAGGTCCTGGCCGTGTTCGAGAAAGCGGGGCTGCGACTGAGAAAAGACAAATGTGTATTTTTCGAAACAGAGGTTGAGTTTTTAGGGTTCCGTGTCACACCCGAGGGAATTAGGCCGTCCAAATCTAAGGTGGCCGCCATTAAGAAAGCCCCTCGCCCCACTTCCAAAACCGAGCTTCAGTCATTTCTGGGGCTTCTCAATTTCTACCATACCTTCCTTCCACGGAAGGCGTCTGTTGCCGAGCCGCTTCATCGGCTGCTTAAAAAAGAGGAAAAATGGCTGTGGGGTGACGAGCAAGAAAGAGCGTTCTCAGAGTTAAAGCAACTCCTCACATCCGAGGCAATCCTGACTCATTTCGACCCCAAACGGCCCATAGTTTTGGTCTGCGATGCATCCCCGGTGGGGGTGGGGGCGGTGCTTTGCCACGTGTTAAACGACGGAAGGGAGGCCCCGATAGCGTTTTATTCAAGGTCCCTGTCCCAAGCAGAGCGGAATTACGCACAGACCGATAGGGAGGCACTAGCGATAGTAGCGGGAACCAAGAAATTTCACGATTTTCTGTATGGTCGGCCGTTCAAGATCGTTACTGATCACAAGCCCCTGTTAGGGATCTTCACTGCAAATAAGCCCACGCCACAGATCCTGTCCCCGAGGATGCTGCGGTGGGCTATTTTTCTTAACGCATATCAACATGAGTTAGAATACCGGCCAGGGAAGGAAATCAGCCATGCAGACGCGCTCTCACGGTCGCCGTTACCATTGTCGGACGACCAGAAGGCAGGGGTAAGAAGAGACCGCCAGGTATTGCTAATAGAGGTTTTAGAGTCACCCCCGATAGTACCGGCCGACATTGCCAGGGCGACCGGAAAGGATAGAACACTAGAGAAGGTATGCTCGTGGGTGCAGAAGGGGTGGCCGGCGTCATCCCCAGGCACGGAATTCGACCCATTCTTCCGAAAGCGAGTGGAGTTGTATTTAGAGAGGGGGTGCCTGTTGTGGGGCCAACGGGTGGTGGTTCCTACGTCCCTGC
The DNA here is from genome assembly GCA_035047305.1 of Bradypodion pumilum. Classification (NCBI taxonomy): domain Eukaryota; kingdom Metazoa; phylum Chordata; class Lepidosauria; order Squamata; family Chamaeleonidae; genus Bradypodion; species Bradypodion pumilum. The sequence goes on from JAWDJD010000004.1 coordinate 149,203,270, forward strand.
GGCCGAAGGTGCTAAAGCTGTTGCACGTCAGCCACCCGGGGATCGTCCGTTCCAAGGCGTTGGCCCGGAGTTACTTCTGGTGGCCCCAACTGGACGCCGACATAGAGCAGATGGTTGGCACTTGTGAGGCATGTCAATGCTCTCGGCTGGAGGTGGCCCGCCTACCACATAGGGAATGGGACGCAGCGAGGGGACCGTGGTCCAGGGTGCACGTAGATTTTGCTGGCCCATTCCGGGGAACCATGTTTCTCCTGGTGGTGGATGCATACTCAAAGTGGCTGGAGGTCATTCCGGTAAAGAGCACATCCTCCGCCACTACCATTCGCCAGCTAAGGAGGGTCTTTTCCACGTTCGGTTTACCCGACACTTTGGTCAGCGATAACGCCAGTTGTTTCACGTCCGCTGAGTTCGCGGCATTCATGGAGGCAAATGCAATTCGGCATGTCACATCCGCGCCGTTTCACCCGGCCACGAATGGCCAAGTGGAACGGTTGGTGCGCACCACAAAAGATGCGCTGCGGCGCATGGGCTCGGGAGATCTACATCACCAGGTTTGTCAATTTCTATTAGCGTACAGAGTGACCCCCTTAGCGTCTGGTTACTCACCGGCCGAGCTGCTGATGCGGAGGAAACTGACCACGCTTTTGTCCAGACTAGACCCGTCGAGGGTCGAGGACAAAGGGAAGAACATAGGGTTAGCGGTCTCGAAAGGTTTCGGCATAGGCGATCCTGTACATTGCAGGAACTATGCCAACGCAGGCCCAGCCTGGGTGCCAGGGACGATAATAGAACAGACGGGGCCAGTGTCCTATCGGGTGGAAACTAGCACCGGCCTCCTCTGGAGGAGGCACGCTGATCAACTGAGGCACCGAGTGAGCGAGGGGCCGACCAGTGGAGCACAGCGACATGATTCAGCGATAGGGTTCTCCCCCACCCGTTTAGCCCAAGGGGGAGACAGGGGGGAAAGCAGCGAGCCCGACTCATATCCTTTTGATACCCCAGTTCTATCCGAGCCCGGGGGGAGGGAAAAGGAGTGTGCGGCCGCCGCTGCCGCTTCCCCCGAATCCGATTTTGATTTTGATTTTGCGAGCCGGGGGGGTTTTTCGGAGTGTTCCCCCACCCATCCAAGCGAGAAGAGGGGTTTTTCATTAGTCCCCAGTGCCCCCGGTTCTTCCCAAACAAAGCACACACCTCCCAACAAAGCCGCAGAGCCGCGGCAAACCACTAACAAGTCATCCTCTCCGATTGCAGGGCAGGAAGCCAGGGAGCAAGGAGGAGGGAGCGAAGCCGGGGCAGGGCAGCCCGCGCCGAGACCCCAGCGTGTTCGAAATAAGCCATCTTGGCTGAGAGACTTCGTCTCATCCTAGGGGGGAGGAGTGTTGTGTCCTAATAGTGTAACCTTCTACATGTGATATCAATGTATCTGAACCAATGTAACCTTGCCAATGAGTAACAATGTAACCTTCAGCTGTATCACATAAACCCTGTAATAGGACGCGAGCTAATGACCACCAGCTGGCAGCAGCGAGCGTCCAGGCTCTCTTGGTTCAAACCCATCAAAGACCGCAGCGCGGGAAGTTTCCCGCCGCTACCTACACCTGGACAAGAAGGGCGTGACCAGCCATGACGTCACGCGGACCAGTAGCCAACGGGCTACCGTGGAGCCACATTCAAATACGTTACTGCCTTATATATAGAGCTGTTCGTCCGCCATTACCTCATGTTCCCTCTGTCCACCATGCAATAAACCTGAGTTAACCCAGCCTTTGGCTGTGCCTTGTGTCTTGACTCTCATACACTAAAATGGAATACTGTTAACTTCCCACTGAAGTGGTCCCTATTTATCTACTTGCAATTTCTTCCTTTCAAATTGCTAGGATGGCAGGAGCTGGGACAAAGATGGGAGCTCATTCTGTCCTGCAGTACTCGGAATCGAACTGCTGACCTTCCGCCTCCCAGTCAGCATCATAGCCATTTGAAACACTGCAGTCCCTTATAAAACCGAATAGTTTTGTGTTCATGATTATACTGTAAACTAAAAATGTATAAATGTTGTGTTGGGTGACATTGTCAACAACATCCTAGAAATCTTTTTTCTTTTTTTACATTTTCTTGGAAACACTTAAAGGTGCTTAATTTTCATATAAAACAAAAAATACTGTGGTTTCTATGTAATTTGATAATAGCAATAATAATAGAACCATAGCCATATGCATTAGTGCCACAGAACGGTAACTAATTTGAACCTATTAATAGCTTACAATCTATCAAAACGCACATATGTATGTGCACTTGAGTAACACAAATAGTAGATAATTTATTCATGTAATAACAAAATGGATGCAATTACAGATTCATATTTTGTTTTCAATAAAAGGAGAACATTCAACATCAAATTTAGGATTCTTCTCCCTGTCTATTCTATATGGTGGAATCTTATGCATATTTGTTCAGAGTAGAATTCAACAATATAATATATTATAAGCATACCTGTCAAGTATCCTGTTTGTCCTGGGGAAACCCCTTATTTTTACCCCTCTTCCCACCCCCTCCCATTTTATTAATTTCCCCGTAATATCCCTTATTTTTTTAAAAAAAATCCTGACCAGAGCCCTCACAGGCAAAGCTGCATTATGTTTTTCCTGCCACCAGAGGTCGCTATGGCTTTTCACTTGTGGAAGGAGAGAGAGAAGGTGGTGGTGGGGGCCTTCTGTAGTTTCTCTTTCATTTCCCTGCCACGTGGTCATGGAGGCTTCGTTTTTGCTGCTGGTGGTCGGAACCACCATGGGACGGGAGTCAGTCTACTCTAGGTGAGCGATATTTCATATATGGAGATTAACTCCTCAGCTGCTGGGAGGCTTAGAAACTACAGAGGTTGCTTTTTACTTTACTAATTCCCTTCCTTAAGCTGGATCTGACATTCTCAGGTGTTGGTGCTTCAATTGGTTGCAGTGAGGAACAAACAGATTGGTTGATTTGGGGAAATTAATCCCTTGCTCCTCCACCTAATTTGGGGGGGGGGGTCTAGCCACGTGCAGGGCTAGTTCACCCTAGGGGGCTGGTTTACTATTCTGCTCTTTGCTTCCCAGAATTTTTTAAAAATTAAAAATGAGTAAACAAGAAAGAAAAGAAAACAAAAGTCCCCCAAGAAGATGGGGAAAGGGTTCTTTGGTCTACACAGTTTTGTGCCCATTGCATCAACAATACCATCTAGCCATCTTATTTTTGACCACCTATCTTTTGTCCTCTACCTTTTGTTCCTTTTTCCTCTACCTTTCCCAGCATCAAGGTTTTCTCAAGTGAATCCTCTCTTCTCATTTGATGTCCAAAATACTTTAGCGTCATCTTTACTATTTGACTTTTAATGAGCAGTTGTGGTTTTCTTCTAGGATTGACCTATTTCTAACACCACATTTCAAAGGCATCTATTCTTCTGCGCTCAGCCTTCCTAATGGTGCAGCTCTCACACCCATACATCACCACGGGGAATACCATTGCTTTGACTATGCGGATTTTAGTTTGCAAGGTGAAGTCTCTGCTTCTCACTATGTTCCCCAGGTTTCTCATAGCTTGTTTCCCAAGCATCAGTTGCCTTTTTATTTCACGGCTGCAATCACCATCTGCAGCGATCTTTGATCCTAAGAAAGTAAAATCTGCCAGTCGTATCCAACTCTAGGGTGCAGTGCTCATCTCCATTTACAGCCAAAGAGCCAGTGCTGTCTGTGTTTGCAGACATTTTCATGGCCATGTGGCAGGCATGACAAGAGCCCAGCAAGTCACATGGCTATATTTGGCCATGCCCACAGATTTGGTCACACCCACAGAGGGGTGTGGACAAAATTTCCCTTATTTCCAAATCCAAAACTTGACAGGTATGATTATAAGATTATTTATTTATTCAATTTATAGGCCACCTTCCTTGCCTCAGCAACCCAAGACTGCTTACATCAAATAAAACAACTTATATAATTAAAAACCCAATGATAAAACTGATAAATATTAAAATCTGGGGGGGGGAAACATAACCCCTTAATTAAAACCCCACAGGGCTAAATGAGCCAGCAAGGCTGAGATGTGCTGCCAGATGCATCCCATGCCAGGTTTTCAGAGCATTCCTGTAGGGATACAGTTCTGCCTGGAGACGTAGCTCTGGTGGCAGGAGGTTCCAGAGAGTCGGGGCCAACACTGTGAAGGCACTCCTCCTGGTCCTGGTAAGATGTGCATCCCTTGCTGATGGGAGCACCTGCGATTATAGCGCCAATCTCAGCTTCATCTATTGGGCTAAATGCTTTACTTAGTGGCTCAGTGGTTAAGAAGCTTGCCTTGTTAGTTGGAAGCTTGGCATGTCAGCAGTTTGAGACCTGGGTACTGTATGATGGATTGAGTAACCATCTCTGTCCCAGCTCTTGGGGACATGAAAGAAGTCTCATTTGGGCATTCCCTGAGCAGAGTATCTTCTGCAAAAATTATTATTATTATTATCCATTCTCAAGTCTACAGCAGAAGCAGCAATACTGTTTGTCCAGAAAACCAAACTGGAACCATATAACACGATGCAAGAAAGGAATCAGCCCAGAGTAGGTGCACTATCTGCTGCTGATACAGTTTGGGTGTCACACACACCTTCATATGAATGCACTATACTGTATTCATATGTTCAGTTTTTTAATTTTAATTTTTTAATTGAATTTAATTTTCACCTTTGTATCACCGCCCCCTCACCGAGGCAACTCCTGGTAGCTGACAGATAAAAAGCATAAAAACAGATACAAGGAATATCACATTAAAATAATTTAAAAACCATACCCATTAAAAACCCCACCAACCCCATCCATAAAAAGAGGGGAGATCCAGATTATTTATTTAAACAAGCTGGCAGGTGGGGGTCACTCCTCCATCAGTGCCCCACACCTGCCTCACCAGCCAGGTTTTAAGTTCTTTCCTAAAGGGCAGCAATTCCGTCTGCAGCTGTAACTCTATTGGCATGAGGTTCCTTTGTGCTAGAGAAACAAGCCCCTCTAACCGATGGTACAATTAGAGACCCCTTTGGTCCGCTCTGGTTGGATGGACAGACGTTCTTGGGGAGACACGGTCTCTTGGGTAACTTATTAACTTACATACTACTGCTTCGCTCACACAACCTATAGACCTTGTGTATACAGCTGTTATTTTCCAAGAGCCAACTAAAACTGTGCTGCTCTGGTCTCTAGTGTTTGCTTGTTTTTAAAACTGACTTTTATAGAACATTTTAGATATCACTTCAAATGTTTATACCCCATTTTCCAATGCTTTTAATTGGTTTTGGAATGTTGACTCTATCAACGTAGGTAAAGGTAAAGGTTTCCCTTGCTCGAAAGCCAGTCGTATCCGACTCTAGGGTGCAGTGCTCATCTCTGTTTCTAAGCCGAAGAGCCAGCGCTGTCTGCTTCTGCAGACGTTTCCGTGGTCATGTGGCAGGCATGACTAGACACCGGAGCGCACGGAATGCTGTTACCTTCCCACCGAAGTGGTCCTATTTATCTACTTGCAATTTCTTGCTTTCGAACTGCTAGGTTGGCCGTTATCAACACAGAGAGATAGACAAAAAGAGAAAGAGAAAGTATTTCATTCTTTAACATCCAACCCATCGGGCCCAATTTGTGTAAACTTTCTCTCTTCTCCTTCCCCACAGAATCACTTCCTGGTGGCTATCCCAAGAGTCTGGCCAAAAACAGTTCTGAGCTTCCAACTAATGCAGGATGGGAAGAGTTTTTCTTTGCTTTCATTCATCTCAGAAACACAGAAAGGCATGGAGAAAAGTTGAGTCCCTGTACCTCTTTTTTTGTTGTTGTTGCAGATACCAGAATTTTTTTTCCTATATACCTGCCCCTCTATTTACTCTGTTCAGGGCACTGCACAGAAATGCTGTAATCTGATCCTCCCTCTTCAGTCAATACTTTGCTTGCATTTTTAATTCAGAGGAGGGTGGGGAATTCCCAAGCAGCCTTTTCCAGTCAGAGAACAATCACCTTTCAGACACCAATTCTAATCCACACAAAAAACTAAGGTCATGGAGTGGGGTGACTTCAAAAGTAAATCACAGCAACATGGCTTAAAAGTGAGTTGCTAAATACAGCTCATGTCTCGTTATTCCCACAGCCTGCAATCATCTACCTACTTGACAAGGAGTAGATGTCACTGAACCTGATTAAACTTTCTCCTGAATAGAAATGTAGATAGGTGCTCTACTGGGATCTTTTTTTTCCTGGTATCAAAAACCTTGTGTTGCTGACTAATATTTCTCATGCTAGGTCAGGCGAAAGGAACTGGCAGAATGAACTCACCAAAAGGTGGCTTCATTTTGGCAGTTTCACGTCTGGCCTAGACATGGAAGAAGAAGACAACCTGATACCAAGTTAGAATACCAGAGTATAATCATCACATACATCTGCATATACTGTGAAGTTGTACTGTAGTTATATATGATATATGCAGATACATCTTTCAACAGATGCACTCTCTGGACCCCAGAAGCATCTGTTATACCTTCAGGCATGTCTTTTTTGACACAATTATCAAAAGACATGGGAGCCCTATCTTTTTTTGCTATTATACTTCTTTACACAGAAACCATTTTCCATAGTGCCTCTAAACCAGTGTTTCCCAACCTTTGGTTTTTTGACTTCAATTCCCAGAAACCTAAGTCAATTCCTGTTGTGTCCTAAAGCCTGTGCCTTTAAACAATGTACCTATCCATGTGTATCCAATGTAACCTTTTCTATGTGTAACATTGTAACCTCCAGCTGCATCACTGTAACCTTAATAGGACGCGAGCTAGTGACCACTAGATGGCAATAGCGAGCGTCCAAGCTCATTGGTCCAAGACTCACCTAGAACAACAGCGCGGGAAGATTCCCGCCACTACCTTCACCTGGACAAGAAGGGCGTGACCTGCAATGACGTCACGCAGCCTGTAGCCAATAGGCTATCAAGGAGCCACATTCAAATGTATAGCCACTGTATATATTGAGCTGTTCGTCCGCCATTACCTCATGTTCCCACTGACCAGCATGTAATAAAGTTGTGTTAAGCCAGCTCTTCGGCTGACCTGGTGTCTTTGGTCCCATACACTAAAATTCCCCAAAGCACTCATCAGCCAATGTGTTGAATCAGGCTTCTGAGAATTGAAGTCCCCCTGTGGGACGTTGGCCTCACGTTGGGAAACACTGCTCTAAACACATTATTCTTGTTCAAATCTCTTGTTTTTGACCTGCTCATCATGTAATCCAGCTTTCAAAGTTCAGTAAGATGGGGGAAGTGAGTTATGTGTGCTGAATATCCACCTAGCACTTACATATACTACCAAAATTAATAATGTGATCTATTGCATATCCACTTAGAAGACAAGATTTGAATCCTTTGTAGACATTAGGAGTAAGGATAATTGAACCAATGGAACTTATTTCTGACCAGACATGCATAGCACTTCAATATCAGTCCCACTTGTAGAAATCACTGAAGTGGAATAGAAATGTAAGGTTTCCCTTGCTTGAAAGCCAGTCGTATCTCACGCTAGGGTTCAGTGCTCATCTCTGTTTCAAAGCAGAAGAGCAAGTGCTGTCTGCTTCTGCAGATGTTTCCGTGGTCATGTGGCAGGCATGGCTAGACAATGGTCCAGAGTGCACGGAACACTGTTACCTTCCCACTGAAGTGGTCCCTATTTATCTCCTTGAAATGTCTTGCTTTCAAACTGCTAGGAACTTTGGCCCTACCAGTAGAGAAAGATAAGGAAAAATCATTCATATAGAAATAATAGCTGTTAATTTTTGTTAGGTTTCCACCAAAATAGACACATTTAGGACTGCCTCACACAGTTTTACCCTTACACAAACCTGATCTGGCTACTCCTTTCTTCAAGAAAACAACTGAAGAATGAGCAGAGTTAATTTAGTGCTACCAGGTAGAAAGCTACAAGAGCTACCTGTCAAATGGTATTAAACAGCTGTTCCTCCTTTTTCTCTGAAATGTGCTGTATATCATGGTAAGAAAAAGAAGAGATAGTAGAACAACTTAGAAAGTTAAGAGTGGAAGATAGCAGCAGTTACACTCTTCATAAAACTACTGCTCAGGAAAGGAAGGTAGCCACACAACATTAAACCTTTCTAGAATGATTCCAGCTCAATGGGTTGCAGTAAAGAAAAGGACTTCTCATTCCTAGACATTGCTGGAACAATGATATACAACATAGTTGATGGTTTCCCTTTAAAAGTCAGTTACTTACCATCCGCTGCAGTGCAACATACCCATAGCAGTAGTAGAGAGGTAGAGCCCAGCCAGGGGCAGACCATCATAAAACCTCAGCAAGGGCTCCCACTCTTTTCTAATAACTCCTGTTTGTTTTCCCTGGGACCTTTTGCTAGGTGCAATTTGCTTTTCCTAACTGAACTGCAAGGAACAGCCTTGCTTAAGCTTTTTCTTCTGCAGACACTCCCCCCTTTAAACCCTATTGCAACACACAGACACAAACTCAACCTTTTCTTTTTTGGCAGAGAAATATACAAACGATGCAAAAAAAAGGAGAGAGAGAGAGAGAGTACTTCCCCAATTTCTCAATTTTGACCTTCCTGTTTGTCTTCAAGCCACACCTTACATTCATGAGTAATGTTGTCTAGTCCAGCAAAAAAAAAAAAAAACACCAGTTGCTGCTTGTGTTCTGTGGGCATTAACCACAATCTCCCAATAGAAATCCAGTGTTTCTTCTGAAAGCATTCTTTCGTTTCACATCTTGTTCAGAAGAGGGAAAGCTATGGCTGTGGCTGAAAAGTGTTAGCCTACGATTTCTCCTGTGCCAAAACTGTACCCAGCAACAATGTTAGCAGTTTACTAATCCTTATGCCTGTGGGGGATTTTTTATGGCAACATGGCATGCCAATGATTTTAAAAAAAGTTTCTGCTAGTGAATGTTGCTAATGGAACTGCAAGATAATGTTTTTATTTCTCAGTTAGTTGGACAGTTTGGAATGTGATGTTCTCTTTTTTTTTAAAAAAAATACAATTATTTCTGTTTACTCATTACAATGTAACTTGTTAGTTACTTGTTGCACTTTTTGTCACTTTTGACTATTTGTCAATACCTTTAAGAAAAAATTCCTAGGATGAACAAAAGACAGAGAGGTAAACTGAAAATCTCCTTTCAGAATGCCTCTAAAAATGCTTTAAATGTCTTTCAAAAGTAGCCTCTTTGCTATGATTCATTATAGCAATGAGAGAATTATCTTCTTACTTGTTTATATTATTGCATTTTAACTGCATGATACTCTTGTTTCAATAATAATAATAATAATAATAATAATAATAATAATAATAATAATAATAATAATAATAATAATAATAATAATAATAATAATAATAATAATAATAATAATAATTAGTAGTAGTAGTAGTAGTAGTAGTAGTAGTAGTAGTAGTAGTAGTAGTAGTAGTAGTAGTAGCATATGCACTGTTCCAAGCTTTGGTCGGTTGACAATTCTGCTACTTTTTTTATTTCATAAATGAATTTATACTCCTGCAAACCAGTGGCAGGAAGTAAAAGATTTCAGTTTCCAACCTGAGGCCCCCAAAGCCTTCACCAGGACAAAGGGATTCCTAGGGAGTGTCAGAACCTGAGGTGGGAGGAATTGGAAACTTTTAATTAACATTAAAAAGCAGTAGCTTATTATCTCATCATCCTTGGGTACATGGAGCTGCACCAAAGGGATTTCAGCCAATATTTTAAATTGGGGCTTAACACAATGGCACTTGTTCCAGCCTTGTGGAGCAGACTTTCAGGACAACATCCATTTTATTTATTTATTTATTTATTTATTTATTTATTTATTTATTTATTTATTTATTTATTTATAATAGATTTATATACCACCCTAATCCAGTGGACTCTGGGTGGTGTACATAGGCCAGCGAACACCTCACTGACCATACAATGAAACAAGTTAGAACTAATATAAAAACAATTAAAATCCTTAAGAACATTTGGCAATATTGCCCACTTCTGTGCCATTTTGTTATCTAAAAACAAATGTAAAATCAACATCACATTAACATTAACATTGGTTACAGGAGGGAGGGGAAGCTTCAGATGAGCAGAAAGGGGAGCTTGTTGACAATCCTGGCCCCCAGACCCATTTTGCCAACTACGTCTTCAGCTCTTTCCTAAATGGTAGCCACTGGGCCTGGAGGCATACTTCTACTAGGAGGCAGTTCCATAATATGGGGAATATGAGTGAGAAGGCCCTTTTCCTCTTGCTGGAGAGGCGGGCCTCCCCAACGGATGGTATCTGAAGGGTGCCCTCTCGGTTTGCTCTCATGTGACGGGTCAATGTCCTAGGGATGCATCTGATGAAGTTTACAAATCTCTTGCCATAATATTTTTGTTAGCCTTCCAAGGACTATACACAAGCTTGTACTGTATTATGCTCAGACCTGTCAAGTATCCTGTTTTTCCCAGGAAAACCCCTTATTTTTACCACTCTTCCTGCCACCCTTCCATTTTATTAATTTTCCCATAATCTCCCTTATTAATTTTGTTAAAAAATCCTGACCATAGCTCTCACAGGTGAAGCTGCATTTTTTTACTTCTGCCACCAGAGGGCAGTGTGACTTTTCGCTGTGGCTTTTCATAGGGTTGGTTCATTTCCACTCCTCTGAGTCCTCCAGAAGTGTCTGTAGCCGACCTGAGTTAAACAGTTTGCCAGGTCTGCATCGTGCCCCCCCCCCGCCATGAGGGGGAAGGAAAAGGAAGATTGGCAAGGCAGAAAGTGCTTTTGCTCTCCTGCCTTTCTCCACTATCACTCCTCCTTCCTTCCCCAACACCCTCTGCTACAACCCCCCCCCCCCCAGAGAGAGAGAGAGAGAGAGAGACTGACTGACTGACTGACTTATTTTTTGTTGTTCAGTTGTCCAAAGATGGTTGCATCTGCATTGTAGAATGCTTTAACACCAGGGATTACTCAGCCTTTAATAGCTAAGAAGTTCCAGTCTGGCCAATGTTTATTTTTTGCTTATTTATGTTTGAAAGGTTATTGTTTAAGTAAGGGATTGGGGTTTATTGCTTTTAAACACACTGATTTTGCTTACTGCCCTATTTTCCAGTCCTGCAATCGGGCAGATTTCAAACTTGTATAATGTAATAAAAAATTTTTTTAAAGGGATCAAGACAAATTCATGGAAAATAGCAATTTTATTTATATGATGGGATGGTCTCTGTCTCAGCTCCTGCCATCCTAGCAGCTCAAAAGCAAGAAATTGCAAGTAAATAAATAGGGAGTAATTTGGTGGGAAGGTAAACAGCACTCTGTGCGTGCGCCGGTGTCTAGTCATGCCTGCCACATGACCACGGAAACATCTGAGCAGTAGACAGCGCTGGCTTCTCGGCATTGAAACACAGATGAGCACTGAACCCTAGAGTCAAATACAACTGGCTTTAGAGCAAGGGAAACCTTTGCTTTTACCTTTACCTATCATCTATTTCACAGGGGTTGTGGTGGCTCAGTGGTTAAGAAGCTGGCCTTGTAGGCTGGAAGGCCAGTGAGTCAGCAGTTCAAGACCCGAGTACTACATGACGGATTGAGCATTCGTCTTTGTCCCAGCTCCTGCCAACCTAGCAGTTCAAAAGCAAGAAATTGCAAGTAGTGAAATAGGAACCACTTTTCTAGGAAAAGATCTTGGGGACATGAAAGGAGCCTCATTTGGGCATCCACTGAGTGGAGTTCCATCAAGCAAAAATATTTTCAACCCAGAATAATTTCTGTCACAACATTATTATTATCTATTTCATGCATTTCTAAATCACCACCCCTCTTGATGGCTGCAAAAGGAAACTTATTGTAGAATGACACAATAGAATACTATGATTTTAAACAGAATAGAGAAATATGTGCCTTGCAATGTAATTGACAAACCTTAGAAAAAGTCAGAGCCACATTAAAGAACAGCCTGGCTGTTCTTTAGCTTCATCTTTACTATTTGACCTTCTAAGGAGCAGTCAGGACTGATTTCTTCTAAAATTGACTTATTTATTCTCGCTGGCCAGAGGACTCTCAAAATTCTTCTCCAACACCACGTTTCAAAGGCAACTATTCTTCTGCACTCAGCTTTCCTAATGGTCCAGCTCTCACAACCATACATTACCACTAGGAATACCATTGCTTTGACTATGTGAATTTTTGTTTGCAAGGTGATGTTGCTACTTTTAACTATGATATGTTCCCCAGGTTTCTCATAGCTTGTCTCCCAAGCGTCTCCTTTTTATTTCATGGCTGCAATCACCATCTGCAGTGATCTTTGATCTTAAGAAAGTAAAATCTGCCAGTTGGAGTACAGTGCTCATCTCCATTTACAGCCAGAGCCAGCGCTGTCTGTGTTTGCACACATTTTCACGGCCATGTGGCAGGCATGACTAGACTAGAGCCCAGCAAGTCACATAGTCAAATTTGGCCACGCCCACAGATTTGGCTACACCCACAGAAGGGTGTGGCCAAAAATCCCTTATTGTCAAATCCAGAACTTGAGAGGTATGATTATGCTCCCTGTTGCTTGTTCCTTTACCTCTTTTTATCAGCAAAGCTGCTATATACATAACAGTAACAATGCTGTTTTGTAGCAGTTTGATAATTCAATTTTCAAACCAGGTCTGGTAGAACAAAATATGTGGTCTGAAGAATACAGTTCCAATATTTCGGCAACCTGTCTGTCACATGTAAAAGCTTAAGCAATGTCCTAAACAACTTTCCCCACTTCTGCTGGTTGTTGTTCTATTTCCTCATTGATGATGTCTTCTCTACATTTTCACTTTTGTGATGCCTTCTTAAAACCATCCCCATGGAAGGATTTTTTACCACACTATGTGTGCCAAAAGAATTTGATACTCCATGTACCTCTGGAAACTGGACTTTTGTCAATCAGACCTTCATTTTTTATTGACCCCCAGGCCTTCAAGGGAACGTGCAAATCCCAGACTAGCATAGGCTCATTTCTGTGATAAGCCATAGTTGCCAGAGTCTTTCCTTGGAATCAAATTCTACTGAACTCAGCTGGATCAATTCCAAAATAAACTGTGGAACAACCACTCACTGCTCTGTATGATTATGTTTATTCAGAAATGATATCTGTAGAATTCGGAAGAGATTACTTCTTCTCAAACAGACATTGATTCAGTTGCAGTGTGTGGGAGTTTTCCATGAATAAGAACACCAACATTTATAGCTCTATGTTATTTAAACATTCTTTTGACATTTCTGGTAGCAGAAAAATAATTCTACTTATTGACACTTTTGCAAAGGATAAGGAGGCTTGTAGCAACACAAAGGTACTGATGATTGTGGACTCTAAATATAGGGGAATTCAACTATTATTGTGGAATTTCAGGGTTTTTCTTTTTTTTTAAAAAAAACCCAGTGTTTGGATTCCTTTCTTTAAAAGTAATTTCATGAAATACTTAGCTACAGTAGGTTTACCTGTAACCAAATTCCATTGAATTAAAGACAACAGATTCTCAAATTTTGTGTCCCTAAGATGGTTCTTCAAAGCCAAATCCAAGTTATGCTTAATCAAAAATAAGAAAACCTAGAAGACCCAGGCAACCTTCACCAGGAGCTGGAACTGATTGATGGGTTATAAAATTGACTGACCCTCCCCAATCCAGTCATTTCCAGACTTAAATAATTTGTAGTATTGTATACAAATAGCTCCAGGAAGGAAAGAGTTAAACCAGATCACTTATGAGTACTCTCTATCCTACAGCTTATTGTAAGGATGGAGGGTTCTCTCCTTGAACATAAATTGGACCTACAGATGTAAACTGCAAGCATAAACAAGAAGCTTTGTTGTCTTTCCAAGGTCTAAGAACCTCTCCCCTGCCCCATTTTTGCTCTGCTACTTAATATTGGCCTTAATCATCCCATGGGGCAGATGCTTACATATGTGGGTTCACAGATAATCTGCTAATATCACCAAATCTCCAGACCTTTTATACAGATGTGGTGGACTACAAATCCCCTAGTGCACAACCACAATCTACTGGCTTAGGAAGGTTGAGTTACAAAATATCTGGAGAATCCTTGGGCTAGAATGTTATTTTTGTGTTCAGGGAATGAAGAAGCAGACGAGTGAAGTAGTGAAGTTCAGCTCTTTAATAGTGGGGTTGGAACACAGACTTATATACACTATAAACAGTAACAGTAACAATAATACAGCATTCCGCTCCTATAAACAGTAACAGTAACAATAATACAACAAGCCCATTGGCTAACAGAGTGTGCACATTTTCGATCCACTTATTTGCATGAGAAAAGATACATTCTGCTCCTGTCAGAAAACACAGTTAACACACATAACAGTTATCATAGGCTTTGTAAAACTTTACAAAGGCCTCTGATAGTATTTGTAACACTTGACATCTCAATCTTCTGTGTGTTTATTCAGCGATAAAACTGCTGCATTCACTGCATTCCAAGGGCATATATACAGGTTTGGAGTCTTAGACCCAAACTGCCTTTTTGCATTTCCTTATGTAGTTCTGACTTTCAATCCAATTTTCATCTAGATTAGATATAATATTCCTCTAGATGGGCTCCTTTGTTTCTGCAATTTATACTGCTAGTTATTTTAGTAAATTACTTGTTTGGCAACGTAACTGCAGGGTGGATGAGTGGTAGACAAAGCTGAGAAGGTGTAGATTAGGAACCACAACAGAGGCCAAAGAATTAAAATTTCTTACCTGTCAAACTGTGGTCCTAATCTAGATTGTAGCCCCTGCACTAACAATATATACAACTAAACCCCCCTGCCATGTCTTGCCAGGTTATCCTGCTATGGTAATAGTGCAGATCATACTGCCAGTGACTCAACACCAAGTATCTGGTGGCAGTTGATTAACCTGACAACCCTGAGGACAAACGACCTTGTATGCTTTAATCCACATGGAAGGGTGATAGTCCTCAAATTGATTAAATACCACTTGACTCCATCTTGATGAAGGGTAGCAGCTCCATCAATATTGGTCTAGGGATTATAAGAACTTTGTGTGACAAAAGGGCTCAGGACCGGAAAGTGACTCACGGAGCTGGATCAGTGGTATGGGTGTCATGTTGCAATGTGGAAGGCAGATGAAAGGCCACTGCATTATATTTTCAGATCAGTCACCATGGCTGATCACCATGAGGATTGCCAATACAGTAGAACCTCGGATAACACTAAAATTTGGTTCCACAAGTCTTAGTGTTATCCGATTTTTAACGTTATCTGATGCACGTATTGGATAATGCTAAAATCCTATGGGATGCATCGCATAACATTAAAACTCCATAGAGAGACATTGTAACTGGCACAGGCTTTAGCAAACATTATCCAATGCATCCCATAGGATTTTAACATTATGCGATGCAATGTCCCCCCCAGATTGCTTATCGATATGCGGTTTTAGAGTTATCTGATGCAAACGTTATCCGAGGTATTACTGTATTCAGATTTGGATATGGAAGAAGAAGAAGAAGAAACACCTCTGCATTCACACTCAAAACTATACAGGAAATACATGTAACTACACAGGAAATGTATACTTTGGACCATTGAAGCTGGCATGTCCTGTTCTTTCTGGTTTCTTATTCAGAAGCCTTCTGTTTGATTTGCCTAGTTTTTTCAGCCTCTGACCATTTTTTGGAGGGTAGTTCAGCTTGCTACACATTCCATTGCCTCAGTGTCCCCTCAACTTTGGACTATCAAAATTAAATATATGGTTAGCTTTGGCCCACAGATAGTCTGTGTGTGTGATGATGTGGGCGATTGTGAGATGTACTTTCTCGGAACAAGTAAGCAAACATTCTGTTTTCAATGTTTACTAACTAAACATTGCAGTTTGACAGCCTGAAAGAATGATCTGCCAGTTCATTAGGAAATAAAAAGATATATTTATTTACTGTGCTAGATGACAATGAGGAAATTATTTTCTAAAAAAACTTCCATTCTAATCAATGGGTTACTGTTCTTGCATTTTTAAAAAAACCTGACTCTTTCAAACAACATAAACTTTAATGCTAGCTGGATCTGTTTAGCAGTAGTATGTTCTGAGGAACTAAAATGTTTGTGCTGCTGCAGAACCATAAAGCTATGATGATAGCCTATATCTGTGATGGCATACTTAGGCACTCCAGGTGTTTTTGGACATCAATTACTAGAAGCCCAAGTCAACAATCCTGCTGGAGTGCCAAGGTACACCATTACTGGCCTTTATCATCATTCTGCTTCATTCACATCCAAAAGATTGTTCAAGTATGACAAGATAAGTACAATGTACAAACTAAAACCATACTTTAAAATGGATCATTTTTAAATAGTAAATAATTGGGGGAAACAATGCTGAAAAGAAAATGAGGACCAGCAGAACAACAGTCTTTTTTGTTAATAGAATTTTAAGTGATAATTTGTTTACACAGACTGTATATCAGTTAAATACAAGCAAAATTATCTAGTAAATTTATACCTATAAAATGGTGCGTTAACTGTTGGAATGTGACAAACGATGTTGCACCAGGCCCCACTAGCCCCGTCCGAGCCTCCGTGCACTCACCCGAACAGGGTTTGCAGGTAACTGTCAGGTTGAAATTTTTGGCCAGCCCGTGAAAAAAAAGACACCCCCCCTGTCTTTTTCTTTCCACGTGCCAGGGATCGAGCCTGGCCCCCGAACCCCCCCAAAAAAAAGACCACCACCCCACCCTTTTCTTTCCACAGGCCAGGGATCCAGCCTGGCCCGTGAAAAAAAAGACCACCCCCACTCCCTTTTCTTTCCACGGACCAGGGTTTGAGCCTGGCCCACAAAAATACAACCCCCCCAAAAAAGTACACACAAAAAACATTCAAAAACAGTCACAAAAACATTTAAAAACAGTCACAAAAACAGTCAAAAAGAAACACAAAAACATCCAAAAAGGAACCACAAAACATCACAAAGACACCCCCCCCCAAAAAAACCAACACAACCCCCCCAAAAAAAACAAACCCAGAGAGCTTACCAGGAGACGTCTTCACTCCATGATGACCGGAACTCAACTGAGAAAATAATGAAAATACTTACCAGAAGCAACACCCAGAGGACAGAAGAGAAAAATTGTAGAGAGGAAGAAAAGCTCACCACCCCCACCCAGAGGCCACAAGAGAAACAAACATTCAAAAATATTGAAACTAATAAGATTAATTCCCAAATTAATCAAATAAGTTATCAAAACATTCAAAAATATTCACACTAATCTCAAAAATACCAAAAAAAACCAGAAATCACTTTTCACTCAAAAAAATGCGTAAAAATAAAGATTTAAAAAACCAAAAATTAAATTTTAAATTAAATAAATTAATTTACATTAAATAAATTAAAATAAAATAAAATTTGCATAAACATAAAACAAAAACCTTCCAAAACCAATTTAAAGAGCCCGGCACTGAGGAAGCCGGCACGCAAAAAATAAAAATATAACACACACTGGGAGCGCAAGTCCGCCACAGGTGGATGCAGCGCCTCAAAGCCACAAAATCACAAAACCTTTCAACACCATTTAAAACAGCCCAGCACCATTTGTTCAAGAAAAAAAATGAAACCCTTTACTATCCAACACAATTTTACAAAGCCTGGCACCGCCGGGCAAAATATGCTAGTATGTAATAAAACAGCAATAACTGAGCAAGTGTATTATTTTGCCCAATATGAGCAGGTCCATTTATTATCAATTCACATTCCTTTAGCTGAGATTCTTTACCATTAACTTCTTTCTTGATTTTTATCTGCTGAAGGAAAGAAAATGTCTGTTCTATAAGGAGTACCTTTTGATAGGAGGAGGTGATGGTACTGTAGATCTATGGAAATGTAACAGCTATCAGTATGTGTTCTGCCCTCAGAATTGATGGATTTCAGATGCTGTTCAAAATAGCACAGGAGAAAAGGATTATAGTTCTTACAGATTCTGGAGGGGCATACAATGGTGTTTACAGTGGGCAATTCTGCCTGTCACAAGTACTGAATACTTCATGTCCATGATAGCAGAAAGGATTAAAAAGCAGTAAATGATGTGTTGCATTTTATGAATGTTGATGTTAGGAAATTCTGGCAAATGGAACATTGTTGGCAGGTTTTTATAAAAGCACATCCAGCTGTGAACATCACTAAACTCTGACAACTTGCATAACATTCATCAACTTTACATGTGCTTAGGCGCCCTTGCTCGAAAGCCATTTGTATCTGACTTTAGGGTTCAGTGCTCATCTCTGTTTCATAGCCAAAAAGCCAGGGCTGTCTGCTTCTGCAGACGTTTCCGTCGTCATGTGGCAGGCATCACTAGACACCAGAGTGAATGGAATGCTGTTTACCTTCCCACTGAAGCAGTCCTTATTTATCTAATTGCAATTTCTTGTTTTTGACCTGCTAGGTTGGCAGGAGCTGGGACAAAGATGGGAGCTCATTCTGTCCTGCAGTATTCGGGTGCTGATCTGCTGCCTTCCAGTCAACATCTTAGCCTCTTGAGCCTTTATTCAAGCAGTATTGCAACTCTAAGGGTATTTTCAGCAAGGATTATTAATTTATTTTACAGCATTTAGGTGGTTATAAGAACAAAAGGATAGTCTAAGTTATATCTCTTCTTTACTTGTTTGTAGTCATATGTGTCCAACAAATCTAAGCAAATCAGCAACAGTTCTTTGATATTTACGAAGCTGTATGGACCTAAGCATATTCACTCAGACCCTGAACAGGACATATAATAGGGCTACTATCCTTTGATACCCTAATCTTCTTATCACTTTTGTTGCATTGACACTCCTTGGTCTGTTCATGTTTAACATCCCTGTGGTTTGGTAAAATCCTCTATTGATACTATTGCACAATGTACGATGGAATTTAAACCCAGATAGCAATGCAACACACGATAAGACAATAATGCATAATGCAGACTCAAAAAATCACAATACCATAGAATATGAATATTGGGTCTTAGAACAATTCAAGCAATGAGTGTGTCAGGTAAGAAAGAAACCAGGAACCAATTTTTGAAAAATACAATGAATGAAATCTGGATTATGAAGGATACAAATATAGAAAAACAATAGTTAGTCCTAAATGGAACACACTTATTGAGTCAACTGGATTGGCATATTTGTTAGCTCATCACCCAACAATTGATTTAAAGGGTCCATCCAAGTTGGGTTTGCCAGTTTGATTCAAACCAAAGAATTTATTCAGGTCTCTCATTTGAACTGTAAAGACAAAGGAAGGGAGGGCATCAGCTTATGTAGCCTCCTCACTAATAATATTAGTGAATATCTTAACTTCCTGGCTGCTTCTAAAATAGTGTTTCAACTTAAATAAACTTTATAATTAAATATAATTTACTCTTTTTAGACAGAATGGTAAAATAATTTGGTATTATTGGTCAGACTCCAGCTGACAATTTACACTTGCATATATGAATTAGCTTAAATCCCTGTAGCAAATTGCCCCTGATTAATCAGGTGCTGGTTGCATACCTGGATATGCATCTGATTGTAGAACTAAGTATATGCTGAGGAACACAACCAACACCTTTTTAATTAGAAGCAATGCCAGGAAAAGCCACAATATTGCTGCCCAACCATACCCGTTCAAGCACGGCTCTGGAAAATATGGGACCTGCACAGTATCTTCTTTCCCCCACCGGTCAAATTACGGAATGGCGGCAGGAAAGTAGAGGCAGCGGCGCAGAAATATGGGAAATCCCGGCCAATCTGGGATTCTTGAAAGGTATGTGCCCAACATAATGCCTGCACAGGCAGTGAGAAAAGGAATACCAAACTTTACATAACAAAGGATAGCCTCAAAGTTGAAGACACCAATGTCAGCAGTCAACATGTATTCATGGACATTCAGAAAGGGACACCAAGCAGAGAAAAGTCCCACAGTCCTTTTCCCATCAGTAGATCACTTCTCACCTGAGCATAAAACAATTGTCAGAGTTATTTTTCAATAGGTTCTAGGTATTTATTGCTTGGAGCTACAGTGGAATAAAAAACTAAAGGAAATGAGTGTTATAGATTAACTGTGTGCACTCAAATACCTGCCTGAGCAGTTGTAAGGCATTGTATTGTTAATCCCCAAGGAACTTACATGAACTCAGAGGACTTCTGTCCCATGGAACCCAGTGTACAGATTCCTTTCCTGAAACCCACTTTTCCCTACACACAGGTATGCATCCACTTGATGCTGTAATATTTTGAGGAACAAAAGGCATAACACTTTTTGAGGGACAGATGGCAGAATTATTACAAACAACAGTGCTGCAGTATCAGTTTTGTGATATGCAATCACTAAGATTCCCTTTCTTTGGTACTTTAATGAATACTCCTCACCTCCAAACCTCTGGGACTCATTTCCATTACCAGCAGTTGTTTAATTTAATTTAAATAACTAAAATCAAGGTGTCACGCTGTATGTTATCAAAACATACAGTGCGAAACCTGCACTCCGAGCCCTGGAAATGGCACCCCTGCCTACCTCACACTTCTGGGGTGGCCGGCGTGGGGGACAGGCAGACCATTTCAGGATCTTTCACCCCAAAAACTATCTGTAAGCCCCCCCCCCCTGGCAGCATGAAATGGCGGGGAGGCAGTAAGACGCATGAGCCCGAACCCATGCAGGCACAGAAGCCTGCCCGGAATTTCCAGATGGCAGCACCTGGAACTCCGGGCAGGCTTCTGAGCCTGCGCGGATCATGGTTTTGGTGTATGTAAACCAAGCGTCCAGCTGTGGCCACCAGAAGTAACTCCGGGCCAGCGCCTTTGAACGAACTATGCCCGGGTGGCTGACGTGCAGCAGTTCGAGCACCCTCGTCCGCAGGGGCGTAGGGACCACCACCCGTTGGCCCCACAGAAGGCACCCCCTCTCTAGGGACAACTCTAGCTTTTTCCTAAAGAATGGGTCGAACTCTGTACTCGGGGACGAAGCCGGCCACCCCTTCTGTACCCATGAACTAACTTTCTCCAGCGTCCTGTCCTTTCCTGTCGCCCTAGCAATGTTGGCTGGTACTATTGGGGGTGCGTCTAAAACCTCAATTAGCAACACCTGGCGGTCTCTCTCTGCTCTCGCCATTTGGTCGTCCGACAAGGGCAAAGGGGATCTCGAAAGCGCATCAGCATGGCTGATCTCCTTTCCGGGCCGGTACTCCAACTCATGTTGGTACGCGTTGAGGAAAATAGCCCAACGCAGCATTCTCGGGGACAGGATCTGCGGCGTGGGCTTGCTCGCCGTGAAAATCCCTAGCAGTGGCTTGTGATCGGTCACGATTTTGAACGGGCGGCCATACAAAAAATCGTGAAATTTTTTGGTCCCCGCTACTATTGCTAACGCCTCCCTGTCAGTTTGTGCGTAATTTCGCTCCGCTTGGGACAGGGACCTTGAGTAAAACACTACCGGGGCCTCCCTTCCGTCCTCCAACACGTGGCAGAGCACCGCCCCCACCCCCACCGGGGATGCATCACAAACTAGGACCACTGGCCGTTTGGGGTCGAAGTGCGTCAGGATTGCCTCAGATGTTAGGAGTTGCTTTAGCTCTTTGAACGCCCTTTCGTGCTCGTCACCCCACATCCATGTCTCCTCCTTTTTAAGTAACCGATGGAGCGGTTCGGCCACGGACGCCTTCCGCGGGAGGAATGTATGGTAAAAATTGAGGAGCCCCAGGAAGGACTGTAGCTCGGTTTTGGATGTGGGGCGAGGGGCCTTTTTGATGGCTGCTACTTTGGATTTAGACGGTTTAATCCCCTCGGGTGTGATCCGGAACCCTAAAAACTCGACCTCGGTTTCGAAAAAAACACATTTGTCCTTCCTCAATCTCAGCCCCGCTTTCTCGAACACGGTCAATACTTTGTCCAACCTCTTTGCCAGTTCAGCCTCACTCCCCCCTGTTATCAACACGTCATCAAAATAAGGCAACACCCCCTCCAGCCCCTTCAGGAGGCGTTCCACAAGCGACTGAAAAAGGCCGGGCGCCGAGTTCACGCCGAACTGTAGCCGCGACACCTGGAACGCTCCTTTATGTGTAACTATCGTTTGTGCCGCGGCCGTGGCGGGGGTCACAGGAAGTTGCTGATAGGCTTGTGCCAAATCGAGTTTGGCGAAACACTTTCCCCCATTCAGCCTGGCCAAAAGGTGGCTGATCACTGGCACCGGGTATGCATTAGGGCGGATCGCCTTGTTAATTGTACACTTATAATCAGCGCAAATGCGCTCCTCCCCGTTAGCCTTTAGGGCCGTTACAATTGGAGTTTCCCACTCCGCGGAATCAACAGGAATAAGAATCCCCTGGCCCACCAGTTTGTCCAGTTCCGCCTCTATCTTGTCCTTGAGTGCGAACGGCACCCTGCGCGGTTTGAGTCTTATCGGGCGGACCTCCGGGTCTATGTCGAAAGCTACAGGGGGTCCCTTGAACTTTCCGAGTCCTTTCTTAAAAACGGCGGGATGCGCATCGCAAACCGCTTGTATTGGGTCCCCCCCCACGGTATGCACTCCCCCTATGAACAAACCTAAGGGCTGAAACCACTGTGTCCCTAGGAGGCTACAGCTTCCCCCCTTGAGGACAACTAGGGGCAGTTCCGCAGAATGTCTCTTAAAATTGACCCGAAATTTCCCGACCCCCAACACCGGAATGCTGTTCCCCTGTACGTCTCGTAGCGTGGACCTCAACGCTTTAAGTTTGGGCCGCACGTGGGGGTCGATTTTCAAAAACTCTTTCTGGGGAATTATAGAATAGGAGGACCCCGAGTCAATTTCCATCCTAATAGGGGCCCCTTGTACTAATACCTCAACGAAGTAATGGGACTGTCCCGCGGACACGCTGAACACTGGGGCGTCGTCCTCGCTGTCGTCCGAGACGCGGCCCACGCCATCCTGCTTCCTCGTGGTCTGGGCGCCATCTTTGGGCCTCGCTGGACGGTCCGGTCTGGCCGCACGGTCTTGTGACTGCCTCCGGCCCTCCTTCCGTTTTCTGCATGCCTTGGCGATGTGCCCCCGACGGCCGCAGGTGTAACACTCGGCCTTCCTGAACGGGCATCTCGCGCGCTCATGGGCCGCTCCGCAACCGTCGCAGCGTCGACCACCCTTTCGGACCTTCTGGACCTCCTCGCCGTCGCTGCCTTCCGTAGACGACTTTGAGGCCCGTCGGGTTGCGTGCACCGACTGTCCGGACTTCCCGTGCACCGAATTTTCCGCCTTGCTGGCTCTAGGACGCCACCCACGCCACTGGTGCATCTCGTCCACTCCAGCATTCGTGGATTCCGCGGCTTCCGCGGCCTCTACGACCTCTGCCAGCGTGGGTGGCGGTTCCTTATTCATCAAGCTGCGCTGTACCTCCTTGTCTTTCAGGCCACACAACACGCCGTCCCTGAGGGCCATCTCCAGGATGTCGCCCCATTTACAGGGGGCGGCGGCTACCCTCATGGCGGCCACGAATGTCTCAACCGACTCATCCGGCGCTTGGACTCGCCTCCAAAACGCGCTCCGAGCGGGAAACATTGCCCTCGAGGGGCAGAACCGCTCTCGCAGCAGCTTCATGATGTCGCTCGCCTTAAATTCGCTCACCTTCTTCGGAGCGATTATGCCCACCAGCGTCCGCTTGGTTTCCATCCCGAGCATTCTGGTGAGGATGGCCCTCTTCCTCTCCTCGTCGTCTCCTTTGACTCTGAGTTCCACCAGTGCCGCCTGGAAATCCATCTCCAGCAGCTCCCAGTCTTGCGGTTTGGTGATGTTGAAACCGCTCTGTGCCCTGGCTGTTCCGTGGGGATCCATCATCCCATCCTCGTCGCCAATTTGGTGTATGCAAACCAAGACACAGGACACAGCCTCGGGCTGGGTTAACTCAGGTTTATTGCATCGTGGACAGAGGGAACATGAGGTAATGGCGGATCGATAGCTCTTTATATACAGTGGTAATACATTTGAACGTGGTGCCATGGTAGCCCATTGGCTACTGTCTGCGTGACGTCATTGCGGGTCACGCCCTTCTTGTCCAGGTGTAGATGGTGGCGGGAAAACTTCCCGCGCTGTTGCCTTTGATGAGTTCGGACCAGGAGAGCTTGGACGCTCGCTGCTGCCAGCTGGTGGTCATTAGCTCGCGTCCTATTACAGGGTTTATATGATACAGCTGAAGGTTACATTGTTGCTATAGGCAAGGTTACATTGGCTCAGATACATTGTAATCCATGTGTAAGATAAAACCATCAGAACACAACAATGGTGCATGGGTATTACCACCTCCATGGTTGGAAGGCTCCACTGGCTGGTTGCCATTTCAGCCAGAGGAGGGTGGGCAGCCCTTCTCCGGAAGGCATGGGTCAACTGAAGCATTCCGTTCGGCCCATGCCTGCTGGAGAAACGAAGGCCCTTCTCCAGCAGGCATGGGCTGAATGGAGCACCCGTATGCTGGCCGCCTTCCAGAGAAGGGCAGTCGGGTCTTCCGCCTTGGCTTCTCCAGAATGCATGGGCCAACCGGAGCACTCCATTCAGCCCATGCCTGATGCCAGGAACCGCACATGGACTGAGATTTCAGGCGCCTAGCCCGAGAGGCTCCATGCAGCCCAGCTCAGGGCTTCTGCGCTTCTTTCAGCAGCATGGCCTGCGTCTCCAGGCAACAGCCGCACCTCTGGAAGCACCGTTTGTTGCCTGGAGATGCAGTCCATGCTACCGGGAGAGGCGCAGAAGCCCTGGGCTGGGCTGCACAGAGGAGAACACCCCACAGTTGAAGGCATGTGTTGGGGGCAGCACGACTATCCAGCACATGGGGAGCTCCATAAAGCCCAGCCCAGTGCTACCCCATGTCTCCCACCAGTGTGGCCTGCACCTCCAGGCAACAAACGGCGCTTCCGGAAGCAGTCCATTGTCTGGAGACGCAGGCCAGGGATGGTGTGTGTGTGTGTGTGTGTGTGAGAGAGAGAGAGAGAGAGAGAGAGAGTGAGAGACAGACAGAGAGAGACAGAGAGAAGGGGAGAGACAGAGAGAGTATCTGAGAGTGGGAGAAAGAGTGGAAGAGAGAGCTGAGTCAGAGTAAGCCATTGCTCTCTGTGTGTGACTGTGTGTGCGTATGTGTGTGTGTGCATGCGCCGAGGAGGAATAAAGAGAGTGTGTGAGAGAGAGAGGGGGAGAGAATTGATGTGTGTGTGGGAGAGGGTGCGAGGATGGAGGCCACATTCCAACTCAACACCGGGAGGCATGACAGACCCCACCTCACCCTGCCCCCACGAAGCCAGGCACCCCTGCTAGTAAGATAATAAACTCTTGTACCAAGCTGTCACCACAATATTTCCTGAGCTTTGCAGATATTTGGTCTAAACCAGCTGCTTTACCAATATAAAACAAACATATTGCATCATGAACTTCAGTATTTATAATTAATATCATGTCCTCTGGCTGTGCAATGTTGGTAAAAGTGAATGGTGCAGTTGGGCTCGGTTGGCTCAGGATTGTTGATAAAAGTACAAGCTTTATGCATCCACATTGCTTCTATCGATAAACATCTTCCAGGTACTTCAAAGTTGTTGAAAACATGTAACAGCTATGAAATCCCAAAATTCTTAACATCATTTTACAGTCCTGAGGAACTGCAGGCACATAGTTTAAAAATATAAAAACTGAAACTTTGGGATGATTGCTATTTTGTTTTTCTATCTACTTTGTTTTATGATGTTGTATTGAATCTTTTATATATTGTAAGCCACTCTGAGTAGATCTTGCTCCAAAAGGGCAGGGTATAAATAAATAAATAAATAATTTAAAACACAAAAATATGCTGAAAGTGTAAATCTATCCCTACTTTGCTATAAGTATCAGGAACTTAAGTACATAAATATAATTTACAAATTGCAAAAGTTTTAATATAAAAGTACATAGCATAAAAAATAGCTTCAAGACAGCATACAATACATCAGTGATGGTGAACCTTTTACAGACCGAATGCACAAACTGCAACCCAAAAAACACTTATTTATCCCAAAGTGCCAACACAGCAACAGGAAAAGAAGGAAAAACTCTCATTGGGCTGTTGGGCAGAGGGGCAGGGCAAACTCTGTGATGGGGGGAGGGAGGAAGCACTCCCTTTGGGCTGCTGGGCAGAGGGGTGGGGTGAAATCTGTGCTGGTGGAGGGAGGGACCACTCCCTTTGGGCTGCTGGGCAGAGGGGCGGGGCAAACTCTGTGCTGGGGTGACTGCACAGGTGCCCATAGAGAGGGCACCAAGTGCCATCTCTGGCATGCGTGCCATCAGTTCACCACCACTGATCTAGTTTGTTGGTTGTGAGTGTACAGTTAGTGTGGAGAAATTTGGTTCTGCGGTCCAGTATCTTCAACCCACAAACTATAATCCTGCCACAGGTTTAAGGCAGTGGTGGGCATCAACAGGTTTGCACCAGTTCGCCAGAACCAGTAGCAGAAATTCTGGCTGACCCCGCTGTTGTGTTTGGAATATTGTGCCTTTAAGTAATGTAACACTCGAATGAGTGAATGTAACAATCACCAGCTGTAACTATGTAACCCTCCATATTAGGACGCGAGCTAATGACCACTAGGGGCAATAGCGAGCGCCTAGCTCACATGGTTCCAATTCTCCAAATACCTACAGCGCGGGAAGATTCTCACCACCACCTCACCTGGACAAGAAGGGCGTGACGGGGAGTGACGTCACGCAGACAGTAGCCAATGGGCTATCGAGGAGCCACATTCAAATGTATAGCCACAGTATATATTGAGCTGTTCATCCGCCATTACCACATATTCCCCCGGACCATCATGCAATAAAGTTGTGTTAAGCCAACCTTTCGGCTATTTCTATTGTCTTGGTTCTCATATACTAAACCCGCCCATCCATGTTTTGAAATAAAGTAGTCCTAATTCAGGTGCAACTTAGGGCTTTCCCCTGGCCACACCCACTATACCACACCCACAGTGTGGTAGTAATTTTTTTTGGAGCACACCACTAGTTTAAGGCTTGCAAATTTGGAAACTTTAAAAGGAGCAAGGCATGTAAGTTTGAAGGTGGGTGTTCATGGTTTTAAAGCAAACATTTCTTGTTTATTTGAAAATAGTTTTACTAGTTTGCTGAAGAACTTTGGCAGCAGGAGTGGGAGATATCTTTGTTTGGGTGAAAAGTGGCAACCTAGCTGAGGGAGACTGTGTCTAGTTTTTCATTTTCCTTCAACTGAGTTAGCTGGAATATGCACGCTTCATGCCAGCAAGCAGTGATCCTCATTACCCTTTGGTATAATGTGTTTGATCAACAATAGTAGGGCTTATTTAAACATAACTCAGTAGGAACTATGCTTACTAATCCCAAGAAAGTTTCAATGAGTTCAGTAGTAGTCAATGATACTGCCCTCTATTTGTATATAGGATTACAATCTTAATGAAATTGCCTTCCTCCTATCTCATAAAAGCTGCCATAAATCCTATTTGCGCCAGCAAGCTGTTCTGCTGTTGCTTTCACAAGACGTTGTTGCTCCACCCTTTCCTAGTTGATGTAATGCTTGCCCACAAGCAGCCCTTATTTTTCCACTGAAACTCCCATCAAAACAGAAGTCCAGGATGTCAACAATTTGAGTTCTGAATCTGGCAGGTTCATTACTTACCTCATCTAAGACATTCAGTACATTTATTCTGGACATATCAACAACACCCAAGCATGAGGTGGTATGATTTATGAATGGCATATTTCTTCATTACCTCTTGTGCCCAACCATATGTGACTCCTGTCAAAAACAAACAAACAAATAACAATAACTCAATAAGCACCTCAAGATGAACTTTACACCTGTCATTTGTGGAATGTTCTTAATCCTTATAAAGCATCTGAATTACAAAATAATACTATTCATATTTTCTAAAAGTGTACAAGAATGACATAAAATCAAATTATTATTTTCTTGAGTATTATTTCAATCTAATGTGAGGATGTGAAGGAGATAAAATAAACCTTCAAGAATGTTTATCTATGGCAAATTCTCAAAGTTTGTTCATGGTTAGTGAAAAATCAAAGAAATTGAACATTAGAACTCATGTCAAAGGAAGATAAAATTGTTATTAGCCTGCTAGTTGGTGATAGTTCATCTTCTAACAGGACTGTTTGCATTATAGATGGATCAAATTAAGTATGGTTTGGTTCTGCCATACTGATGTGGCTTCCATTATCTACCAAACTTGTGATGTAAAGTTTTAGATTACTAATCTGTTAGAAAACTCCATATTCAGAAAAAAAGGAAACTGTTTCATATACTCAATATCCCACACATGCTATTTGGGGAGGGGGCACAGAACAAGGAAAGAGGAAGGGACTATATATTGCATCCATACAGTCTTACATTCTACTTTCTTGCTCTAGGTACACAAAACTGGGTAATTACATGACCCTGCTGGGACACAATTCTGCTAAGGACAACTGTAGGTCCTTAATAGGGGATTTGTGAGCTACTTTGGAGAAGAACACAAGAATGGGAAGGGAGTGTGTCCATAGAACCACTATTTTCCTATTTCCAGGAACTGAAGATGACACATGCCTTTCACCCCATGCCTGGCCCACATGGGCCAAAATAAATACATAACATGAGCCTGTATGGTATCATAAAGCCATAAAGAGAGAAAGAGAGAAAGCATTACCAGTGACTGCTATAGCTATGATCTATCTATACCTATAAAATGGTGTGTTAACCGTTGGAATGTGACAAAGGATATTTAGCCAGGCCCCACTAGCCCCGTCCGAGCCTCCGTGCACTCGCCCGAATGGGATTCACAGGTAACTGTCGGGTTGAATTTTGCGCCAGTGGGGCAGGAGCCCCCGGATGCAAACAAAAAAAGGGAACTTCAATTCCCAATGTTCCTTGCACCGCACCGCGCCGCACCAGAGCCAATCAGGCTGAGCGGCGCGAGCAAAAGGAACGTTCGGAAATGCGCGCGGCCAATCAAAATTAAGCCGCCGGGGAAAAACGCTGCACAAATGGTAAAAACAAATGCCAAACTACAAGCCCCAGCATCCTGTGCACCATGAGCATGCAGAACGCTGAGGAAGCCAGCACGCGATAAATAAAAATAAAAACCGCCACTGCGATTCCCGTGGCCCAGCCAGCGAGGCCAGGCTACAGGAAATAAACACCCCCAACACCACCCGAAGCAGTGCTGGTCTTCCCGTGGCCAGGCCAGTGAGGCCAGGCCACGGGAAGGAAAAAAAACCATGGTGCTGGCCTTCCCACAGCCCGGCCAGTGAGGACATGCCACAGAAAGGAAAAACCACCTAGCGCTGCCCTTCCCGTGACCCGGTCAGTGAGGCCAGGCCACAGGAAGAAAATACCCCCGGCGCTGGCCTTCCCATGGCCCAGCCAGTGAGGCCAGGCTGTGGAAATGAAATCCGCCCTCCAGTGATGGCCATCCCGCGGCCCGGCCAGTCAGGCCAGGCCACGGGAATGAAACCCACCCCCCGGTGCTGGCCATCCTGCGGCATGGCCAGCAAGGCCAGGCCACGGGAATGAAACCCACCCCCCACTCCGCATCAAGCGGCGATGGGATTCCTGTGGTCTGGCCACCAAGGCCGGCCCATGGAAAAAAACCCACCCCAACACCGCATGAAGCGGTGATGCAATTTCCGTGGTCCAGCCACCCAGGCCGGCCCACGGAAATACCTCCCCCCCACGCTGCATCGAGCGGCGAGGGTATTTCCGCAGTCCAGCCCCTGAGACCGGACCATGGAAATACCCCCACCCCCAACACAAAACAACACCATCCAAAAAGAGTCAAAAATAATCAAAACCAAAATAAAAACAGAAAAAGTAAAGACAAAAACATCCAAAAACACAATCCAAAAACAGTAAAAAATAATCAAAAGCAAAAACAAAAGACAGAAAAAGAAAACACAAAAACATCCAAAAACAAACAATAAAAAACACACAACCCCCCCAAACCCAAAACAACCCCCCCAAATATAAAACCAGAGACCTTACCAGGAGACGTCCTCACTCCATGACGAACAGAACTAAACTGAGGAAAGAAAGAGACTACTTACCAGAAAAAGAAGTGACACCCAAAGGACAGGCTGAGAAAAATAGTAAATACAAGAAAAGCTCACCAGCCCCACCCAGAGGCCACAAGAGAAAAAAACATTCAAAAATATTCAAAATAATAAAAATAATTCCCAAATTACTGAAATAAATTATCAAAACATTCAAAAATATTCACACTAATTACAAATAATTCAAAAAAGAAATATGTTTTCACTCAAAAAACCAAAAGAAAACATCTAAACACAATATAGAAACATTGATTAAAAAAACCATATTCTTGCACATTTTAAAAAATTATTATCCAAGGTACAATAATGTGTACATAGTAACACATTATTTGGTTGAATACAATAATTATAAAAAAATTATATCATCCTTTCCTCTTTTAAAAAAACAAAAAACAAAAACAAAAAATAAAAAACACAGTTTATAACAGCCCATGCGTAAAAATAAAATTTTAAAAAACCACAATTAAAAACTAACCTCATTTGCATAAACATAAAACAAAAACCTTCTAACACAATTAAAAACAGCCCGGCACCACCGGGCAAAATCTGCTAGTCTATACCTATAAATCCAAGTGTTAACTGTTGTAATTTGACAAAGGATCCAGCACCTGGCCATACTATCCTGTACCGAGCATTTGTGCACTTGCCCGAACTGGGTACGGAGGTAACTGTCGGGTTGAGAAATTAGCCAGTCTGGCAGGAGACCCACAAACACAAAGAAAAAGAAAATACTTCACTTCCCAACGTTCCTTGCATTGCGCCGTGCTGCGCCACAGCCAATCAGGCTGAGAGGCGTGAGCAAAAGGAACATTGGGAAACGCATTGCGGCGAATCACAATTGAGCTGCAGGGGAAAAAAATGCTGCACAAACAGAAACCAGAAACCCAAAACTACAAGCCCCAGAATCCTGCGCGCCAGGAGCATGCACAACGCTGAGAAAGCTGGCGCGCAAAAACAAAATTACAAAAAGCAACGCCTCACAGCCACGCAAAACAAACAAGCCACAGAAAAAAAACCATAAACAAGAGGGGTTCAAGGGGGGGAGAAGGTACTGGTACCTTTGCCCCCACTTGACAGCGAACCAATTCCCCTGGAAGCCAAGGCAGCGAACGGGCCTCCATTCGCTGCCTTTACTTCCTGAGGGGGTGTTTCGCTTTCAAGGGGAGGAAGGTACTGGTGCCTTCGCCCCCTCTTGAAAGTGACCCAATTCCCCAGGAAGCAAAGGCAGCAAACGGGCCTCCATTTGCTGCCTTTACTTCCCAAGGAGGTGTGTTGCTTTCAAGGGGGGGAAGGTACTGGTGCCTTCGCCCCCCCTTGAAAGCGAACCAATTCCCCTGGAAGCCAAGGCAGTGAATGGGCCTCCATTGGCTGCCTTTACTTCCCAAGGAAGTGTTTCACTTTCAAGGTGGGGAAGGTACTGGTGCCTTCCTGTACCTTCCTCGCCCGGGAGCCCATGCCATCGGCCCCGGGAGTGGAGACAGGTGGGAGCCGCCGGAGCCGCCGCCGGAGCCGCCGCAGCTGCCTTCGCTCTCCGGGCCCGCCCGCCCGGAGAGCAGAAAAGGCCGCCGCCGCCGCCGGCCCCTCGAGGAGCTCCCTGTCTCGCCCGGGAGCCCATGCCATCGGCCCCGGGAGTGGAGACAGGTGGGAGCCGCCGGAGCCGCCGCCAGAGCCGCCGCAGCTGCCTTCGCTCTCCGGGCCAGCCCGCCCGGAGAGCAGAAAAGGACGCCGCCGCCGGCGGCCCCTCGAGGAGCTCCCTGTCTCACCCGGGAGCCCATGCCATCAGCCCCGGGAGTGGAGACAGGTGGGAGCCGCCGGAGCCGCCGCCGGAGCCGCTGCAGCTGCCTTCGCTCTCCGGGCCCGCCCGCCCGGAGAGCAGAAAAGGACGCCGATGCCGCCGGCCCCTCGAGGAGCTCCCTGTCTCACCCGGGAGCCCATGCCATCGGCCCCGGGAGTGGAGACAGGTGGGAGCCGCCGGAGCCGCCGCCGGAGCCGCTGCAGCTGCCTTCGCTCTCCGGGCCCGCCTGCCCGGAGAGCAGAAAAGGACGCCGCCACCGCCAGCCCCTCGAGGAGCTCCCTGTCTCGCCTGGGAGCCCACGCCATCGGCCCCGGGAGTGGGGACAGAAGCAGCAGGACTTGGTCGCCGCCTCCGGTCTCCCCTGCGGATGGGGCGGAGAGACCTCTGCAGCATCGGACACCACTTGAAAAGCCATGGAGGCGGCAGGACCTTTGTCACTGCCACTTTTTACTTTTGGACTTGTTGGGGCCGGAGAGAGATGTGTGAGATGTTATTGCATTACTGAGATGTTACTGTGTTACTGTATTCTATTATATTGTATACTGTATTTTTCCTGTATTGTATCATTGTTTGATATGTTGTGAGCCGCCCTGAGTCGGCGTATGCTGAGTGGGCGGCATACAAATCAAATAAATGAATGAAATGAATGAAATGCCTTCACCCCCCCCCCCTCCTTGACATCGAACCAATTCCCCTGGAAGCCAAGGCAGCAAACGGGCCTCCATTCGCTGCCTTTACTTCCTGGGGAGGTGTTTCGCTTTCAAGGGGGGAAAGGTACTTGTGCCTTCGCCCCCCCTTGAAAGTGAACCAATTCCACAGAAAGCAAAGGCAGCGAACGGGCCTCCATTTGCTGCCTTTACTTCCTGAGGAGGTGTGTCGCTTTCAAGGGGAGGAAGGTACTGCTGCCTTTGCCCCACCCCCCTTTGAAAGCAAACCAATTCCCCAGGAAGCAAGGGCAGGGAATGGGCCTCGAGTTGTTGCCTTCGCCTCCCGGAGGTACTCACCTGGGCGCAGCCTTCAACATGAACTACACTCACACACATACACACACACACACCTACTGGGCACACCAAAACTACCCCTAACCACCAACATACACAAACAAATATAAATCAATAATTTAAAAAAATTAATAAACAAAAAGAAATAAACCACAAAATACACAAACAAACACATCCACAATGACAAAAAACCACATACAAAACACCTAACTAAAACACAAAAAACCCACAAAGTACACACCAAAAACTAAACAAACCTAAAACTAAACCAAAACAAAAAAGAACAAACAGAAACACCTCCCAGCCCACCACCACAAAAACAAAACAAAGAAAACCCCCAGAAGAAAGAAAACCAGACAACTCACCAGCATGTGCTCCCTCCATGACGACCGGAACAGAAATGAAGAAACAAAGACTACTTACCAGAAGAAGCCCCACCCAGAGGCCAGGAGAGAAAAAACAGTTAAAGCAAAAGAGAACCACCAGCAGGGCATGATAGTAAAAACAACTCAAAAAGACTCAGCAGCCCCACCCAGAGGCCACAAGAGTAAAAACAAGTCAAAAACATAACAATAAATCACAAGTTTACACAAATCAGAAACATATGTCACAAAAATAAAATAAAAACATTTCTAAAATCCTGTGTTGTGTTTTAACTCACATAAAAACCAAAAATGTCTAAACACAGTTTAAAAACATTTAATGTAAAAAACATGTACTTTCACATTTTTAAAATTATTATCTATGGTACAACTATTAAAAAAAGATCACATACTAAAACATTATTTGGTTAAATAAACAAAATGAAAAAACTATATCATCCTTTGTTATTTTTTAATCCACAAAATAACCTCCCCCCCCCCCAAAGAAAACTAATCACAGTTTATAACAGCCCGGCATCATAACAAAAATTAACAGATATGTTAAAACAAATATTCAAAAATACATTAGAAAAAGTACAAAATACAAGTTGTTATTACTTTACAGTATCAAAACAATACAATCTATTTAACAAATGACAACATAAAAAAGGTTTGCATAAATAAAAATTTTAAAAAGAAAAATTACAGACTAACCTCTTTTTTACAAACATTAACACCCACCAACCCCCCCCCCCCAAACCCCTGTCCAACACAATTTAAAACAGCCCGGCAACGCCGGGCAACCTCTCCTAGTGATTCTATAAATTCTATACTGTAATTCTAACATTCTTAAAT
The DNA here is from genome assembly GCA_035047305.1 of Bradypodion pumilum. NCBI lineage: Eukaryota > Metazoa > Chordata > Lepidosauria > Squamata > Chamaeleonidae > Bradypodion > Bradypodion pumilum. Next base: position 149,237,362 of record JAWDJD010000004.1, read on the forward strand.
ATACAGTGAATCTAGCTGATCTGTGAGGAAAGGAAATCCTCCAATTAGTGGGGAGAAACCTGAAGGGTTTCAGGCTGGTTTAGCTAAGCTAGACAGAACATCCAACAATACTCACCTACGTAGCATTGGTGCCCGGTTGGCAGGGTTCGGCTGAGGACTTTGCTGACCATCTGGTGGAGAAAATCGATCGGATTCGTTCGGGATTGAATCCTGGCGTGGATGGGGAGGGTCGGGGGGGTGCCGGTGCACAGTCTTGCTGTACGATCTGGGATCAGTTTGATCCTGTTGTCCCTGATGAAGTGGACAGGCTCCTTGCAGCTGTTCGTGCCACTACATGTCCTCTGGACCCCTGTCCCACCTGGTTGGTGAAAGCCTCCAAGGAGGTAACAGGGGGCTGGGTTGGGGGGATAATAAATGCTTCTTTACGGGAGGGGGTATTCCCTGCACAGCTAAAACATGCTTTGGTGCGCCCCCTCCTGAAGAAAATGTCCCTCGACCCAGCTGTCCTTAACAACTACAGGCCGGTCTCCAACCTGCCCTTTCTGGGTAAGGTTTTGGAGAAGGCGGTGGCGCGCCAGCTGCAGAGTGTCCTGGAGGAAGCGGATTATCTAGACCCCTTTCAATCAGGATTCAGGCCCGGGTATGGAACGGAGACGGCATTGGTCGCACTGATGGATGATCTCTGGCGGGAGCGGGACGGGGGTTGTCCATCCGTCCTCGCTCTTCTTGACCTCTCAGCGGCCTTCGATACCGTCGACCACGGTATCCTGCTGGAACGGCTCGAAGGACTGGGGATCCAGGGCACTGTGTTGTCCTGGTTTTCCTCTTTTCTGGAGGGCCGTACCCAGTCGGTGTGGTTAGAGAGTGAGAGGTCCAGTCCTAGGCCCCTCAAGTATGGGGTGCCTCAGGGCTCTGTGCTCTCTCCTCTCTTATTTAACATCTACATGAAGCCACTGGGTGAGATCATTCGTTCCCACGGGGTGCGGTACCATCAGTACGTGGATGATACTCAGCTGTACATCTCGGCCCGTGGGGACCCCAGTGATGCTGTTGAAATCCTATCCGGTTGCCTGGAGGCCGTTGGGGTCTGGATGGGGGCCAATGGGCTTCGGCTGAATCCCAGCAAGACAGAGTGGCTGTGGATAAGGGGCCCCATGTTATCCAAGGAGTTACCATCTTTGGTATTGGATGGGGCTGTTTTGCCCCAGACAGACCCAGTGCGCAACTTGGGGGTCCTTCTGGACTCACGGCTGCTGCTAGAAGAACAAGTGGCGGCTGTGGCCAGGAGGGCTTTTGCCCAACTTCGGGTGATTCGCCAACTGCGCACACTCCTGGACCGGGGCTCCTTGCTTATGGTCACTCATGGTCTGGTTACTTCCCGACTAGATTATTGTAATGCGCTCTACATGGGGCTGCCCTTGACGACCATTCGGAGGCTGCAGCTGGTCCAGAATGCGGCGGCCCGGGTGGTGATGGGGTGTGGGCGATATGCCCATGCCTCACCGCTGCTTCGGGAGCTGCACTGGTTACCAGTTTGTCTCCGGGTGCAATTTAAGGTGCTGGTTTTGACCTTTAAAGCCCTATATGGCAGGGGGCCAGGATACCTTAGAGACCGCATTGTCCCAAGAGTGACCGCCCGTCCAACCAGAGCGGACCGGAGGGGCTCTCTAATGGTGCCATCCACTAGGGGTGCACATCTGTCTAGTACCCGCAGGAGGGCCTTCTCCGTGTCCGCACCAACCCTCTGGAACCTCCTGCCAATAGATATAAGACTTCAAAGTGAACTGCTGCCCTTCAGGAAAGGAGTAAAGACCTGGCTGGCAGGGCAGGTGTGGGGCCCGAACGGGACTATGGTTCCCGCCGTCTGGCTTTTATAAAATAAGAGCTCTCTCTTCTTCCCTTTGTATAGTAGGTGGGATGGGTGGGTGGGATATGGGTTTTTAAATGGGGTGGATGTGGGTTTTTATAAGGTTTTTATAATGTTTTTATGTATTTTTAGAATTGTTGTAATGCCGCCCTGAGTCGGGTTCTGCCTGAGTGGGCGGCATATACAAATATGACTATAAATAAATAAATAAATAAATAAATTATACCCAAACTGGCAGTGCATGCAGAATGGTTGGACAGGGAGATTATAGCAGCTGAACTTGGTTTTTCTTGCATTAGTCAATGATGGTACTTCTTCTATTAGTTGACAATAGTATCTCAAAACTACAGAAAAATCTAGAGATCTGTTTTTCAAAAATTATAACCAAAATTTATAGGTAAATAGATTGTTCTTAGCTCTGGTCACTTTGCAGTCTTACAATTTTAGTTGTTCAGCAACTGGCTTCCTATTGCTACATTTCGAATCCCATTCCCCCATGCTCTTAAATAGTTTTTCTCAGTAGCAAAATTGATAATCTGGGTTCCAAGTGGAAACCCTGATGGATCCCACCAACATTGACTTTAGAACATTAAAGACACACACACACACACACACACACACACACACACACACACACACCAATTATTCGGAGGCTCTCAAAGGATATCACAGGATAAAACAAAGTCCTAGGGAGTCTCAGACTGTGAAGGAGGAGGGATAAGATATTTTTGATTAAAAAGTATGTTGCTGATGACATAATAAACCTTGCATGTGCAGAGCTGGATTCTGACCATAATTAAAGTATGACTGTGTTGTGATCTACCTTCCTCCAACCATGAAGATGAGCTGGATCAGGATACACTCGCTATGCGCACTCCAGTTCTGCCTGCACCTGAGCCTGAGTATGTCATGAGCCAGGGGTCTCAGCCTTCGCTTGCCCCAAGTCTGTTCTCCCCAGCAGCAGAACTGTCCGATCAGGAGTCTGACTGTGACAGTGATCAGCACTCAGTCAGGGAGAGGGCTAAGAAACAGCTAACACCTGAGATGCAGGCAGGTTAGAGTGAAGCGCGAAAGAAGGCTCCCAGCTGATACTGATTAGCTGGGAGGCTTACAGTATAAGGAAGCCTCTTGCAACCTGCCACTGTTGGTACAACTCTTGTGCAAAGACTGATGTCCTGCTCAATTCCAAAATGCCTGACCTGACCCTGACTACTCTGCCAACCCTGATGATGCGCCTGGACACCCTTTGGATTTGACTACTGACTCAGACTACCGGTAAACAGACCTTGGCTCATACCTGTCAAGTTTTGGATTTGAAAATAAGGGAAATTTTGGGCACATCCTTCTGTGGGTGTGGCCAAAGCTGTGGGCATGGCTAAATATAGCCATGTGACTTGCTGGGCTCTAGTCATGCCTGCCACATGGCCATGAAAATATCTGCAAACACAGACAGCACTGGCTCTTTGGCTGTAAATGGAAATGAGCACGGCACCCTAGAGTTGGATACGATTGGCAGATTCTACTTTCTTAGGATCAAAGATCTCTGCAGATGGTGATTGCAGCCATGAAATAAAAAGGTGACTGATGCTTGGGAAACAAGCTATGAGAAACCTGGGGAACATAGTGAAAAGCAGAGACTTCACCTTGCAAACTAAAATCCGCATAGTCAAAGCAATGGTATTCCTGGTGGTAATGTATGGGTGTGAGAGCTGGACCATTAGGAAACCTGAGCGCAGAAAAATAGATGCCTTTGAAATGTGGTGTTAGAAATTGGTCAATCAACCACGACTGCTCATTAAAGGTCAAATAGTAAAGATGACGCTAAAGTACTTTGGACACCAAATGAGAAGAGAGGATTCACTTGAGAAAGCCTTGATACTGGGAAAGGTGGAGGACAAAAGAAGGGGGTGTCCAAAATTAGATGGCTAGATGGTATTGTACTATTGTAGATGCAATGGGCACAAAGCTGTGTGGGCCAAAGAACCCTTTCCCCATCTTCTTGGGGGACTTTTGTTTTCTTTTCTTTCTTGTTTATTCAGTGGCTTAAGTGACTAAGATGCTGACTGGGAGGCAGAATGTCAGCAGTTCGATTCCTGAGTACTGCAGGGTGGAATGAGCTCCTGTCTTTGTCCCAGCTCCTGCCATCCTAGCAGTTCAAAAGCAAGAAATTGTAAGTAGATAAATAGGGACCACTTTGGTGGGAAGGTAACAGCATTCCATGCGCTCTGGTGTCTAGTCATGCCTGCCACATGACCATGGAAATGTCTGCAGACACAGGCAACGCTGGCTCTTCGGCTTTGAAACAGAGATGAGCACTGAACCCTAGAGTCGGATATGACTGGCTTTCGAGCAAGGGAAACCTTTACCTTACTCATTTTTAATTAATTTTTTCCCTGGGACGCAAAGGAAGTGCAGAATAGTAAATCAGTCCCCTAGGGTTATCAACTGCTTGTAAGCAGCTTGGCTTTAATGAACTAGCCCTGCACATGGCTAGACACCCACCCACCCATCCCCAATTAGGGTGGAGGAGCAAGGGATTAATCCCCCCAAAAAAATTAACCAATCAATTTGTTCCTCACTGCAACCAATTGAAGCACCAACACCTGAGAATGTCAGATCCAGCTTAAGGAAGGGAATTAGTAAAGAAGAAAAAAGCAACCTCTGTAGTTTCCAAGCCTCCCAGCCCCTCCCTCCCTCCCTCCCTCCCTCTCTCTCACTCACTCACTCATAGAGTGATCAAGCAACATCCCCCATGGCCCCCTCCCAAGTTAACTCTAGAACAAACAGAAACAGAAGCCTCCAGCCAGGAGGCAGGGCAGAAACAGCTCAATAAAGCATGAGAGTGAGAAAGAAGTCTCTCACTGATTTGCCCCTGCATATATAAAATATCGCTCACCTCTAGAGTAGACTCCAATCCCATCCATGGTGGCTCCGAACAACAGCAGCAGCAAAAACAACAGAGGCTCCATGATGACCCTGTGGAAGGGAAGGAAAATGAAAGAGAAACTAACTACAGAACGCCCCCACCACCTTCTCTCTCTCCCCTTCCACAAGCAAAAAGCCTGCCACACAGCGACCTCTGGTGGCCAGAAAAACATACTTTGGTCAGGATTTTTTAAAAAATAAGGGATATTACGGGGAAATTAATAAAACAGGAGGGGGACGGGAAGAGGGGTAAAAATAAGGGGTTTTCCCAAGAAAAACGGGATACTTGACAGGTATGCCTTGGCTTGCCTTTTGGACTTTGGTATCTGGATTATCCTTGAACAAGACTCACTGTGTAGTGCTGCCGTGCAGAGACCGTGCTTGCCCGGAGAGGTCAGCACAGGCTGTTAAGACCCAGTATTTTTTACTTTGTGTGTTTTTACCATAAACAGTTAGCAGCAGCTGTTTGGGTGGGGTGTTTTGTGGTAACTAGTCATAATGTATTTAGTTTATTTAGTAACTAAGATTTAGTTGACGTGCCTTTTAATTTATATGCTACTAGCTGATAACCCGGCCTTGCTCGGATTCTTTTTCTTTAAAGTAAGTATAGTTAGGCCGGCATGTCCTGTTGATTGATGATGCTGTGTGTGTGTGCTATACGTGCTTTTGTGTCTCTGCTGGGTATGTTAATGTCCTACCTTATTTGCTGCTGCTTACCTTGAGAGGAACAATATTCTAAAAGGGTGAGGGGATGAAGGAGGCAATCCTAAAGTGACCAGCCTTGCCCTTCAACCATCGCCCTCTTTCCTCCCTCTTCTGAGGGCTGAAACAAAAGGCTCCAGTGGATTGTTTCCCTCCCTAACTGCCAAAGTAGAGCAGACTGTTCCATTGTACCACCATGTGGAGCTGCCAATATTCGATTTTGTCCTCTATTCCCCCCTTCTCTGTTCCACAATATGCCAATACCATCCTGATACTTTAACAATAATAACCCATCGAAGGAAAGAATAAAAACAGGTTTCTTTTCTTTTAAAATATTTTTTTATTATTCAGCTCTGGGAAAGGATTCCCCACCCCCTTTTTAGTGGTGGTACATGCTTTCTCTCCCATTGGTGGGGGTGTCCCCTTTGCATCCCAATTTGTGGGGCACAAACTGCCAAATGGGTTTTGAGACACCCACAGCGCTGATCTCACAAGCCCAAGGTAGGTGTGTGCCAATTTTCAGTGAGATTGGTCCAGGGGTGTGGGTTTCTTTACAGTACATACAATACCACACCTCTGTTTTATAGATAGGAAGTCAGAATATGGGGTTTAAGATTTACATTTCCAGTTCTTTCAGAAAAGTTGCATTAGATGCAAGTTACTTTATCTACACATTTTCCAGGGGATGGGTATTTTCAAATTACTTGAAATTAGTTTACTTTTAATGACCAGTTACAAATATTTGGATTGTTTTGCTCTTCAGTTCTCCAATGCTTGCATCTTTCATAAAGGCTTTTGGAATCAGATATTCTTGACCAAATAAACACATTTGTAGAATATGATAAAGAGTAACACTGAAATGCACACTGGCTGAAAAAATTGATTTTATAGGATACAAGGTTATAAATCTGTAAATTATATACATATGCATGTGGTATTTCCTCTTTATCTGGATGATTTGACTCTCCCAACTTAGCCAGAGAACTATAATCAAAAACTTAACTTCTAAAACCTTCATCTTGGTATTAATGATGTGTGAATGGCTAATCAACAGCCTACTGTTTGGAAGAATCTTTAAAATATTTTCTCCAAAGATCTGTGTTTGATGTCTCATCATGATAGTTACTTAGGCATCATTTGTCTGATCCACTGTTGTAAACAGACACAGCTATTATCTTAATGTACTTCCATCACTTGAAAAGATCTAAGAGGTAAGAATGACTCCCAAAAGAATTTCATAAAAGTGTGACTCACAGTACTTTGCAAATTTCCATTAATTATGCTCACTTTAATTTAGACATTAGACCTGGGTAGAAATCTCTTTTGAAGCATTGCTATCCCCCTTTTTTTAGTGATGTAAAGTCTTAGATGTCATTTTTGGCAACTCTGGTGGAAATAGGAAGCCTGCCTATGGTTTCGATGGCTAGAAGCCATTTCCTTGCCTAATTACAGTTCCTGGAATAAAATCAAAGAACATCATTCTCCCTTGAATAGGTGTCCCAGTGTGATAATGTTAGAACATCAGGAAATTGTTACGTGAGAAAGTAATGGTTCCCCTCTTTAAGTAAGAAATATTGGAAGGGAAATTATGGCAGTCTCCATCCAAAGGGACGTTGTGAAGTACTTCCTCCTCCTCCTCCTTCCATATCCATATCCAAATCAAAATATTGGCAATCATCATGGTGATCAGCCATGAAGACTGTCGTGAAAATATAATGCAGTGGCCTTTCATCTGCCTTTCACATCACAGCATGATACCTGTACCACTGATCCAGTACCAAGAGTCACTTTCTGGTCCTGAACCCTTTTGGCATGCAAAGTCCTCCTCAGTGCTAGGTCAGTATTGATGAAGCTGTTGCCCTCCATCAAGATAGATTTTTTAATTTAGTTTTTATAGTTTTACAGTAAAATATAGATTTAAGTGGGATTTAATCCACTTCGGGAACATCATCCTTCCCTGTGGACTTTGGCACCCATAAGTACTTCCAGGTCTTCAAAAATGGATCATCATTATTATTGTTAACCACAAAAATGGCAAGTAGTGGAGCAAAGAAGTTGGGACACCATCATCTTTTTAATTGAAAAGGCCCTCTCTAGGGGACTTGGGAAGCATTTAAAGTGATCTAAGGAAAAGCCCCTGAAAATTAATTCTGGTTTTGAAAATGGCTCCCCAGTTTAAATCAGTTGGGGTAGATTGACAGCAAAATTGCCCTTTTGCCTTGATAGAAGCAGAAAGAACATTTAACCCCTTGTAATTTTAAATTAGGGTTTCAGGAGTGCTTGAGATTCACAGCCCTGGGAGAGTGTGTAAGTAAACAGCTGCAGATTGGCCATCCCCACCAGAAACCTTCCCTTCCTACTCAAACTCAGATGTTCACACACACACACACACACACACACACACACACACACACACACACACACACACACACACACACACACACATTTACATTTTCTTAATCTTGATTATTTTTTTAAAAAATCCCATGATCTCAAAAGGAAACTCAAACATTGAACCAATGAAAGGCAATTTAATTACACAGGTCTGCTGTAGCGATGTCTGGCCGCTAGGGCGGCGTTAGAGCCCGGAGGAGACTGATCAATGAGAACACGAGGCAACAGGAGCGAGATCAGATCAGTACTTTATTGGAAAAAGGCAACATCATTTATAGGGAAAAAAGCGCAACGGTGGCAGGCTGTCACCTGACAGGAAAGTTACCTCACTCACGTACACAGGTTAATGGGGAATTCTTCAAAGGGAAGTTAATTAACTGGGGCAAACATGGGTTCAGGGACCTCATTGTCTTGGGGATTAGGCAGGGACAAACATGGCTTATTTGCGCCAGGGATTTCCCGAGCCGGGAGATGAACTATGCACTTAATATTTGACAGGAGTCAGCTATCTGCTTACTTGGCCGAGTCGCAGGTCAGGTCACGGTAATTGGGTGAATCAAACCCTATACTTTATTCACCCCCCTTAATTTGGCGGCCGCAGAGCCCACGGGCTGGGAGCGTCTCTCACCGCGGTGGCCTCTGGCGGGCCGTTCCATGCCCTGTGGGGCATGGGGAAACCGCATCTCCCCTTTATTTTCTATTTAAGGACCTGACTGGCGACCTTGCGCAAGAGCGGCATCAGCTGTTGAGTGGGTATGACGTCACGGAGTTTCTCTCTGGGGCGGTACTTGGAGATCAGCGAGGGAATGCACTGAGCAAAACAACAGAGCGTAATGCCTAGTATGGCTATCCCCACCACTACCTTAAGCACCATTTGCAGCCACCCCCAGGGGATCCATGACCACATCCAATTCCACAGGGAACTCCACCAAGCCCCCCATGCGGAACCCTCAGTAATACCCTGGACTATGGTGTGGAGGTTCGCGATCTGGCTTTGGATCTTACGGGAGTTGTCAGTAAGATTGAAGCAGCACATTCCATGAAAAGATTCGCAACCCAGGTGGTGCAGCAAGAGGAGGTAGTCGATAGCCGCTCGATTGTCAAGAACGGCATGGCGAAGTTCTGCCTGTTCCTGATTGAGGAGCGCTATCGCTGTGGAGGTATGGTTAATGGCTTTGGCCAAGCCGCAAGCCAAGCGGCCAATCCTCCGTGCATTGCCGACGGCCAAGCCTGGCACGCCGACAAGGCTGACTGCTAGGGATACATACTCAGCGGGACTCATTACTCTGAAGCTGCTGTCACAAGAGCTATCTAACTGGGTTGTGCGTGTGTGCCGTATGAGCGGGGAGACATTGGAAACATTGGAAACATGTGGAACATTAGAAACATTTGTGCTTGGGGCAATCATGTCCTTAGTAGGGAGTAACAGTGTCAAACGACTGATACAACACATTGAGTCCGACAGATTCGCAGGAATATAGTTCCATGTGAACTGGTTGCAGGTGAAAAACCACCCTGAAGGTAGGGTGACGTGAGCGTACAGCGAAGTGAGTGTCTCTGGTTTATTACAAGTCCAGTTGCCGCTGCCGGGGTCAAGGCAGCGGCGCCGAGTCTGACCGCCTGAGGTGCAGCCGGTCATTCGGGTGCAAGCAGCGTCCGGGCTGATCGCCACTCGAGGGGTATGAAGAGTGGCGGCGTCAGCCGGCAAGGTTGACACAAGTCGCAATCCCCCCCAGCGTGCGTATGCTGAGAAGGTGGTAGGAGTGTGTGGGCCAAAGAACGCCTTCAGCAACCAGTCGCCATCCTTGGTGCGCGCGTCCAGAGTGTGGCACACGGGGATGAGACAGGTGCTGAGGATAGATGCAGAACCAATGTCCTGCTGTAGACAAAAATCGGACTGGTTGACGAGACCCGCCAACCTTTCCCACAAGTTGTACCGCATTCGTGCAAACCATCGGCCTGGATCGGAGTAGCCTGAACGCCTCCCCCCAAAAGCAGGGAGAGGGCCAGGATGATGGTGATCGCCGCTGTGTTGGCGAGGATCAGGGCAAAAACTGCAGCTGTGAGGTTCTCCGGCGTCGGCTCTTTCTCCTCGCGCTGGACGGCGTCCTGGGCGTCACTGCAAAGAGCCTTGACCATCCCCCAGGTGATCTTGGGCATCGGCGGCCGTTTCCTCCGGCGGGTCCTCTCGGTCAGGGTGAGGTCCTCCATCTCCGGGATCGGACTTGGGCCGGCCTGGTTCCACGCCATGCGGTTCCACGTAGGGCCTGACACACCGGGCTGGAATCCAAACGACGCCTGTAGGAGACATAACTGCAGCATACCCTCTCCCCCAGGTTATGAGCGGCACCGGGCCCCTCCAAGAAGGGTCTGGTGGCACTCGGTACCGGACCATAGGTCGCGGGAGAGCTTCCGAACGGCGGAAATGCTTCTCCTGCGGCGTGCAATCCGAAAAAACATTAAGGTGATTGTACGTGAACAATACCTTGTTGAGACACATCTGTGCTTCTCCCTGTGACTTGGGGAGGGCTGGTGGCTCCCCCCTTTCTGTTTGTTTGTCAATATAGGACTTTAGCGTCCGATTGACCCGCTCTACAATCGCTTGCCCTTGCGGATTGTAGGGAATTCCAAATGTGTGCTTGATGTCCCAAGTAGCCATGAAGGCGGCCAACTGCCTGGAACTGTAGGCCGGCGCGTTGTCCGTCTTCACGTGCCGCGGCTTGCCCATCGCCGCAATGCAGGAAAGGAGGTGCTGCTCCACGTGGGAAGCCGCCTCCCCTTTCTGCGCCGTTGCCCAAACGAACTGGGAAAAGGTGTCAATGCAGACGTGCATGTATTGCCATCTGCCGAACTGCGGCACATGCGTGACGTCCATCTGCCATACCTGATTAGCCTCTGTCCCTCGTGGGTTGACCCCCCACGAGGGCCCCCCCGGCGCTCCTGCGCAATGCTGGCAAGAGCGGACTATACCCTGGGCCTGAGAGAGTGGCAGATTGAACTGTCTGGCGAGTGCCTTGGCATTTTGGTGAAAAAAGGCATGACTTTGGATTGGAGTAGTGAAAACTCCCAAAACTGAACGTTGCTGAATTTCCTTTGCCGCCGCATCCGCTCTGCTATTGCCCGCGGAAATCGGACCCGGTAGGTCTTGGTGACTTCGGATGTGGGCAATATAGAGCGGCTCTGTGCGGTTCCGCAAATGAAATTGAGCAGTGAGAAACAGACTGAGCAAGTTCTTGTCTATCGCGGGAGTAATGTAAGCTCCCGGTAGACTGTGAAGCAAATTCCTTACATACAGACTGTCAGTAATGATATTCAAACGTTCCTTGGCGAAGGTGCGCAAGGCGAGGTTCACGGCTGCCAACTCTGCCCGCTGCGCGGACTTCTGTGGAAGAGTTAGCAGCGTGCGCCAAGCTTCGCCCTCCTGCCAAGTCAGGACACCATATGTGCGTCCCCCATCGGTAAAGACTGTCTTGGCCCCCTGAAGCGGGACCAGCGAAAGCAATTCGAACAGACTGACTGTTCCTGTCTGAAGTGAGACGAGTCTAGGGTCTTTGGGCAAATGGTATGCCAAGCTTCCAGTGAATCCTTCCAAAGCTATCGGAAGCGAGTCACCTAGCTGCATCAACTGATGGATCTGTTCCTTGGTGAACGGGACTATAATCTTAGCTAAATCGTGCCCAGAAATGTCCCTTGCTCTCAGCCTGCCGCAGTAGATCACCGCGGAGACCAGCTCTTGGGGCGGAACAATGTTCCGAGAAGAGGTGTTTGGCAAGTATACCCACTCCACAATTTTCGCTCCCTTCTCTGAGTCCACTCCTAGCGCCCCAGTGAACATGGATCCTGACCGCACGATGTACAGATTCAGGATCGGGGCATATGGCCCCGGGGCGATCCTATCCACCCACCTCTGGCTGAGAACTTGGTTCACCTTCTCGAGCGCCAGGCGCGCGTCTCGAGAGATTTTTATCCGGTCTGCCGGCTGCTTCCCTAAGGTTAGCAGCGAGAAGAGCGGTTTTAGAAGATCCGTATCTAAACGAAAATACGGTCTGGCCCAATTGATGTTCCCCAAAACTTGCTGCAACTCTAGAAGGGTGACTGAGTCTTGTAAATTTATCTGAGGCAGAACTGGCGCTGCGAAAGAGCGGAGAAGCCGATGGCCCAAGTACGAAAAGGGCTCGGTTCTCTGCACTTTCTCAGGGGCAATAAGTAAGCCTTTGTCCCCCAGGCTGGCCTGGAGGTCGGAAAACATTTCGCTGCCAAGTTGTGGCAACGCTACTAAGATGTCGTCCATGAAATGGCAAACAATAGCTTTAGGGTAAAGGCTTCGGAACTTTGCCAGTGCGCCGTGAACATAAATTTGACACAGGGTGGGCGAATTGAGCATGCCCTGTGGCAAAAATTTCCACGCGTAACGCTGTGTGGGCTCACCGTGGTTCACGACCGGCACTGTAAAGGCGAACCTTTCCCGGTCCCTAGGGTCTAAGGGGATTGTATAAAAGCAATCCTTGAGATCTACAACTAGGATCTCCCACCCCTCGGGAATCATATTAGGATTTGGGATGCCGCATTGGAGCGGACCCATTGGCTGAATGCATTTATTGATCTCCCTGAGATCGTGGAGGAGTCGCCACTTCCCCGACTTCTTCTTAATCACAAAAATTGGCGAATTCCAGGGGCTTGTGGACTGTTCTATGTGTCCTGCGTCTAGCTGTTCCTTAACTAGCTGCTTGAGGGCAACTAATTTCTCTCCCACTACCGGCCATTGTTCTACCCATACCGGAGTGTCGGTGAGCCATTTAAGTGGCAACGCCATTACCCGAAGGTAAGCGTAGCACCGTACTGCTGGAGAATGTCTCGCCCCCAAAGGTTGATGTGCACGTCAAGAATGTGCGGCCGAATTACCGCTGTGCCATCAGCCCTTGGGATTGTGACTTCTACCCACTCTCGGCTCCTGAACGCTTCCTGGATGCCCCCTACCCCCCACACATCGGAGACCGGCTCAATGGCCCACTCTCTTGGCCACTGGCTCCTGCTTATCACTGACACATCCGCTCCGGTATCGAGTAACCCTGAGAACACCCTTTTGTTCAAAAATACCTCGATAACGGGGCGCTGTTTCCACTCAATGTTGGTCTCCACTGTCGCTAAGACCTGGTATCCTTGCACTGCCTCACTCGCGCTCGAGCGGTCTGCTGAACCGGACTCTGAGCTGTCCCTGAGCCTTCCCTGGCTGCCTGCTGGCGAGTGACAAGGAACCATGATCAGTTGCGCTAACGTGTCTCCCTTGTGGATTGTTTGGGGCAGGTGCGCCCAAAGCTGGACCTGGAGAATGCCTGAAAAATTCGAGTCAATGACTCCTGGAATTATGAAAATTCCGCGTGCTCCAGCTACACTACGGGGCAAAACTAAACCTATAAAGCCTCTGGGCAGGGGTCCCATGTACTGGGTGTCGACTAGATAGACTGTGCCCGGCAGGTCGCATGTAACGTCCGCCTGGCAAGTCAATTCTAGCCCCGTGCTGCCCTTGGGGCTGGCCTGTGCCCTCGCAGTGCCTGGGATGTGCCTAGACTCTAGTCTAGGTCTGGGGAGTTCTGGATCTGGGTGAGGGAAGCCTCTGTTTGGACTGGGGCCAGAGACGTGCCCGGATTCCGGTTTCCCGAACTCGGACAAAACCTGGCCCAATGATAGCCTTTCTTGCACTTCGGGCAGGGGGTGTTCGGAGCCTTGGGACGGCCAGACTTCTGTCCGCCTCCCTTGGATCGGCACTCCCTAGCGAAGTGACCGACCTTGCCACAGGTGTGACATGCCCCTTTGTTCTTGCCATTGGATCTTCTTCCCCCCTGCACCGCTGCCGCTAGCAGACCCATCTTGTAGGAGTCTGTGCCAACGTCGGAGCATGCTCGAATCATGTCCGTTAAGGTTATGTCGGGGCGATTGCCCAGGGACTGCAAGATTTTACGGCAGTCCAAGTTGGCGTTGTCTTTGGCTAGCTTAATCATGAGCTCTTCCTGGGCTTGCTCATTGTCAATCTGCCTGCTAATTGCTTCTTCCAGGCGATTGATGAAGTCCATGTAGGGCTCTTGGGCTCCCTGCTTAATGGCGGTGTAGTTTTTGGCCGTTTTGCCAGACGCTGGGACCTTGAAGTATGCCCTATAGGCAGCCTCGGCCGACATCTCTAGGGTGGCGAGAGGCAAGTTGATTTGAGCGTTGATGGACTCAAAGGCACCTGAACCATACAACTGGTCAGGGATTACCGCGCCTCCCATCCTGGCAGCCCGAGCTTGCGCCTCTAGGCGGAACTCGCTGTCCCAAATCATGTACTGGCTGGGGGTAAGCATCATCCTCATGACGGCTTTCCAATCATGAGGAATCCACATGGTGGTCTCGCACACTTGCTGAAGCGTGCCCCTCGTAAAACGACTTTGGAGCCCTGTCTCTGAGATTGCCTTCCGTAAAGCCATGAGGAGCTTGTACGGGACTGGGGAGTGTACTATCTGCTGTGCGCCCGTGAGCGCGTCCATCTCCAAGCGGATGGGACAAATCTGTCTGAGCTCAGCTAGCTGTTCAACTGGCAATTCCCCCTTCTTGAGTTCTATCTCAGCTGTGCGCTGAAGGGCACTCTTCACGACTAGGGAACCTGGGGCTGTCAGAGAAGCGCCAGCGCCTCTCATTCCTTGCGTTCCCTCGGTGACTTCTGCAGCTGTCACCGCGGGAAGGCTCCCTGCGCTACTCTGCTGATACTTGAATGTCGGATAGAGTGCGGCGGGCGCAGTCGGCTCGACTGGCGTGCCTGATGGCTTCTCTAACGGGGGTTCTTCCGCTTCTACCCGGACTGGCTCGATCTGCTCTAAGAGTCTCCTACATTTCCGCCATGTGCGGACTATCCCTCCTGGAGCTTTCGGGGTCTGCTGAATGCAGTCTCCTATCTGATCCCAGAGCTTCAGGGTTAACGTACCTACTTCTGGGTAAAGTAGGCAGTGTTCCCTGAGGTACGCCAAAAGTCTCGCTAGCTCCCTGCTGTGAAATCGGAAATTAAAAACCCTGGCCAGGATTATGAACTCTTGCTCCCGAGTTCTTTGGCTAGCGGACGGACTTGGTCTATGAGAACAAGTCCCCATATTACCTGCGATGGTCCTCTGAAGTTTCCTCCTCGGGACGAAGTTCGACGCGTCTTTGCAGGCAACAGGTTCGGGCGACGGGTGTCTGGGGTAGACCTCGGAGCGTGGACCTTCTGCCACGGGCCCTTCTATCGGCCTCTGCGATGTCAGGGGCTCACAGCCTGCCCTGAGCGGAACGCGTTTCCCTCTATGGCAAACCTCTCGAAAGCGGGGGGGAAGCGGTAGGAATGTCTCTCTGGAATGCCTCGCGGCGGGCCGTTCTCTGTCCGGCTGGCTGCCGACCAGAGCGCCGCGCTATCCTCCGGGCTGGCGGGTCGCGGTTCAAGTGCAGAACCGGACCGCGTGGAGCGCTACTCTCGAGTAGACCTCTCCGGGGTCTCTTACTCACGAGTAAATCACGTCGGGGTCACCAGCTGTAGCGATGTCTGGCCGCTAGGGCGGCGTTAGAGCCCGGAGGAGACTGATCAATGAGAACACGAGGCAACAGGAGCGAGATCAGATCAGTACTTTATTGGAAAAAGGCAACATCATTTATAGGGAAAAAAGCGCAACGGTGGCAGGCTGTCACCTGACAGGAAAGTTACCTCACTCACGTACACAGGTTAATGGGGAATTCTTCAAAGGGAAGTTAATTAACTGGGGCAAACATGGGTTCAGGGACCTCATTGTCTTGGGGATTAGGCAGGGACAAACATGGCTTATTTGCGCCAGGGATTTCCCGAGCCGGGAGATGAACTATGCACTTAATATTTGACAGGAGTCAGCTATCTGCTTACTTGGCCGAGTCGCAGGTCAGGTCACGGTAATTGGGTGAATCAAACCCTATACTTTATTCACCCCCCTTAATTTGGCGGCCGCAGAGCCCACGGGCTGGGAGCGTCTCTCACCGCGGTGGCCTCTGGCGGGCCGTTCCATGCCCTGTGGGGCATGGGGAAACCGCAGTCTGCAACCAAAAAACTGCATAGGATTTTTTTTACTGTTTCTTATAGATTTTTACTTAGTGAAACCAAGAAAAATACTTTAAAAATTCCATCTTGTTAAGTTTTCTTGCAAAACTCGTGTTTTTAGTTTAATTTAGTGTGAAGTTTGCCTTTAGCCCAAAATCTGATGTCCTATTCTTGATTCTAAAAACCCTATCCAAAAATTATTTCTTACTTTCATTTAATATCTATTAGAGCTAGAATCAAGAATAATGCAAAGAGAAAATAAGAGGAATGGTGGTGGTGGTGGTGGTGTAATCAATGGTGGGCCTCAGCAGTTTCACACCAGTTTGCCAGAACTGGTAGCAGAAATCCTGGCTGGCCATGCCCATTCAAATTTAAAATAAAGTAGTCTTAATTTGGGTGCAACACAAGGCTTCCCCCTGGCCATGCCCACCATATCACACCCACAGTGTGTTAGTAAAAAAAAAAATGAGCCCACCACTGGGCACAGTGTAGGTTTAGTGGTGTGAGGAAGCTCAGATAATCATATCCAAACAGGTTTATTTTGTTTGGAGCAAAAGGTAAACATATCCAGGAATCTTACTGGCTGTTTTGAGCATGTTTCGACATGTTATGTGCGGTATTATAAATGAGGATAAACACACCTACAGTCAGATTTGATCATGTTTCAACATGCTAAAGAAGTTCAGGATCTTGGTTGCTATATGAGCTACACCGAGTCTACATCCTGCATTCAAATGTGACTGTGCTCGTTTTTAGTTCTGTATTATGGCTCCAAGAGGTTGTGTTATTTCTCCAGACAACTTTTGTTTTCTTTGTGGTGAAAATGCTATTAAAGGTCAACAAAGAAACACAAGTGATTTTGTGAAGGAAGTATATTTTGCTTACTTCTGTCATGGCCCGGCACCAGTGGAGCTCTACAGCTGATTAGAACTGCAGTGAGAGGGTGTGGCTTAAGATGGCGAGGACTTAACATCGCAAGTTAAGAGCTCGTGCACCATAATGTGGTAAACAGCAACTAAAACAGCGGTAAATGAGTTTTTGTTTTTAAAAAAGGATAGAAGAAGTGTTGCAAAGACTGGTAGTGAATTTTGTTGCAGATGTTGGAGTTCAGAAGCGGGTCTGGCCAGAGAGGCAAGGTGAAACCGCTGTGCCTCTGGCTGGATAGCGGCGAACGGGAACAAAGAGGAGGCTGAGAAGTGAGGCTGAGAAAGAGCACCAAAAATTAAACTCAAACCGCGAGTTTTTCCACAGCAGAAGAAATTGCTGGGGGTGAGTGTCAGTGGGAAGAGAGATTGTGGCTGAATTAAAAAGAGCTTTTAAAAGATTGATGGAGAAGGAAGTCGGAGAGAAAGGGGGCTTAATGGTGGCGGCAAAGGAAAATGAAACTTAAAAAGAGGTTCAAAGAAGAGGGTAATATCGGAGGAAGAAAGTGGAGCGGATCGGGGAAAAGTTTGAAAAGAAGGGAAAAGAGTTACCCAATTTTTTACCCTTTCATGGACTATTGGTTTTTGGTTTATAAAGTGGAGCTGAGGTGGAATTTTTCTGTTCGGGTCTCTGCAACTGCAACAGTATAATAAAGTGTAGCTGCAACAGTATAACGATTGGATTATATCAAGAGCATCTTTCCTTCTTTTCTTTTTTTGCTGTTTTGTGGATGGACTTCCTATTTCTTGGATTATTGGATTCAATTTTTCTTTTTTTTTACTCCTTCATGCGCCTTGTTGGATTTATCTCTGGATACACCGGGATTAGATGATTTTTTTGTGGATTTTTTGAATTAAAATCAGCTTTGGGACTATTTCTCCTCCTACTCCCGTTTTCCCTTATTTCATCAAGGTTGTTTGGTCACTAAAGAAATAATTGGACTTATAACAAGCGATTCCCTACGATTGGATTATAAATAACAAACTTTGGGATTACAATTTTATTTGGAGAAAATTGACCTGGAAATTTGGTGTGCTGGAGGAGCTGCAAGGAGTGAAAGTTAAGGATATTTCAGCACTAAAGCTTTTATTTGATATCACTATGGATAAGGTCACAAGAGCAAAGGGAAAGGAGGGAAAGGAGGAGGAGCCAGTTGTAAAGCCCAAGAAAAAAGATAAGCCAGTGGCAACTGATGTCCCACCATCAACATCACCATCTCCAGAACCAACGTTTGGACAGACTCAAATAATGGTGGAATTGGGTAAATTATTTCAGAAATTTGAAAGGATGGATGAAGCAAGAGTAAAAGATAAGAATGAAATTTTGGGTAAACAGGATAAATTGTTTACAGCGTTTATGGATTTTTCTAAGAAAGTTGATTTAGATTTCCATAAGGTAGAGGGTAATGTTAAGTTGATGCAAAATGATTTGAAATCAATGAAGGGGGAAATGAAAGGGATACAAGAGGAGGTGAAGGAAAATACAGTGAAAATGGAGGATCAGGAAAAAAAGGATAGATGTGATGGAAGAAATGATGAGAAAATGGAACATTGTGATTCGTCATTTGGTGTTAAGATCGCCAGACAACTTAAGAGACAGAATTGTCGATTGGCTGAACAATTTGAAATTGGGGAAAGATTTTGTTAATGAAGATATTGTAAGTGCATATAGAGTGGGTCCCAGGAGGGGCAAGACGGATCAAAGGAATGTTTTGGTTAAATTTGCAAATTGGGGCGATAAGTTGAAGGTAATGGCCTTTTTAAAACAAGCTGGTTCTGGCACTCTGAAAATTGACAGAAGTGATGTAGAGGTATATAATGACATTTCCATTAAGGAACGTAGTTGGAGATACAAGATGAAGCCTGTAACAAAAAATTTAACGAAAAAAGGAATAAGATATAATTGGAGATTTCCACAACAGTTAAGATTTTTTATGATAGAAAAATGCAAGTGATTGATATAAGAACTGATGCATTGGAATAATTGTGTCTACTTGATTTGGTTAAGGGGGGTTCAAATGAATGGTTGGAGTTAAGGAAAGACCTGTTAGCGACCGGAGGGATTAGGAGAGATTGTGGTGGAGAAGCTGCGGGTGGCACTGCGGGAGGTGAACAAATTGCTGAAGCGGAAGTTGACCTATCACTAATTGTGCTGGAGGAAGAGCCAAATGAAGGAAAGAAAGGGAAGTGAACGCTGATGTTTTTATATGAAGGTGCGCTTGAGCGTTAACTGTTGCGCACATCTTATGCGTTCCCCCCTCCCCCCCTGAGGAAGAAGAAGGTGTTCTTTCCTTTTCCTTTTTTCTTTTCCTTCTTCTTCTTCCTTTTTGGAAGAAGAGGAAGAAAATGGGGCGGTTAGCTATGTGTGTTTTTAGTTTTAAGTTTTATTTTGATTATTGTGGTGTAGTAGGTAGCACGCCCAATGGAGAACTCAGATGTGGAAGAAGTGGTTATCAATTTAATTTAAAATATGAGGAATATTAAAGTTGTGACATGGAATGTGAAAGGTACAGGATCTGTGGTTAAGAGGAGAAGGATACAATCAGCACTGAGGAAGGATTGACTGAATATAGTCTTTCTTCAAGAAACTCATCAAAAGTCTCAGGATACTAATAAAAAATTTCTTGGTTGGATGCAACATTATAAAATGTCTTATGGTACATCAAAAGTAAGGGGAGTTGCAACTTTGATCTCGACTAGATTGGGGTTTGAAATAACTAATTGTATATCAGATTTAGAGGGCAGGTATCTGATAATAAAAGGGAAAATAGATGATGAGGAATTAACTCTGGTGAATATATATGCCCCGAATGAGCACCAAGCCGAGTTTTTAGGAAAAATAAGTAAAATGTTGGTTTTAGATAAATCAGCAAGGATGATAGTGGCTGGCGACTTCAATTTAGTGAGATCAAATTTGGATTGTACCAATATATTGAGATGTGGGAAAAGTATTAGAGGAGGGGTTTTGGATAATTGGATGACTGTTTGAAAGACTCCTGGAGAGAACATAAGGGGATAGAAAGGGCATATTCTTATTTTTCAAATGTTCATAATTCATATTCCAGAATAGACTATATATTTGTTTCCGAAAATATGGTTAAAAATTTGGAAGAGATTGAAATTGGAATTTTTAAGGAGTCAGACCATGCTAAGGTAATGTTAGAAATGAATTTACAGGGAGAAAATAGAAGGAGAAGGAGATGGAGGTATGATCCTAATTTATTTAAAGTTCAAAAATGTAAAGAACAAATTATGGAAAGATGGAAGGAAAGTTGGCAATGGAATGATAATGGTGAGGTAAATTTTAATGTGGTTTGGGATGCCATGAAGTCGGTTTTTAGAGGGGAATGTATTAAGCAAGCAAGTAACAGGTATAAAAAATATAGGATAGCGCAGGATAAAATTGAAAATGAGATAAAGCAGTTACAGGAGGAACATTCAAGAACAAAAGATAAGAAGGTTTTTATGACCTTACAAAGATTGAAGGCTGAATCGGTAGGCAGAGATATAGAAAAGGTGAAAAGAGATTTGGTGTATTTAAGAAGAGAGTATTTTGAATATAGTAATAAAAAATTGAGATTACTTGCAAAAGCAGCAAAGGATAAGAGGGAAAAAAGGGAGATTGGAGTCTTGATTGATAAGCATGGATTAAGATGTAATAAGATTAAGGATAAATGTAAAATTGTGCAGGAATTTTATCAAGGTTTATATTCAAGAAAAGAGATAGATCTGGAGAAGCTTAAAAAGCAACTAGAAAGCCAAATAGCCTCTGGAATAAAACAGGAACATAAGGATAGAATGGAGGAGCAAGTGTCAGAAAAGGAAGTAAAAGAGGTAATTGCAGGTTTAAAATTGGGAAAAGCTCCGGGGGAAGATGGGCTGCCAGCTGATTTTTATAAGGAATTCAAAGATATAGTGGTACCAAAGTTGGTAAAATTGAATAATTATACATTAGATGGTGGGCAAATTCCGACCTCATGGTACAGGACCATAATCGTACTGTTGCCAAAACCTGGAAAAGATTTAGAGAAAGTAGAATCCTATAGACCGATTTCTCTGAAAAATCAGGATGCCAAGATCTTCACAGCAATATTAGCTAACCGTTTAAATAATTTTATGGGCAATTACATAAATGCTGATCAGGTGGGTTTTTTGAAAGGATGCCATATGGCAGATTTGACCAGAAGGGTGTTAGATTTAGTAGATTTCGTGTGTCAAACAAAAGAAAAAGTAGGATTAATATCTTTGGACATATTTAAGGCTTTTGACTCTTTGCTATGGACTTCAATTAAGGAAATAATTAAATGGTATGGAATTTGAGGATAAATTTAGAAAGATAATTGATCAATTATATCAGCAAGGATTAGCCACTGTCATAGTGAATGATGAGGTTACTGATGAGATAAAATTAGAGGCAGGTACAAGACAGGGCTGTCCGTTGTCTCCAATTTTGTTCATTATGGCAATAGAAATATTAGCAAAAACTATAAGTGATGATAAGAAAATTGAGGGAATTATGGGAAACAAGGTAAGTATATATGCTGATGACACATTGATAATTGTAAAACATCCAGATAAGGTAATGGATAGAATTAGGTTACAATTAAAGGATTTTGAAGATATTACTGGATTGAAAGTAAATTGGGATAAATCGGAAATGATGCTTTGTAATATGGGTGAGGAAGATCAGAAGAAGATAAAGAGATTAGTTAATATTCAAATTAAGAACAAATTGAAATATTTGGGAATAATTATTTCAAATAGATGGGAAGAACTCAAAAGACTGAACTATGACAGCCTGAAGAAAGACTTTAAAACTAGTATACAAAGGTTTCAAAAGTTGAATTTGTCATGGTTTGGGAGAATTGCACTTACTAAAATGATGTTACTACATAGAATAATTTTTTTATTTGATGCATTAGCAATTCAAATGAAAGATAAGGAGATTAAAGAGTTTCAAAAAATGGTTAATAATATTTGTAATGGTGGAAAGAAAGCTAAATTATCAAAAAAGTTATGGTACTTATCGCAGAAAGAAAGTGGATTGGGTATTCCAAATTTGATAGCATACTATCGAGCATTTCAAATTTAGAATGTTGTGAAGAGAAAAGGTAATTTGGGAGGAAATTGAGATGAGTGACTATAGGCATATAGGAAACATGGTTTTTTTAGGATGTAATTTGGGAAAACTAGTAACTAAAAATGCCATGATGAAAGGATTAATGAGTGTATGGAAGAAGGTAAAGAAAGATTTGGCTCCAAATATTTTCCCGATATTGGAACTTTCTGATATAGCGGATTTTCCAATTAAAATGGGAAAAGAGGTAAAAGAAGTACTAGATAAGAATGAAATTTTCCTGTTGAGAGACTGGCTACAGCTGTGTAGGGATGAGATTAGTAGGTTAAATTTATTTGAACAATTAAAATTAAATTGGTTTCAGAGACTGAGGATCAGTAAATGGAACAGCAAATACATGAGAGGATATGATTTGGAAAGAGATAAGATGGAATTTGAGGAATTGATTTTTAAAATTAGAAGAGATAGAAATATCAAAGGATTAGTTAGTAATTTGTATAAGCTATTGAATAAAGAGAGTGATCCACAAGAGGATTTAAAATTA
This sequence comes from Bradypodion pumilum, assembly GCA_035047305.1. Lineage (NCBI taxonomy): Eukaryota > Metazoa > Chordata > Lepidosauria > Squamata > Chamaeleonidae > Bradypodion > Bradypodion pumilum. The sequence goes on from JAWDJD010000004.1 coordinate 149,259,859, forward strand.
AAATGGGAGCAAGAAATGAATATAAAAATAGAAAATAATATTTGGAGAAATAAATGGAAAAAGAGGATTATGAGAACTATGTCAGTGAGAATAAAGGAAAATAATTACAAAATGTTATGGAGGTGGTACCTGACCCCAGTGAGACTGCATCAAATGGATAATAAAAGGGATAAAATGTGTTGGAGATGTAAAGACACAATTGGAACATATGAACACATGTGGTGGAGTTGTACTGGGGTGAATGCTTTTTGGAAAAGTATTGAAAAAGGAGATAGGAGCAATATTTGGTAAAGCGGTCAAACTGGGATCGGGTACTGTTGTGTTCTAATGGTTTTACCTTCCACATGGATTACAATGTATCTGAGCCAATGTAACCTTGCCTATAGCAACAATGTAACCTTCAGCTGTATCATGTAAACCCTGTAATAGGACGCGAGCTAATGACCACCAGCTGGCAGCAGCGAGCGTCCAAGCTCTCTTGGTCCGAACTCATCAAAGGCAACAGCGCGGGAAGCTTTCCCGCCACCACCTACACCTGGACAAGAAGGGCGTGACCCACAATGACGTCACGCAGACAGTAGCCAATGGGCTACCATGGCACCACGTTCAAATGTATTCCTACTGTATATAAAGAGCTATTGATCCGCCATTACCTCATGTTCTCTCTGTCCACGATGCAATAAACCTGAGTTAACCCAGCCCGAGGCTGTGTCCTGTGTCTTAGTTTCATACACTAAATTGGCGACGAAGGTGGGATCAATGGATTCCCAAGGAGCAGCCAGGGCACCGAGCGGGTTCAACATCACCAAACCGCAAGACTGGGAGCTGCTTGAGATGGACTTCCATGCGGCGCTGGTGGAGCTTAAAGTCAAGGAAGACGATGAGGAGAGGAAGAGGGCCATCCTCACCCGCATGCTTGGAACGGAAACCAAGCGGACGCTGGTGGGCATCATCGCTCCAAAGAAGGTGAGCGAATTTAAGGCGGACGACATCATGAAGCTGCTACGGGAGCGCTTCCAACCCGCGAGGGCGATGTTTCCCGCTCGGAGCGCGTTTTGGAGGCGAGTCCAAGCGCCGGACGAGTCGGTCGAGGCATTCGTGGCCGCCATGAGGGTAGCCGCTGCCCCCTGTAAATGGGGCAGCATCCTAGAAATTGCCCTCAGGGACGGCGTGCTGTGTGGCCTGAAAGACAAGGAGGTGCAGCGCAGCTTGATGAATAAGGAGCCGCCACCCACGCTGGCAGAGGTCGTCGAGGCCGCAGAAGCCGCAGAGTCCACGAATGCTGGAGTGGACGAGATGCACCAGTGGCGTGAGTGGCGTCCCAGAGCCGGCAAGGCGGAAAGGTCGGTGCACGCAACTCAACGGGCCTCAAAGTCGTCCTCAGAGAGCAGCGACGGCGAGGAGGTCCAGAAGGTCCGAAAAGGGGGGCGCCGCTGCGATGGTTGCGGAGCGGCCCACGAGCGTGCGAGGTGCCCGTTTAGAAAGGCCGAATGCTACACCTGCGGCCGTCGGGGGCACATCGCCAAGGCATGCAGAAAACGGAAGGAGGGCCGGAGGCAGTCACCAGACCGTTCGACCAGGCCGGACCGTTCAGCGAGGCCCAAAGATGGCGTCCAGACCACGAGGAAGCAGGACGGCGTGGGCCGCGTCTCGGACAGCAGCGAGGACGACGTCCCAGTGCTCAGTGTGTCCGCGGAACAGTCCCATTATTTCGTTGAGGTACTAGTACAAGGGGCCCCCATCAGGATGGAAATTGACTCGGGGTCCTCCTATTCCATAATTCCCCAGAAAGAGTTTTTAAAAATCGACCCCCACGTGCGGCCCAAACTTAAAACTTTGAGGTCCACGCTACGAGATGTACAGGGGAACAGCATTCCGGTGTTGGGGGTCGGGAAATTTCGGGTTGAGTTTAAGAGACACTCTGCGGAGCTGCCCTTAGTTGTCCTCAAGGGGGGGAGTTGTAGCCTCCTAGGGACACAGTGGTTCCAGCCTCTAGGCCTGTTTATAGGGGGAGTACATGCAGTGGGGGTGGACCCAATACAAGCGGTGTGCGATGCGCATCCCGCCGTTTTTGAAAAAGGACTCGGAAAATTCAAGGGACCCCCTGTAGCCTTCGACCTAGATCCGGAGGTCCGCCCGATAAGACTCAAACCGCGCAGAGTGCCTTTCGCACTAAAGGACAAAATAGAGGCGGAACTGGACAAATTGGTGGGCCAGGGAATTCTTATTCCTGTTGATTCCGCGGAGTGGGAAACTCCAATTGTAACAGCTCTGAAGGCTAACGGGGAGGTGCGCATTTGCGCTGATTATAAGTGTACGATTAACAAGGCGATCCGCCCTAATGCTTATCCGGTGCCGGTGGTCAGCCACCTTTTGGCTAGGCTAAATGGGGGAAAGTGTTTCGCTAAGCTCGACCTGGCACAAGCCTATCAGCAGCTTCCCGTAACACCCGCCACGGCCGCGGCACAAACGATAGTCACACATAAAGGAGCGTTCCAAGTGTCGCGTTTACAGTTCGGCGTGAACTCGGCACCCGGCCTTTTTCAGTCGCTTGTGGAACGCCTCCTGAAGGGGCTGGAGGGGGTGTTACCTTATTTTGATGACGTATTAATAACAGGGGGGAGTGAGGCCGAACTGGCACGGAGGTTGGACAAAGTGCTAACTGTGTTCGAGAAAGCGGGGCTGAGACTGAGGAAGGACAAATGTGTTTTTTTCGAAACCGAGGTCGAGTTCTTAGGGTTCAGGATCACACCCGAGGGTATCAAGCCATCCAAATCCAAAGTAGTAGCCATCAAAAAGGCCCCCCGCCCCACATCCAAAACCGAGCTACAGTCATTCCTGGGGCTCCTCAATTTTTACCATACATTCCTTCCGCGGAAGGCGTCCGTGGCCGAACCGCTTCATCGGTTGCTTAAAAAAGAGGAGACTTGGGTGTGGGGTGACGAGCACGAGAGGGCGTTCAAAGAATTAAAGCAACTCTTGACCTCTGACGCAATTCTAACGCATTTCGACCCCAAACGGCCGGTGGTCCTAGTCTGTGATGCGTCACCGGTGGGGGTGGGGGCAGTACTTTGCCACGTGTTGGATGACGGAAGGGAAGCCCCGGTTGCATTTTATTCAAGGTCCCTGTCCCAGGCAGAGCGAAATTACGCACAAACCGACAGGGAGGCATTGGCAATTGTAGCGGGGACCAAAAAGTTTCACGATTTTTTGTATGGCCGCCCGTTCAAAATCGTGACGGATCACAAGCCACTGTTAGGGATTTTTACGGCAAGCAAGCCCACCCCGCAGATCCTATCACCGAGAATGTTGCGATGGGCCATTTTTCTCAACGCATACCAACACGAGTTGGAGTACCGGCCCGGAAAAGAGATCAGCCATGCTGATGCACTTTCGAGATCCCCTTTGCCCTTGTCGGACGACCAAAAGGCTAGAGTAGGAAGAGACCGCCAGGTGTTACTAATCGAGGTTTTAGATGCACCCCCAATAGTACCAGCGGATATTGCTAGGGCGACAGGCAAGGACAGAACGCTCGAGAAAGTCAGCGCATGGGTACAAAAGGGGTGGCCGGCATCATCCCCGAGCACGGAATTCGACCCATTCTTTCGGAAAAAGCTAGAGTTGTCCCTAGAAAGGGGGTGCCTGCTGTGGGGCCAACGGGTGGTGGTCCCTACATCCATGCGGCCGAGGGTGCTCAAACTGCTGCACGTCAGCCACCCGGGCATCGTGCGTTCGAAAGCGCTGGCCCGCAGTTACTTTTGGTGGCCTCAGCTGGACGCGGACATTGAGCACATGGTCGGCACTTGTGAGGCATGCCAGGGATCCCGACCAGAGGCGGCCCGCCTTCCACATAGGGAATGGGACGCAGCGAGGGGGCCGTGGTCCAGAGTGCATGTAGATTTCGCTGGCCCATTTCGAGGGACCATGTTTCTCCTGGTGGTGGATGCATTTTCCAAGTGGCTGGAGGTTATCCCAGTAAAGAGCACGTCCTCCGCCACGACAATTAGCCAGCTACGGAGAGTCTTCTCCACGTTCGGTTTACCCGACACTTTAGTCAGCGATAACGCGAGTTGCTTCACCTCCTCGGAGTTCGGGGCATTCATGGAAGCAAACGCCATTCGGCATGTTACATCCGCGCCGTTTCACCCGGCCACGAATGGCCAAGTGGAACGGTTGGTGAGGACAACAAAGGATGCGCTTCGGCGCATGGGCCCGGGGGACCTAAACCACCAAGTGTGTCAGTTCTTATTAGCATATAGGGTGACCCCCTTAGCGTCAGGTTACTCGCCGGCAGAACTCTTGATGCGGCGAAAACTGACCACGCTTCTGTCCAGGCTGGACCCGACGAGAGTCGAGGACAAAGGGAAAAACATAGGATTGGCAGTCTCGAAAGGGTTCGCCGCCGGCGACCTTGTTTACTGCAGGAACTATGCAAGCGCAGGGCCAGCCTGGGTGCCGGGAACAGTAATTGAGCAGACGGGGCCAGTGTCATATCGGGTGGAAACGAGCACCGGCCTCCTCTGGAGGAGACACGCTGACCAACTGAGGCGCCGAGTGAGTGAAGGGCCGGTTAGTGGGGCGCAGCAACAGGATTCAGCGATAGGGTTCTCCCCCACCCGTTTAGCCCAAGGGGGAGACATTGAGGGACAGCAGTCCGAAACCGGGGGGGAAAACGGTGGTCCCGACTCATATCCTTTTGATACCCCAGTTCTATCAGAGCCCGGGGGGAGGGAAAAGGAATGTGCGGCCGCCGCCGCGTCCCCCGAATGTAATTTTGATTTTGGTTTTGCGAGCCGGGGGGGTTTTCAGGAGTGTTCCCCCACCCTTCCAAGCGAGAAGAGGGGTTTTTCGTTAGCCCCCAGTGCCCCCGGTTCTTCCCCGAGAAAGAGCACACCTCCCAACAACGCCGCGGAGCCGCGGCTAGTCACTAACAAGTCTCCCTCTCCAATTACAGGGCAGGAAACCAGGGGACAAAGAGAAGGTAGCAAACCCGGGGAAAGGCAGCCCGCATCGAGACCCCAGCGTGTTCGAAATAAGCCATCTTGGCTGAGGGACTTTGTCTCCTAAGGGGGGGGAGTGTGTTGAAGTGTGGGCTCGAGACATTGTCTCGTCCTAGGGGGGAGGGATGTTGTGTTCTAATGGTTTTACCTTCCACATGGATTACAATGTATCTGAGCCAATGTAACCTTGCCTATAGCAACAATGTAACCTTCAGCTGTATCATGTAAACCCTGTAATAGGACGCGAGCTAATGACCACCAGCTGGCAGCAGCGAGCGTCCAAGCTCTCTTGGTCCGAACTCATCAAAGGCAACAGCGCGGGAAGCTTTCCCGCCACCACCTACACCTGGACAAGAAGGGCGTGACCCACAATGACGTCACGCAGACAGTAGCCAATGGGCTACCATGGCACCACGTTCAAATGTATTCCTACTGTATATAAAGAGCTATTGATCCGCCATTACCTCATGTTCTCTCTGTCCACGATGCAATAAACCTGAGTTAACCCAGCCCGAGGCTGTGTCCTGTGTCTTAGTTTCATACACTAAAGGTACCACTATGTTAACAAATGTGGAAGGTATTAACTTAAGTAAAGATGAGAAAGAGTTGTTAGAAATAATGATAACAACGGGTAGACAATGTATTGCTAGGATTTGGAAAAATGAGGTAACTCTACGGATTAAAGAATGGTATAAAGAAATGTGGAATTTACCGTTGAATGATAAATTAACTTGGGAGATAAAGAAAAAGGGGTAATTTAAAAGAGAATAGATTTTGGAATATTTGGAAGCCCTTTGTGGATCACTCTCTCATGGGGGATGAAAGAAATAGACCTGTACCTGATCAAAGTGGGTTTGGGAAGTGAAATATCGATTCACTCCGAGTTCTCCAGGGCAATGTAAATAAACACTGGGTGACGTATTATGTGTATTTTTCTTTTTTGTAAATTGTTCCCTACCCAAGATATTATAGTATGAATTATTGGTATATTGAGTTTTCGTAGTAAATTGAATGTTAAGGTCTATGATGTATAAGGTTAGATATAAAATGCAATAAGGTGGGGGCTGTTTTTTTGTTTCTTTTTATTATTTTAATGTTAGTGTATTTTGTATATTAGTTATTTTACTTTATTGTTTATTATTTGTTAGTATTACGTATTGTATTTTGTTAGTATTATGCTTTGTATTTTATATGTTGAAAAATTTAATAAAAATTACTTTAAAAAAAGAACTGCAGTGAGGGGGGGGAGGGGAGATTCCTCTTACTTCAGGCCTTGGAGCAGAATCTTCATCACTAGTCCGGGGTCAGTAGCTAGTTGGGTCTTATCAGGGTTACCAGGGTCTTCCAGGAAACGTAGTCAGGGTCAGTCAGAGGTCTAGAGTCCAGTGCATCAAGTCAGGAAGCTAAGAGCACGGTTTCAGGTCCACAAGGTTGACAGATTGGTCTGACAAAGGGCCTGCAGGCATGCCTCTCTTCTTTTAAGAGGAGTCAGACCCCACAGCTGAGGGTCTGTTCAGGAGGTGTGCCTGGGCCCTCCTCATTATCTGTATCTGATGCCTCAGTTCATACCTGTAGTAGGCATGTGGCCTGCTCCTGAGTAACCTGCCTGCTAGCACCCGGCCCATCTGTCAAGTTCTGGTCCTCCTGCCTGGCTTGACCCTGTTGGGCCAGCTCTGGGCGACAGCTGTCTGTGATGCCAGATCCATCTCTTCAGACTCAGCCTCCTGAACTGAGCCGGGTGCGGCCTGGGGAACTGGCAAGGGGTCCCCCTCAGGCTCAGAGTCCAAGTTGGAGCCGGCAGCAGGAAATCAGGCTGGCTGGATGTCCTCCTTCTCCTCCTCGCACACCTGACCCCAGGCCACAACAACTTCAAGTTGAAACTTGGGGATCAAGACAAAGCATGGGCTCATAAGGTGTATAGAAGGTGTGAAGAAGATCTTTGTTTGTGGTTTAAAGGTAAGAAAACCTCATTCCATTTTGGTATTCCTATGATGTGGTGTGAACAGCAAAACCACACTACCGACTGCTATTTTTGTCTGGTAGATCTGAAAGGCTTTACTACAAAAAGAAAAGGGAAGGGAAGGAAAAAAGATATATTCCCCAAACCTTAATTCAGCTATTCATTCAGTGCTTCACAGCTCTGAAATACCAGTTTCACACCTGTTACGATCGCCGGCGGGTTTTCTGGATTCCTGCCATTGGTAGCACATGAAACTTCCCAAAAACCCTGGCACCCAATTCTAAAATTAGTGTGGCCGGTGAGGGGTTCTCCTCTAAGGAGAGATGGGCTAGTACTCTCCTGAGCAGCAATGAACAGTGCAAAAGGTGGTTCTGAGCTTGCCCCATGGGCAATTTAATGTCCAAATGTAGATTGATGGCAACTCCTTGAAGGACATATTTCTCGTGAGAACAGAGTCTATTGTTTCCCTTCTAAGACTGGGGCAGGCCAGGTGGCCTTGAATTGATAAGGCGGGTGTGTAGGGGTGCAGATTCATACCTTCGCTCCTCATTCTGGAAATGGCTTCATGCAGCTTTCCAAAGCAGCAGCCTGAATTCCTTTGAGCTGGCTCTCCTCCTCCCTGCATTGCTGAACCATTTGTTCAGTGTGTGCGTGTTAGCAATTCTACCCCTATAGATGTCCCAGTTAGATTTTGGGAGTTCTTAAAAAACAACTAACAAAAGATCTTCTTTTGAAGTTTTATTGCATAGAGAATGCATGACTCCAGAATATATAAAAATAGTTAATGCATCCTAGATCTCTGGTTTAGCTAGAGTGCATCATAGAAATTTAGCATATTTAAAAGATAGAATAAGAGTCCAATATATTGTAGCGGCCTCAGCTGCCCATAAAGCAAAGTAGTTTTTTGGGTTCAGCCAGACAGGTTGGCTAACGGAATCCTAAGCATTTCATGCTTCAAGTTCTTAGAGCCTCGAGTCTCATTTGTTTACATTAACAACATTTCTTAAAGTGTTTTCATGGGAACCATTAAAATTCAATGTGTGTCAATGCTGTGATTGACAGTTAACCAAGTGCCCCAAGAGTGTGGCCCAGGTCTGCACCTGGCTCCATATCTTTTCTTGGAAATACCCCATAACCCAAACATGGAACACAATAGTTTGCATTCCTGCTTGTTCTTGCTTTTTCAAAGCAAGATGTTTTTCTGCTTGCTGGTGAGACAGCTTTCTCAGACAGATAGAAACACAGTGTCTACTGATTTGAGGCAGACTCTTCAAAATGGATTCTAGCTGGCTGCTAGAAAATGAACCCCAAATGTGCCTAAAACTAAGCAAAGCATTGCAATGTGAATACATATCAAGCATCACTTTAAATTACTTAAAATTTGAGGCCTCTCGATTTATGGGATCCACGACAGCACCAACCTTCCAGTTTGGAAAATATCCTGAATGATTCAGAGGATGAAGACACATTGCCTTCCCAGGACGAATCTAGCTCAGATTTTTCTGTTGGTGAGGTACCTTAACTTTTTTTCTCAGAGTGAGCTCAATGACCTAGTTAGAGATTTAGGCCTTTCCAAATATTCAACCAAATTGCTGGGGTCAAGACTAACAAATAAAAACCTGCTGTCACCTGGAACATCATTTTCATTGTACAGGCACCGAGAGAAAGAATTCACTCAGTTTTTCTCCAAAGATGGAAATCTTGTTTATTGTAGGGATGTTCAAGGGCTAATAAAGTGCTTTGAAATAGAATATGATTCATCTGAGTGGTGCCTCAAAGCAGTCTTGCTGCATAATGGAAATACATTTGCATCACTTCCTATAGGACACTTGGTGCATTTGGATGAAAACTATAACGATTTAACTGTGATTCTTAACAAAGTCAAATATCAAGAACATTACTGGATGGTTTGTGGAGACTTTAAAATACTAACCATATTGTTAGGCCAGCAGGCAGGTTATACAAAATATCCCTGCTTCCTATGTTTGTGGGACAGTCTAGTCAGAGACCTCCATTGGACAAAAAACAACTGGCCACTTTGAGACGCCTTAATCCCAGGTGCAAATACGTCATCAATGCAACTTTGGTTCCAACAGAAATGGTTTTATTGCCATCTCTTCATGTTAAATTAGGGCTTATGAAGGCGTTTGTTAAATTACTGCCAAAAGATGGGGAATGTTTCAGATATCAGTGTTCCAAGTTCCCAAAACTATCTGAAGCCAAGTTGAAAGAGGAAGATTTTACTGGCCCCGACATACCAAAACTGTTATCTGATCCCCTCTTTTTAGAAACAATGGGAGAAAAAGAAAAGGTAGTGTGGGACTCTTTCAAAAACATAGTTCACAAGTTTTTAGGGAATACTAAAGACCCTTACTACAAAACCATTGTATAACACATGTTGAATGTGTATAAAGCTCAATGATGCAAGATGAGCTTAAAAGTTCATTTCTTACACTGCCATGTCGACTACTTTCCTGAAAACTTGGGAGCCTACAGTGAAGAGCAGGGTGAAAGATTTCATCAGAATGTCCGTGATATTGAGAGACGCTACCAAGGAAGATCAATATGCTAGCTGACTACTGTTGGATGCTCAAATGGGAAACAGAAAATGGAAAGTGAAAGCATGTTTGGAGGAACATAAAAGAGAAGAAGAAAAGGTTTCACAAACAAAAAGAGTAAGCATGGAATGTTAAGTATATATTATGAATAAGTTGTTTAATTATAAGAAATAATATGTTTAGTTCATTGCAATAAAATAGCGATTTTCTCATCATTCTTATACTTCTTTAATGCAGATCCCTCATATTTTGTGGGGAAAAAACTGTACATAATGGGGGGAAACCAAGGTCGTTTTTGGATTCAGCATACTAGAAAAAATAAAATTTACCAAAAAAATCCTATGCAGCTGATTTTTTTCCCAGGCCTGTGTTATTGATCAATATATGGCAGTAACTTGTGAAAATAGTTATTATTTATAATTCGTTCATTATTTTTGTGGTTATAAGGGGTGGTCTCAGTGCTTAGATGTGTTTTGTGGCAACAAATGGAAAAAAGGAAATATATATCATAATAGGGTACTGCAGTGGCTCAAGTCGCTAAGACGCTGACTGGGAAGCGGAAGGTCAGCAGTTCGATTCCCGAGTACTGCAGGACGGAAATGAGCTCCCGTCTTCATCCCAGCTCCTGCCAACCTAGTAGTTCGAAAGCAAGAAATTGCAAGTAGATAAATAGGGACCACTTAGGTGGGAAGGTAACAGCGTTCCGTGCGCTCCGGTGTCTAGTCATGCCTGCCACATGACCATGGAAATGTCTGCAGAAGCAGACAGCACTGGCTCTTCGGCTTAGAAACAGAGATGAGCACTGCACCCTAGAGTCGGATACAACTGGCTTTCGAGCAAGGGAAACCTTTACCTTTACTTTATATCATAACATTTTGCTCCCCGTCCCCCTCGGGGCCATTTAGACAAACATTTTCTTTTACTTCTTTTCTTTTCTCTAGTTACTATACCCCATTTCTCTCCATTTCTTTTCTTTCAATGGTGCCTAACCTTTTTGCTTCTTTATTTTAAAAATGTGAAATATTCTGCCTGTTTTAAACATCACTATAAAGGTAACTAATTACTTTTGGGTCTTGAAATTGTAACTTACTACTTTTTGCAAATACTTTTTCCAGTATTCACTGCAAAGAGAGTTGTACAGTATCACATTTTGATGTCTGGAGCCTATTTTTACATAAGATTGATAAGAGGGGGAGAAATCCAGTTAATTTTATTTGAACTATTATGCATGAACTTGAATTTCAGGTTTCAGATGGTGCATTTGGAAGCACTACTGGCCACTATTTGACTCACTAATTGAATACTTATATGCGCTTCTTGTTCAGCTTGTGTATTCACACTATACAACAGTTTGAGATGGCACAGTTTGACCTGGATTTATAGCTGTTTACTTCATAATTGGTGTTCCATGCACTCTGCTGTCTAGTCATGCCTGCTACATGTCACTGGGGTCAAATACCACCTCCACAACATTTTATAATTATGTTCCTTTATTCTAACTGACAAAGTTCTCATTATCCTCTTTTTCCATTTATGCCTCCATACATCTTTTTCTATCTTTATATTCAAATCCTGCTCCCAGCTTGCTTTTAAATCCTCCTGTGGATTACCCTCCTTATTCAAAATTATATACAATGTGCTGACTAGACCTTTAATATTTCCATCTCCCTTTCTTAATTTCAAAATCAAATCCTCAAATTGGGTCTTTTCTCTATCCAACTCAAATTCTCTCAAATATTTACTATTCCATTTATTTACCAATGCAGTCTGAAACCAATTCAAATTCATTTGCCCAAACAAATTTGTTCTTTTATCAATATCTATACAGGTCCGTAACCAGTCTTTCAGCAGGAAAACTTCATTTTTATCCAATACTTCTTTTACCCTTTTATCTATCTTTATTGGAAAGTTTGCCATATCCTCCAATTCAATAATCGGTGAGATATTTGGGGCCAGAACTTTCTTTACTTTTTTCCAAGAATTCATCGATCCCTTCATCATTGTGATTTTGGTTACAACTTTTCCAGGATTAGCTCCTAAAAAGACCATTTTACCTATGTGTTTATAATCCTTCATTTCAGTTTCTTCCCATATTGCTTTTTCCCTAGCCAAGATCTTCACAACATTCTTAATTTGAAAAGCTTGATAATATACCAACAAATTCGGCAATCCGTAATCCACCTTCTTTCTGGGATAAATACCATTTTTTAATATAATCTAGGCCTCTTTCCACCATTGCAAAATTCATTAATCAGTTTTTGAAACTCCTTAATTTCCTTCTCTTTCATTTGAATTGCTAAAGCATCAAATAAAAAATTAAGTCTAGGTAAAAGCATCATTTTACTAAGTGCAATTCTTCCAAACCATAACAGTTTCAACTTTTGAAAATTTTTAATTTTTACTTTAATTTCATTTTTCAATCACAGTTCAATCTCTTAAGGACTTCAAGACTACATGAAATATTTATCCCCAATTATTTCAGTTTATCTTTAATTTGAATATTACCCATTCCTTTTATCCTCTTCCGATCTTCCTTTCCTATATTACATAACATCATTTCCGATTTATCCCAATTTATCTTCAATCCTGTAATATCCTGAAAGACCTTTAAATGCGCTTGAATCCTAGCTAATGCCTTCTCAGGGTGCTTAGCAATTATCAGGGTATCATCAGTGTATAAACTTATCTTAGTTCCCATTACCCTCTCTATTTCACCATCTTCTCTTATAGTTTTTGCTAATAACTCCATTGCCATAATCAACAAAATCGGAGATAATGGGTAGCCCTGTCTCGTGCCTGCTTCTAAATTTATCTCATCAGTAACCTCATCGTTTACTCTGACAATAGCTGTACCTTGTTGATATAATTGATCTATTATCTTTCTTTTTTAAAAATTTTATTATTTAAAAAGAAAGGACAAAAACAACAAAGACATATAACAATCAAATATACAAAATTACAATACAACAATACATAAATAATAAATTACAACGAATAAGTACAAAACATGCTTATACTCACATCCACATATGTATGAAACATTCTATTTAAATGAGGTCATCTCATCAGAAATTAATTGTGCTATCCCTGAGGATGTGTACACACAAATCATTAACTTTCATTCCAAAAAGATAATTGTTCTTTTGGCGGCTTGTTCCCTTTTCCTCGAATTATGGTATGATCAAGAAAAGGTTTCCAGATTTCATAAAATTTATTTTTACTTGTAATACCTTTTTTGATATTTATTTCACACGTGAGCTTGTCATTCAATGCAGTTATCCATTTTTGAGCATACCAATATTCAATCTTTAATTGTTCCCCTCCCTTCCACTTGCAGCTATACAAATCCTTGCAGTTGTAATCAGAATAGATATTAAGTCTGCCTTACACCGATCTAGATTCAAACTATCAAATTCATATACTAACACACTAGGTGCGTCCAATTTGATGCTGATACCCAACATTCTTGACACTTCTTTTCCTACTGTTATCCAGAATTCTTTTAATTCTTCACACTCCCACCACATGTGAAGATAAGTCCCAACTACTTTTTTACATCTCCAACATAGATTCGATTTGGATTTATCCATCAAATTTATTTTTACTGGAGTTGAATACCATTTTCAAAGTACCTTGTAATTGTGTTCTTTTAATCAGTTGTAATCAGAATAGATATTAAGTCTGCCTTACACCGATCTAGATTCAAACTATCAAATTCATATACTAACACACTAGGTGCGTCCAATTTGATGCTGATACCCAACATTCTTGACACTTCTTTTCCTACTGTTATCCAGAATTCTTTTAATTCTTCACGCTCCCACCACATGTGAAGATAAGTCCCAACTACTTTTTTACATCTCCAACATAGATTCGATTTGGATTTATCCATCAAATTTATTTTTACTGGAGTTGAATACCATTTTCAAAGTACCTTGTAATTGTGTTCTTTTAATCTAATTGATAAATTCTTCATAACTCTAATTTTCCATTTTGTCTCCAACTTTCTTCTTTAATTTTAATGTTTAAATCACTTTCCCAAATCTCTCTCAGATCTATTATCTTTCTAAATTTATCACCAAATCCATAACATTTAATTATTTCCTTAATTGAAGCCCATTGTAATGAATCAAATGCCTTGAAGATATCTAAAGATATTAGTCCCACTTTTTCCTTTGTTTGTCTCACAGTGTCTAATAAGTCTACCACTCTTCTTGTCAAGTCCGCCATATGTCTCCCCTTCAAAAAGCCCACCTGGTCTACATTTATATAATTGCCCATGAAACTATTTAACCTATTTGCCAATATCACTGTAAAGATCTTAGCATCTTGATTAATCAGCGAAATAGGTCTATAGGATTCCACTTTTTCCAAGTCCTTTCCAGGTTTTGGCAACAATACAATCATGGTCCTATACCATGAAGTCAGAATTTGTCCCCCTTCTAATATATAGTTATACTATTTCACCAATTTTGAAACTACTATATCTTTAAATTCTTTATAAAAATCAGCAGGTAACCCATCTTCCCCAGGTGCTTTCCCCATTTTCAAACTAGCTATTACCTCTTTTACATCTTTTTCTGTTATTCATTCCTCCATTTTATCCTTATGTTCCTGCTTTATACCACCCTCTTTTTGCTTCTCTAATTGTTTTTTAAGCTTATCCACATTTATCTCTTTTTTTGCGTATAACGCTTGATAAAAATCTCACACAATTTTACATTTGTCTCTAATCTTATTACATCTCAATCTTTGTTCGTTTATCAAAACTCCAATTTTTCTTTTTTCCCTCTTTTCTTGCTAATATTTTTGAATTTATATTGCTGTATTCAAAATATTCTCTTTTTAAATAGACAAGGTCCCTTTTCACTTTTTCTATGTCCTTTCCTATCAACTCAGTCTTTAATATTTGCAAATTATCAAAAACCTTCCTATCCTTCATCCTTGCATGTTTCTCCTGCAACCTCTTTATCTCACTCTCAATTTTTTTCTGTGACATCTTAATTTTTTTAATATCTAATACTAGCTAGCCTGATACTTTCTCCTCTAAAAATGACTTCATAGCTTCCCAAACCATGTTAACGTTTACCTCATCATTATCATTCCAATACCAATTTTCCTTCCAACTCTCCATAATTTGTTCTTTACATTTATGGCCCTTAAATAATTTGTCATCATATCTCCAGATATTCCTCAACTTCTTTTTACCCTCAATCCTCATTTCCATCACCACTTTAGTATGATCTGATTCTTTAAAAATTCCAGCTTCTATATCCTCTATGTTTCTAACCAAATTCTCCATTACAAATATATAGTCAATTCTGGAGTATGAATTATGGACCTGTGAAAAATATGTATATACTCTTTCTGGCCCCTTAGTCTCTCTCCAAGTATCTTTCAAACCTAAAGATACCATCCAATTATCTAATGTCTGTCCTTTAATTATTGTTAGGTTTAATTTCTATCCCGCTGTCCGGACACAAGTGCCACTCAAAACGGCTTACAACATACAAAAAATACAATATCAAACAGCAGATTAACAAAAGTACAATTACAATAATGCAAAAAGGATATATCATAAAAAACAATACAATCACAAAGAAGCAGCATCCCAGTATTCATAACCCCAGGCATCCCAGCGCAGTGGGAAACCACCACAAAAGTCACAGTTACACCTGCCCTTGCCAAACTCCTGGATGACAAAGGGGCCAGGAGGCACAACATCTCTTCAGCCGGGAGACTCCCTTTATCTCCCCGCCGGTGGAAGAGGTGGGGAGAGTGTGGCGGCTCATGGCGGCGGTGTCTTCGGAGTCTCCCGGGCCGGGGGAGACTCCCTTTTTCTCCCCGCCAGTGGAAGAGGCAGTGAGAGCGCGGCAGCTACCTTTTCCACATCTTGATATTTTATTTATTTATTTATTTATTTTTCATGCTTACATACCACCCACTCAGGTACAACCCAACTCAGGGCGGTATTTGTGCAGTCTAAATTTGATCTTACTAAGTTAAAATCACCAGCCACAATCATCCTTGCTGTTTTCTCCTTTACCAATATTTTACGATTTTTTTCTAAAAAGTCACCTTGATGATCATTTGGATCATATAAATTCACCAGAGTTAATTCCTCATCTATTTTCCCCTTTACTATCAAATATCTACCCTCCGGATCCGAAATACTATTTATTATCTCGAACCCCAGCCTATTCAAAATCAAAATTGCCACTCCTCTTGCCTTTGATGTGCCATATGACCTCTCGTAATGTTGCATCCATCCCAGAAATTTTTTATTCATTTCCTGCAAAAAGACTATATCCGGCCTGTCCTTCCTCAGTGCTGATTCAATCCTCCTTCTCTTAACTGGAGAACCTGTACCTTTCACATTCCATGTTAACAATTTAAAACTCTGCATAATATAATTAGCCACACTCTTCTTCCACCCCTGAATTCTCCATTAGGCGTGACACCTTCTAACCCACAATAATTGAAACAATACTTACAACAAAAAACACAAAAAACACTCAATTCTATCCTCCCCACTTCTTTATTCAAAAAAGCCGCCTTCATCTTCCGAAGAGAGGAGGGGAGGAACATGTAGGATGTGCTGAACAGCAATAGCTCTAGCACTGCTCTTCTTATTAATAAAATCAATCAATTTATCTAATCTCCCTTAAGACACATTAGCTTCAGTCCTTTCACCTATTTCCCTCCCTTTTGACCTTTACTTCCCCCCCACATCAACTGGTACCAATGATTGTAAATCAACCTCAGTCTCTCCTGCTTCCTCTCCTCCTGCAGCTCCTTCCTCCTTAGCTCTTCCGTAATCCCTCCTTATAGCCCCAGACTCCAACAAAGCCCTCCTCAGTGCCAACCATTCTCTTGAAGATGCCTTCACCAAATCATTTAAACACAAATATTCCAATGCATCCATCTCTGCATCAATCATGCATTCTCCTTTCATAAAAGAATCTAAGCTGTTGTGGAAAATGCCAATTATATTTTATCCCTTTTTCCATCTTGTACCTCCAACCACGTCCCTTCATAGAAATGTCATTGTAAATTTCCACATCATTCCCATCAATTTTAAAGCACCAGAACCAGCTTGTTTTAAAAAGGCCATTACCTTCGGTTTATCTCCCCAATTTGCAATTTGTAAGCACTTACAAATCCTCATTAACAAAATCTTTCCCCATTTTCAAATTGTTTAACCAATCAATTATTCTGTCCTTTAGCTGGTCTGGTGTTTTTTGCACCATATTACGAATCACTATATTCTGTTTTCTCATCATCTCTTCCATAACATCTATCCTTTTTTCCTGCACATCCACTTTCATTTTAATTTCTTTCTCCTCCTCATGCAACCCTTTAATATCGCCTTGCATCAGTTTCATATCATTTTGCATCGACTTAACATTGGCATCCATCCTTTGCAAATTGAGATCAACTTTTTAAGAAAAATCAATAAACATAGTAGCCAATTTATCCTGTTTTCCCAAAATTTCATTTTTATCTTTCACTCTTGCCTCTTCCATCTTCTCAAATTTCTTGAACAATTTCCCAAATTCAACCATTATTTGTGTTTGGTCAATTAATGGTGGCTCAGGTGATGAAGTTGGTGGAGATACCTCCTCTGCTAATGGTTTGTCTTTTTTTCTAAGGTTTCACAACCTCCTCATCCTTTCCTTTTCCCCTTGCAATTTTATCCATTGTGATATCAAACAATAGCTTCAATGCAGCAACTTTTTTAACTCCCAAAGGTCTCTCTCCTTGGAACTGTTCCAGAATTCAAGCTTGATGTTATCCAAATATATTATATTATTTGCCAATCTCCAACCCAAAACACAGAAAAGAGCGTGTATCCACCAAGAATAAGGATGGTATTATGCCTCCAGTGTGAAGACCAGAAGAGAAGGGGGGAGTCAAAATGATGTACCCAGTACTCCAAAAGCAGAACAAACTCACTTTAAAAACCAAACTTGAAAGAATGAAAAATTTAAAGACTTCTTGTAATCCAAGTGTGCCGACCGTCCTCTTTATTAGATCCAATTGTAATCCATATATGGCATTGTTTCGGTGTTAATCCAACTTCATAAACGCCAACTTCAGTAAAAATAGAAAAAACCCCACACTTTATATTCCACTTAAATGTTGGTGACAAAACATAAAAGGGAGAGTAAATCAACAAAAAGTAAAATTGTAGCTATTGCCAATATTGTAAGTCCAATGTATCTCCAATGCAAAGGGAAAAAAGCAAGAAAAAAAGCAGGATGATGTAATTCAAAGCTCCAAATTCGAAACTAGCTCCAGTTTAAAACAAACAAATGGCAAAATCAGGAGGGAAAGAGGAAAAAAGAACCATTCTCGCTTACTCCAACTCCACAATCCAGCAGGAGATTTTTTATAACTCAGACTAAACTGTTCCTTCCAAAAAAGAGAAAGAATTCCACCTTTAACTTCAAAACCGCGGCACCAGTTTCCGGATGAGGACCTTTCCACTTTGTACTTTGATCCAACCACTTCCAAAAAATCCCAATTATCAATCTTAAAATTTTCTTCTTATTTTCCTTCTTAAATTTCATCTCACCCAATAACCTTCCAATTCCTCCCCTCCGTTGTTGCCCTCTCTCTATAGCTCCCGGCTCCGCTCGGTTTTCTTCTTTTAACTTTCATTTTAAGAATCACCCGCCGCCATTGCTCCTTCTTCACCAATACACCTCCACTCACTTTCCACACTTACTTGTCCTTTCCTGGCTCCCACGGCCCGATCCAGGACCTCTCGTCCCTGCCGCCACCGCTCCGATGTTTTTAGTTTTTTAATTCGATCTTGAAAACACTTTAATTTCAGATCCTCTATTACTCACATTCAGGGATCCCATCCGAGACCAGTATGGCTCGTTTGGCATGACCTAAGCCGCATCTCGCAAGCCGTCTGATCTCCGAACTCCGATCCTGAGCAGATATTGACTTATTCAGCAACTTTCGAGGAATCCGAAAAACGCTTTCATGGTACAATTAGTCCAACAGTTTTAATTATTTTCCACTTTGTTTCTCATTTCAGCGCAAGCCGATCAAAATACATGTTATTCCAGTCGCATCGTGGGCCACCATCACCACCCATTTGTGACTTCTGCACAGGTGAACCACTTACCAAAAAAAAAGGAAAAAGAAAAGAAAAGATTATATTTAGAGGCAGTTCTCACTACACTCTTGAACAACGTTAGTCTACAAACATAGGTACAAAATGGCAATTTCTCTGGTTATTGTTCTCTTTGATATCCTATTTCCTACTATCGGGCCTTTCTTGATTGATCAACGTATGAAAGGTTTATGCTGCCTTTCAAAGCAACAGCTTACAGCAGCTCACAAACATAATTAAACCATCATAAAACACTTTTTAAAAAATCCATATAAAATGATTATGTTTTAAAAATGAAAAATAGCAGCAGTTTTAAAATCTTGAAGGCCAGTTCAACAGAATCCCAACAACAAAGCTTTCAGGTCCATCTAGAGCTTAAAAAGTCCATAGGTACTTCATGTGGGACACAGAATTCTAGTTGTATGGAACCAAACCATCACTGAAAAGACCCTGAGGAAAGAAAAATTAAACGCAGTGTTCCTTTTCTTCCTGGTATTCTGCATGGTCAATTCTGTCATTGGGTTCAAAATGTTTATTTACCTCTGCTTTGAAGTAATCATTTCCTTACTCACAAATTTATACTGTCAGTCCATGACATATCAAAATATTATACAATCCAGGCACATAAACCCATATCTGGGTCAGGAATTCAAGAATTCACCAGGGAACAAATAGTCTATCCAATCTGCTATGCTAGAGTTTCAATTTGATTTGCATTTTCTCTGCTTACTTGAGGGTGGGTAGGGGGAGAAACTAGGACAACATACCTGTATACAGTTTTGTCTTTAAAGGAGCTTGTGGTTTGTCTCAATGAGCATGAATTCAGATTCCCAGTCTTAAAACTAGTAAATGGCTTTCTACATCTGTGAGAATGAAATTATAAATAATAGTGATATGCTTTGCATGATGATTATAAGGTTCACAGAGATGGTGAAGCACATCCCCAGCCACTTCGGAGTGGCTGGGGATGTGCTTTGGGGTGAAACGGAGCCCAGAAAAAGCCTTGGACAAGGGGGAAATGGCTTCAGAGCTTCTATTTTCATAGCTCTATAGTGAAGAGCCCCCTCCGAAGGCATTTTCCCCTTCATCCAAGGCTTTTCCAGGGCTGTGTTTCACCCCAAAGTGCCTTCCCAACCACTCTGGAGTAGCTGGGGATGTGCTTTGGGGATGAAACAGAGCCCACAAAAACCCTTGGATGAAGGAGGAAATGGAGCCAGCCCCCTCCGAAGCCTCTTCTAGGAGGAGGTGGGCAGGGCAGGGAGGTGGGCAGGGCCAGCCATTTTTACTACCGGTACACCCATACTGGTCTGATCCAGCTCATGCCCATCACTGACCCCATCCCTCCAAGGGAGTTTGAGAAACAAAATGGCCACTGCTTTGAAGCTGGGCGTGGTGTGGGCCAGATTATTAGGCACTGTGGGCTGGATCCGGCCCACAGGCCATAGTTTGGGAACCCCCGCTTTAGACTTAGGGATTCTTTTTTATGCTGGTTGATTTAAGAAACTTGTACAGTAAACACCAGTTTACTGTAAACACCAGTTTACTTGGTTAATGTTTGCTGCAGTTCACAATCGCAAATCCTATTAAATTGATGTCCTGGTTTAAGACATTTTTTTCAGTTTATGACCTGAAAATAGATCCCCAGCACCATTTTTTACTCTAAAATGGTGGCCCCATGCCATTTTAGAGTCTAAAATGTTGCCTACCCCCCACCACCAGAAGTCATGATTCTCCACTTACCACTGTGGAAGCAGCAGTGGCGGCAGTGGCAGCAGTGGTGGCGGAGGCAGCATTGGTTGTATGTTTTGCCACTGTTTCCACACTGTCTGCTGCTTTTACCGACAGCAGGAGAGTGTGGGGACTATATCCACTCAGTTCCTGTATTCATCCAAGCTCCCTGCATGGTGCTACAGCCGGGAATGCACAGCTCCCCTAGGGCTGCAGCATGGAAAAGGTAGAGAGATTGCTTCATCCCTTTTGTGGTGGTGGTGGTGGTGGGGGGGATGATCATGTCTGGCATTTTTTTTTATTTCTTTGGTGTTTTCTTTTTTGTATTTTTTTTTTAGTCTGGTCAGGACCATTTTTCTTATTTTTCATTGCATTCCTATGGTTTATGATTTTTTTGGTTTACAATGAAGGCTATTAGAACGGACCAACCTAGTAAACTGGGGTTTTACTGTACCTGATTTTTTTTTTTAAAAAAACTAGATTTAAGTGAAATGACTGGTTCAATATCTTGCAAAATATGCAGATTAAATTAGTTGGTAAAGCCATACAATAATCCTGTTTTTAATGAATTGGGGAGAAAAAATCTTGAAATTGGGAATTCAAAGTTTTGAAATTAACCACTCCAAAATTCAAAAGTAATAACCATGCCTCATGGGGAGATGAAAGTACTTTGGCTTTGCCAGCCCTGATCTGGGAATGAAGGCATTTGATAAGAAATTGTTTAAAAAAGGCTATGTCTTGCAGTAAACCTTAGAACAAACTGAATACCAAGTCCTTTTTAAAGAAAACATTTTCTTATAAATTATAAACAGAAAGGTTGAAGACAAAATCAAAGTGTGAAACTATTTAAATGGAGGGGTAGTGCATGCAGTGCTAATTTGACAACTTTATCCTTTGCTAGGATGTTTGACCTTTGAAGGACAGAATGAGCTCCCATCTTTGTCCCAGCTCCTGCCAACCTCTTTCAACCAAACGAAATTGCAAGTAGATAAATAAGGACCACTTCAGTGGGAAGGTAACAGCATTCCATGCACTCCGGTGTCTAGTCATGCCTGCCACATGGCCATGGAAACGTCTGCAGAAGCAGACAACACTGGCTCTTCGGGTTTGAAACAGAGATGAGCACTGAACCCTAGAGTTTGATACGACTGGCTTTTGAGCAAGGGAAACCTTTACCTTTACTAGGACGTAAGTAGCCAGCAAAGCTTACAAAGCATGGCTCATATACATTCTTTAAATATTTCTGGCTCCCAATGGCCAGCGATCATATAGTTTTCCTTCTGTAGAAATAGAGAAAGTTGTTACATGTTATGTGCTGCCAAGTCAAGACTGGTTTATAGTGATCTCAATGGACCTTTCGGTAAATGAAATACTTAAGGAGTGGCATTACCAGTTCCACACACCCTCTCCCATGAATTTTGATGGCTGAGGGACATCTGAACCTAAGTCTCCGAATCCTAGTCCTTTAGCTACTACACCACACTGAGAAATATACATTGACAGAAACTCAGTGCTAAGTTGTAACTAGAATGGGCTCATCGAATCCTGCATGAGATAGGTCTGCCCTAAGGCCATAGTTAAGCAGTAAAAACTATACTTTCAAAATCATCTTCAGGGTACAGTGAAGCAGGAACAGAACAGCAAGATTGTGCTGCAGAAACAGGCTGGCTTCTTAATATAGCTATGAATAAATGAGCTTTTGAAATTCTCCATCCTATTTTTGGTAATAGAAAAGAGTGAGGGGCAATGCCACTGAATGTATTCTCTCAGAGGATAGTGGAATTCTTTAGACATCTCCCAGAAGTGGGAATGAGGGAGGATGTAGCATAGGTTTGTTCTTTTCCTCCCTCCAAACTATTTTCTTGCATATACTGTATATATTTTTGCTCTGCCACTAAAAAGGGAAACAACAACAACTGTGTTGGCAACTTAGCCACCATTTTCCTTCCTTTGCAGTGTGTTCTACTTAACAACCAGTATGTTGCTCCCGCTAGCATAATGTAAACAAGCAACAAGAAATGGTGTCACGCAATTGCAGAATTGATGACACAGCAGTCTAGCAGAAGTGCATCAAGTGACAGGACTTCCATCCAAGCACTAGAACAATTACCAGATGTGCAACCTTAAGCTGTGGGTGCATAATCTATGCAACATGACTTTGACCACTGTCAGTCTAAGACACTGAGGTATATGGGAGGTAGTGGTGATTGGACAACCACCACAAAAATGGTGGAGAAATTTTTTGAAAATAACTCTATGTAAATGTCCTCTTATTTCAAGGATAGCAGAAGTGGGGTGGGGGAGGGGAGAAGAGGGGTGTATTTTATTTCAGATGAATTTTGGCTCAACGTTTGTTGTTATTTGTCAAGGTTCAGCATTGTCCCCATGCCTTTCAAATGCTACCTTATAAAGGGATTGTTTTAGATATTTTTGTCTTTCCCTGTAAGCCAGTACTGGTAAGTCAGTATGAAGACAGGGGAGTTGGGTTGGGTGGGGGGAGAGAGTAAGGCTAATGTGTTGCAGTTTGTTTTCCAATTTTCCAAAAGTCTGATTTCCCTTGAAGGAATCTTCCATTTTCCTGTTCCATTCTCATGACACTTTAAATTTAATTTTAGTTATACTTCTGAGTTTATTGTAACACTGCAGAATAATGTGTGCATGTGCTTGCTTTCACCCCCCCTCCTTTTTTCTTTTTTTTCCTGTTGCAGATTTCACAATCTCTGACTTGCTGACAGCTGCTCATGCTCCCTGATTTGAAACAACCATGTAGAAAGAGTTACCATCCCCTAGACTTAAGATATATGTTATTCTTTTCCTCCAATGTTAATGTATCTTTATTTTCCCCATCCTGATCAATGGGTGAATGGCCTCTAAAGGACTTTAGGTAAATCTATAAAGAAGACTATTGTTCTTGTGCCCATGTCCCAAGCTACTTAAGACTGGAAGCTAAGAGAAATGAGTGTACTGGCTGAGGCAGAACTTGGATGTACCACTGTTGTGTATTCAGGTAAATATTGCCTAGGCGCGCTTTGCAAAAAGAGGTGCCAATTCTCTGAAAGCTGATTCGCTAATGATTCCCGCTTCCCCAGAGGTCTTGGGTAAATCTTGCAACTATGTTCTGTATAAAGCTGTTACCTTTGCACCTGCTCTCTGTTCTTTTGCTCCTTGCAATAAACCATATTGTTGTTTGAACCAGCTCTCTCCGAGTAATCCTTCCGGGTTTCAGACACAACAATTGGCGATGAAGGTTGGATAAATATGGCAATGGCCTCTCCAGTGTTTTTGGGCCCCTTCAACATTTCAAATTCTGAATCATGGACTATGTATGAGTTCCAGTTTGAAAACAACTGTACCTCGCAGAGAATTGACCCAACATTAAAGAAGTCAACGTTCCTCGTGTTTTGCGGGCTACCAACGATTGAGCTCCTCAATGATCTTGTGCTGCCAAGGTTCCTCAAAGACATTTTGCTTCAAGAGATCTTGACCATCCTACAGGATCACTTCAGGCCCAGAGTCGCCATAATTCCAGCACGGGTGGCCTTCTACAGACGTGACCAGAGGGCCGGGGAATATGTTGCAGAATATGTTGCTGCACTCCGACATGCCACCATTCCATGTCAATGGGAAAACTTTGACATCACCCTGAAGGACTGGTTGGTGGTGGGCATTAGAGACGAGACTACTCAATGGTGCCTAATGAAATGGGACATCCCAAAGTTCACGGTGGTTGCAGTTGAGGAGGCTCAAGCTGAGGAAATAGCCAATGCTGGGGTCCAATTCTTGCAGTCAAGACCGGCTAACCTGTTGCTGAAGAATGCGGCTGTTCAAAAACACTGAGTTTCGAGCCCATCATCGTCCTCCGATGACTCAGAAGGAGGAGATGACATTGGGCAAGTTTGACGGTGGCGATGGGTGCCTTCAAATCCAAGGACAGTGCTCACCAAGAGAAGAACCACCCAATTTCCAAGGTTGTTGATGGCCACTGTTCCGGTTCCAGCGTTCAAACGGTCTCCGGGAAGTTTTTCATTGATGTCAACATCCAAGGGTGTCTGGTCAACATGGAAATTAACTCAGGGACCTCCTTTTCTATCATCACCCAGAAAGAGTTTTTCCATTTCCCCCGTCTGCCCATACCAAGTTGCGGGCCCTGAAGGTCCGGCTGAGCGACGTGCAGGGAGGTCACATTTCTGTGCTGGGTGTTGGGAATTTTTGTGTGTGTTTCCATAACATGTCTGCTCTTCTTCTCCTGGTTGTGGTAAAGACTGGTAAGAGCAACCTCCTTGGGACTCAATGGTTCGGGCCCCTGGGTATCACCATTTTGGGTGTTAATTCAGTGGGTGCTGACCCCATTCAGTCCATCTGTGATAAATTTCCGGACATGTTCTGTTCAGGGTTGGGTACATATAAGGCCCCCCCCCGGGAGGTTAAGAAACTCCTCATTTCCAATGCTGTTCTCACTCATTTTGACCCCGAAATGCCAGTTATTCTGATCTGTGATGCTTCCCCTGTGGGAGTTGGGGCAGTCCTTTGCCATGACATGGGAGGGGTGGGGTTGAGAGGCTCCAATCACCTTTTTCTAGTGATCCCTGTCCAATACGGAAAAGAGGTTTCCACCATTTGATAGGGAAGCCCTGGCCATCATAGCGGGGACCAAGACATTCCATGATCTCCAAGAACCTTATGATAGAAGCATTAGAATCTCCGCCCGTGTCTGTCGAGGACATCACGGCAGTGTCTTAAAAGGATTCCCAACTGTCCAAAGTCATGTCATGGGTACAAAAAGGGTGGCCATAGCCCCCTGTGGCTGATGAGTTTTGGGTTTATTACACCAAACAACATGAATTGTTGTTAGAGTGGGGGTGCTTGGTTTGGAGGGAAAAGGGTGGCCATTCCCCAAGCACTCTGAGGAAAGGTCCTTCGTACATTACACATAAGTCACCCTGGTGACGAGGATGGGATAATGGCTTCCCACAAAGTTACCCTCGCTCCATTCGACATCTCTAAGCCAGAGTCATGGGACCACTACGAGCAGTTCCTGTATGCCATGGATGTGGAGGGCATCGAGGAAGTGAACCAGAGATGAGCCTGTCTACTGGCTCAATGCGGGTTGCCGACCCTGGAACTGGCGAGGAACCTGCTGATGCCGAGGCCCCTATGGTTGGTACCCCTCAGCGAGATTCTCGCTGTGATGTGGGCACACTTCCGCCCAAAAGTGTTTTTGTTCCCGGCACGACTGGCCTTTCACTGGCATGACCAACGGCCCTGATAGAGCATGGCGGAGTACGTCACCACGCTGAGACTGGTGGCCATCAACTGCCGGTGGGGAACGTTCCTGAGCGAGGCACTGCGAGACCGCCTCCTCCTTGGCATGCGAGACGAGGAGGCCCAGCGGAGACTATTGGCCTGGGATGAGGACATCACCTTTGAGCAGGTCCTCAGCGCTGCCCAGGCTGCAGAGGTGGTCAAGGATGGGGTGCGGGCATGTCAGGTGAGAACCGGCACCTCAGGGCTCCCATCATCCGTCGTGCAGGCCCACAGCTGCTTGTCTCGCACGTCAGCCGCCGCCACATCCTCATCTGACCTCAGCAAGAGTGAAAGCAAGCCCAAGGTCCAGAAGGTGAGGAAAAGACCTTCTGAGAGGAGAGACACCGCCAAAGCAAGCAGACGCTATGAGGGGTGTGGCGGCACACACGACAAGAGGAAGTGCCCCTTCAAGAAGGCAGAGTGCCACAACTGTGGACGTTTGGGCCACATCGCGAAGGTGTGCAGACAACGCAGAGACCGGGACCCTGACCGGACCAGCCGCCGGAAGGACCAGAATGTCGGAAAGGTGCACGCGGGAGACACAGTGGTGAGACATGTGTTGGACTGGCGCACCCATTTCTTCTGTAAGGTACTGTTACAGGGGGTCCAAGTGAAGATGGAGGTGGACTCAGGGACTGCCAACTCTATTGTCTCGCAGATCGAGTTTCTGTGAATACCCCTTAGGGACCGCCCCAAACTTAGAGCCCTCAAAACGAACTTGTCCAGAGAAACTACATCCCAGTCCTGGGTGGGGAATTTCACCATCCAGTTTAAGAACCTCACTAGCAGGTTACCCCTAGTGGTCCTTAAGGGGGGGGGGTCCAGCTGTCTCCTGGGGACCCAGTGGTTTGAACCACTGGGAATTGCATTGACTGGAATCAACGCCATCTGAGGCAACCCCATTCAAGACGTGTGCAATGCACACCCGGCCGTCTTCAGGAAAGGACTTGGGGAGTACAAGGGACCACCTGTGGACTTTGATATGGACCCTTCCATCCGCCCCATGCACCTCAAGCCGCACAGAGTGCATTTCGCACTTAAGGACAAAATAGAGGCGGAGCTGGACAAACTGGTGGGTCAGGGGATTTGGTTCCGGTGGACTCCATGGAGTGGGAGACACCAATTGTAACTGCCATGAAATCTAATGGGGAGGTTAGGATTTGTGCTGATTACAAGTGTACGATCAACAAGGCAATCCGCCCCAATGCCTACCCGGTGCCGGTAGTTAGCCACTTGCTGGCCAAGTTACATGGGGGGAGGTGTTTTGCGAAGCTGGACCTAGCACAGGCTTACCAGCAATTAACAGTCACACCTGCGGCCACAGCTGCCCAGATGATAGTGACGCACAAGGGGGGCTTTAAAGTGACACACCTCCAGTTCAGCATGAACTCAGCTCCTGGTATATTTCAGGCGCTTGTGGAACGCCTACTTAAAGGGCTCCCCGGGGTGTTGCCATACTTCGACGATGTATTGATAACTGCTGGGGATGAGTCAAAGCTGGCCCAGAGGTTAGACCGGGTGCTGTCTGTGTTTGAAAGGGCTGGGTTATGCCTAAGAAGGGACAAGTGCATTTTTTACACCAACGAGGTAGAGTTCCTGGGGTTTCGGCTCACCCCCGATGTGGTGAAGCCCTCCAAGTCAAAGGTTGCGGCCGTCCAGGACGCCCCCACGCCATTAACTAAGTAAGAACTACAGTCGTTCCTGGGGCTCCTGAATTTCTACCACTCCTTCCTCCCACAGAAGGCATCTGTGGCAGAGCCGCTACACCAATAAAGAAGTGTTTGGCCCGCCTGCCGGCTCCATGTGCAATCAATCTCATAGGTCCCCTCAGGGTTCTGACCAACCAAGGGTTTCCACAAGAATGGCTGACAATAACGGAAGTTTTATACTGGCAGCTCAGAGTTACCCTCAGCTAAGGCGACCTAAAAGGATCTGTGGGCCATCCTTAAAATATGGGGATTGTGTCCCCTGTTAGGGGGGAAGGAATGTTGAGGTAAATATTGTCTAGGCATGTTTTGCAAAAAGGCACCAATTATCTGAAAGCTGATTCGCTAATGTTTCCCACTTCCCTGGACGTCTTGGGTAAATGTTGCAACTATGTTCTATATAAAGCTGTTGCCTTTGCACCTGCTCTCTGTTCTTTTGCTCCTTGCAATAAACCATATTGTTGTTTGAGCCAGCTCTCTCTGAGCAATCCTTCTGGGTTTCAGACACAACAACCACATTATAAATAATGGACTGTAGTGGAATCTTGGGTTACAGAATTAATCTGTTCCGGGACATTTTCTGTAAAGCGATTTCTCTGTAATGTGAAGCATAAGTTTCCATAGGAATCCATTGAAAATAAAAATAAAATGTTCTGGAGGTTTAAAAAGAGCAAAAAAGAAGTAATTTCCATTCAAAACTCTTTCTAAAGTGGCAAAAACACAAAGAAAAATTCCAAAGTGCACTTTGGAACAGAAAAAAACTAGTTATTTTGGCTTTTTAGTGAGCTTCTGAGCTGATGTTTAATTTTTATTTTCAAGGCATAGTCATCACATTTCCATCAGGGCCAGCTAGTGGCCAGCCCTGGTAATTGCAGGAAAAGTACCCAATGGACAGCTGATGAGGTGTGTGTGTATGTGTGTGTGTGTGTGTGGGGGGGGGGGAATTTCCAGCACTTCCTGCTTGTGGGGAGAGCTTTTGCCGGAGCCAAAAAGTGACAAATTTTTTTTTTTTGAAAATGGAGCAGAAATGCTCCAAACACCCTCCCACCACACTGGGAAGTGTCAGAACACACACACACACACACACACACACACACACACACACACACACACACACACACACACACACAAACCCTTTCTGCATTGTGATTTTTTCTGTAATGCCATTTTTTTTTCTGGATGCCATTTCCTCAGAATTTATTTCCGTAAGTTGAGTTTTCCATTACCCGAGGTGTCTGTAACCCGAGGTTTTACTGTACTTGATACAATATTGTTTTCTAGTAATGAAGATACAGTTAACGTAGTCCTTTTGCACTGCAACTGCAAATGTTTTCACAATTATTGGGAGTAGCTTCATAAAATAATGAAAGATTGGTTCATCTGCTGCCTTATGTTGTGCTTGGTGCATTTTACCCCTCCCACAATAAATTCTAGTCAGCCACAGAACAGGTGTATGTGTGTGGGAAATCCTGTCTTAATTACAAAGGCTCCAAAGCTGGCTTCCATGAACGTGGGTGTATTGTGCCTGGTGCTGCTACATTTAGATGCTTTTGTAAAAGTAAACATTCACAGCATTAGTCAGAGAGCACCTTTTTTAAAAAAATCAATTGTAATTAATAATAATAATCTTAGAACTGCAAAGCTAGAAGGGACCCTATGAATCATGCAGCCCAGCCTGAGTCTAGGAGGCTCAGTGGGGAGTTGAACTCTCATATCTAAACTACTGAGCTATCCAGACAGCCTTATATGCGTAGTAACATGCAATATTTTATCTGTGCAGAATACACAAGAACCTGCATATGATAACAACTTCCTTGGAATATGGATAGGTCTCTAGTATGTGTGTAAAACGGGAGGGAGGGGAGAGAGAGGGAGAAAAATGAGAACAGAAGAAAGAACTTATTTGGCAACAGAAGGAAAGAGAAAGTAAAAGGACAAGTGCAAAGGGGAGATTTGTAGCTGAAAAGAAAGCTAAGGGAAAGCAACAGTGCCATCTTGGAAAGTGCACCATAAACCCTTCTGGGGTTCGAGTGAGAATAAGGACTGGTCCATCTCATCAGTTGAGATGGCCAGCAATGGCTTACTGGTGCTGAAAAAATTACCTGTTAGTACCAACTCTCTACTGAGTGTTGCAATTGTTCTTCAGTCAAATAATTTCTTTTCATATATTCATATCTGTAACTGTAATCTGCCTCTCCATGTCCTGTTTATAGAAGCATAATTCTGGGTGAGGAACAATATAAAGTATAGAATACTCAAGCTCGCTTTGCAAGGAAAGATCCCAGAGGGGCCTTGGACGTAGATGGACTTCACGGCTGAAGAACCTGGTGTGGAGTGTCCTCGGAAGAACAGTACCAAGGAATTAAGAACAGGAAGACTATCACCATGATGACAGCCAATATCCGGAAAAGATACAGCACCAGAAGGAGAAAAGGAGAAGAATTATGGAGTGGGACTACAGTGAAAGATCTGCAGAACAGCAGTTCAGGATCTGAGTGTTGCGTGATAGAGTGAGCCGCCCGCCACATGTCCATGGAAATAAATGTCTGTAAACACAGACAGTGCTGGCTCTTTGGCTATAAGCAGAGATGAGCACTGAACCCTAGAGTTGGATATGACTGACTTTTGAGCAAGGGCAACCTTTACCTTTACCTTAAGCATTATGGAAACCATTCCCTGTGTATGGTAGGCTTCACACACACACACACACACACACACACACACACACACACACACACACACACACACACACACACACACACACACACACACACACACACACACAGAGAGAGTATGACATACATACATATCTAGTAGGTCTGACTGTTCCCCAGACTGTGTGAACTTGCATTATGGATCATAAAATCACAGCAGTCTTGAAAAGGTGGTCATTATCATCACAACATACAAATGCCACATAATTCTTACATGGATCCTCACAGCCTTCCGTGGTTCTACTGTTACTCATTCCCATCTCTTCAATTAGTTGTTGGCCAAGAATTCTGTAGAAGTTTCACCAAGATTGCATTTTCTAATCTTGGTTCTGTTATTTCCCACTAAAGCAATCCCTAAAAGCTGTATGACTGATGCTTTATGAAATCCATTCCCTTGGCTCCTGGCCTTCTCCAAATAGATAAACTCAAAACTTTTGTTCACGGAGGACAGAGGGAGGCGAAGGCTTTCCTGAAGGAGGAAAATGCTTGTGTGATATCAAGCTACCTGTTGTGTTCTGTTGGTTTTATTGTACACACGGATTACAATGTATCTGAGCCAATGTAACCTTACCTATAGCAACAATGTAACCTTCAGCTGTATCATATAAACCCTGTAATAGGACGCGAGCTAATGACCACCAGCTGGCAGCAGCGAGCGTCCAAGCTCTCTTGGTCCAAACTCATCAAAGGCAACAGCGCGGGAAGTTTTTCCCGCCACCACCTACACCTGGACAAGAAGGGCGTGACCCGCAATGACGTCACGCAGACAGTAGCCAATGGGCTACCATGGCACCACGTTCAAATGTGTTACTGCTGTATATAAAGAGCTATCGATCCGCCATTACCTCATGTTCCCTCTGTCCACGATGCAATAAACCTGAGTTAACCCAGCCCGAGGCTGTGTCCTGTGTCTTGGTTTGCATACACCAAATTGGCGACGAAGGTGGGATAATGGATCCCCACGGAACAGCCAGGGCACAGAGCGGTTTCAACATCACCAAACCGCAAGACTGGGAGCTGCTTGAGATGGATTTCCAGGCGGCCCTGGTGGAACTCAGAGTCAAAGGAGAAGACGAGGAGAGAAAGAGGGCCATCCTCACCAGAATGCTCGGGATGGAAACCAAGCGGACGCTGGTGGGCATAATCGCTCCGAAGAAGGTGAGCGACTTTAAGGCGAGCGACATCATGAAACTGCTGCGAGAGCGGTTCTGCCCCTCGAGGGCAATGTTTCCCGCTCGGAGCGCGTTTTGGAGGCGAGTCCAAGCGCCGGATGAGTCGGTTGAGGCATTCGTGGCCGCCATGAGGATAGCCGCCGCCCCCTGTAAATGGGGGGATATCCTGGAGTTGGTCCTCAGGGACGGCGTGTTGTGTGGCCTGAAAGACAAGGAGGTACAGCGCAGCTTGATGAATAAGGAGCCGCCACCCACGCTGGCAGAGGTCATAGAGGCCGCGGAAGCCGCAGAGTCCACGAATGCCGGAGTGGACGAGATGCACCAGTGGCGTGAGTGGCGTCCCAGAGCCGGCAAGGCGGAAAATTCGGTGCACGGGAAGACCGGACAGTCGGTGCACGCGACTCGACGGGCCTCAAAGTCGTCTACGGAAGGCAGCGACGGCGAGGAGGTCCAGAAGGTCCGGAAGGGTGGTCGACGCTGCGAGGGTTGCGGAGCGGCCCACGAGCGCGCGAGATGCCCGTTCAGGAAGGCCGAGTGTTACACCTGCGGCCGTCGGGGGCACATCGCCAAGGCGTGCAGAAAGAGGAAAGAGGGCCGGAGGCAGTCACAAGACCGCGCAGCCAGACCGGACCGTCCAGCGAGGCCCAAAGATGGCGCCCAGACCACGAGGAAGCAGGACGGCGTGGGCCGCGTCTCGGACGGCAGCGAGGACGACGCCTCAGTGTTCAGCGTGTCCGCGGGACAGTCCCATTACTTCGTTGAGGTATTAGTACAAGGGGCCCCTATTAGGATGGAAATTGACTCGGGGTCCTCCTATTCCATAATTCCCCAGAAAGAGTTCCTGAAAATCGACCCCCACGTGCGGCCCAAGCTTAAAGCGTTGAGGTCCACACTACGGGACGTACAGGGAAACCGCATTCCGGTGTTGGGGGTCGGGAAATTTCGGGTCAAGTTTAAGAGACATTCTGCGGAACTGCCCCTAGTTGTCCTCAAAGGGGGAAGCTGTAGCCTCCTAGGGACACAGTGGTTTCAGCCCTTAGGTTTGTTCATAGGGGGGGTGCATACCGTGGGGGGGGACCCAATACAAGCGGTTTGCGATGCGCATCCCGCCGTTTTTAAGAAAGGACTCGGAAGGTTCAAGGGACCCCCTGTAGCTTTCGACATAGACCCGGAGGTCCGCCCGATAAGACTCAAACCACGCAGGGTGCCGTTTGCACTCAAGGACAAGATAGAGGCGGAACTGGACAAACTGGTGGGCCAGGGGATTCTTATTCCTGTTGACTCCGCGGAGTGGGAAACTCCAATTGTAACGGCTCTAAAGGCTAACGGGGAGGTGCGCATTTGCGCTGATTATAAGTGTACAATTAACAAGGCGATCCGCCCTAATGCATACCCGGTGCCGGTGATCAGCCACCTTTTGGCTAGACTAAATGGGGGAAAGTGTTTCGCTAAACTCGATTTGGCACAAGCCTATCAGCAACTTCCAGTGACCCCCGCCACGGCCGCGGCACAAACGATAGTTACACATAAGGGAGCGTTCCAGGTGTCGCGGTTACAGTTCGGCGTGAACTCGGCACCCGGCCTTTTTCAATCGCTCGTGGAACGCCTCCTAAAGGGCCTGGAGGGGGTGTTGCCTTATTTTGATGACGTGTTGATAACAGGGGGGAGTGAGGCTGAACTGGCGAAAAGGTTGGACAAAGTACTGACCGTGTTCGAGAAAGCGGGGCTGAGATTGAGGAAGGACAAATGTGTTTTTTTCGAGACCGAGGTCGAGTTTTTAGGGTTCCGGATCACACCCGAGGGGATTAAGCCGTCTAAATCCAAAGTAGCAGCCATTAAAAAGGCCCCTCGCCCCACATCCAAAACCGAGCTGCAGTCTTTCCTGGGGCTCCTCAATTTTTACCATACATTCCTCCCGCGGAAGGCGTCCGTGGCCGAACCGCTCCATCGGTTACTTAAAAAGGAGGAGCCATGGATGTGGGGTGACGAGCACGAGAGGGCGTTCAAGGAGCTAAAGCAACTCCTAACATCTGAGGCAATCCTGACGCACTTCGACCCCAAACGGCCAGTGGTCCTAGTCTGTGATGCATCCCCGGTGGGGGTGGGGGCGGTGCTTTGCCACGTGTTGGAGGACGGAAGGGAGGCCCCGGTAGCGTTTTACTCAAGGTCCCTGTCCCAAGCGGAGCGAAATTACGCACAAACCGACAGAGAAGCGTTAGCAATAGTAGCGGGGACCAAAAAATTTCACGATTTTTTGTATGGCCGCCCGTTCAAAATCGTGACCGATCACAAGCCGCTGTTAGGGATTTTCACGGCAAGCAAGCCCACGCCACAGATCCTGTCCCCGAGGATGCTGCGATGGGCTATTTTTCTCAACGCGTACCAACATGAGTTGGAGTACAGGCCCGGAAAGGAGATCAGCCATGCTGATGCGCTCTCGAGATCCCCTCTGCCCTTGTCGGCGGACCAAAAGGCGAGAGCAGAAAGAGACCGCCAGGTGTTGCTAATTGAGGTTTTAGACGCACCCCCACTAGTACCTGCCGACATTGCTAGGGCGACAGGCAAGGACAGGACGCTGGAGAAAGTTAGTGCATGGGTGCAGAAGGGGTGGCCGGCGTCGTCCCCGAGTACAGAGTTCGACCCATTCTTCAGGAAAAAGCTTGAGTTGTCCCTAGAGAGGGGGTGCCTTCTGTGGGGCCAACGGGTGGTGGTCCCTGCGCCCCTACGGACGAGGGTGCTCGAACTGCTGCACGTCAGCCACCCGGGCATAGTTCGTTCAAAGGCGCTAGCCCGGAGTTACTTCTGGTGGCCACAGCTGGACGCGGACATTGAGCACATGGTCGGCACTTGCGAGGCTTGCCAGGAATCCCGACCTGAGGCGGCCCGTCTGCCGCATAGGGAGTGGGACACGGCACGGGGGCCGTGGTCCAGGGTGCACGTGGATTTCGCTGGCCCGTTCCGAGGAACCATGTTTCTCCTGGTGGTAGATGCGTTCTCCAAGTGGCTGGAGGTTATCCCAGTAAAGAGCACGTCCTCCGCCACGACAATTAGCCGGCTAAGGAGAGTCTTTTCCACGTTCGGTTTACCCGACACTTTAGTCAGCGATAACGCTAGTTGTTTCACCTCCGCTGAGTTCGGAGCATTCATGGAGGCAAACGCCATTCGGCATGTCACGTCCGCACCGTTTCACCCGGCCACGAATGGCCAAGTGGAACGCCTAGTGCGTACAACAAAGGACGCGCTGCGGCGCATGGGCCCGGGGGACCTGAATCACCAGGTATGCCAGTTCCTTTTAGCGTATAGGGTGACCCCTTTAGCGTCAGGCTACTCGCCGGCGGAGCTCTTGATGCGGCGAAAACTGACCACGATCCTGTCCAGGCTGGACCCGACGAGAGTCGAGGATAAAGGGAAAAACATAGGGTTGGCAGTCTCGAAAGGTTTCGCCGCCGGGGACCCTGTTCACTGCAGGAATTATTCCAGCGCAGGGCCGGCCTGGGTACCAGGGAAGGTTGTAGAACAGACGGGGCCAGTATCGTACCGGGTCGAGACTAACACCGGCCTCCTCTGGAGGAGGCACGCAGACCAACTGAGGCACCGAATGAGTGGGCCAGTCAGTGGAGCTCAGCAACAGGATTCAGCGTTAGGGTTCTCCCCCACCCGCTTAACCCAAGGGGGAGACAGCAATGGACAGCAGTCCCAAACAAGGGGGGAAGGAAGCAGAAGCAGCGGCCCCGACTCATATCCTTTTGATAGCAGCGGCCCCGACTCATATCCTTTTGATACGCCAGTCCTATCAGGGGTCGGGGAAGGGGGAGAGGAGTTCGCGCCCGCTGCCCCCGATAGTAATTTTGAGTTTGATTTTGCGAGCCGGGGGGGTTTTCAGGAGTGTTCCCCCACCCGTCCAAGCGAGAAGAGGGGTTTTTCGTTAGCCCCCAGTGCCCCCGGTTCCTCCCTAAGAAAGAGCACACCTCCCAACAACGCCGCGGAGCCGCGGAAAGTCACTAACGAGTCTCCCTCTCATATTACAGGACAGGAAACCAGGGGACAAAGAGAAGGTAGCAAACCCGGGGAGAGGCAGCCCGCATCGAGACCCCAGCGTGTTCGAAATAAGCCATCTTGGCTGAGAGACTTTGTCTCCTAAGGGGGGGGGAGTGTGTTTAAGTGTGGGCTCGAGACTTTGTCTCGTCCTAGGGGGGAGGGGTGTTGTGTTCTGTTGGTTTTATTGTACACACGGATTACAATGTATCTGAGCCAATGTAACCTTACCTATAGCAACAATGTAACCTTCAGCTGTATCATATAAACCCTGTAATAGGACGCGAGCTAATGACCACCAGCTGGCAGCAGCGAGCGTCCAAGCTCTCTTGGTCCAAACTCATCAAAGGCAACAGCGCGGGAAGTTTTTCCCGCCACCACCTACACCTGGACAAGAAGGGCGTGACCCGCAATGACGTCACGCAGACAGTAGCCAATGGGCTACCATGGCACCACGTTCAAATGTGTTACTGCTGTATATAAAGAGCTATCGATCCGCCATTACCTCATGTTCCCTCTGTCCACGATGCAATAAACCTGAGTTAACCCAGCCCGAGGCTGTGTCCTGTGTCTTGGTTTGCATACACCAAACTACCCATAAACTAAAACTACAAAGAGTCAATTGTTTCATGGGGATGTGGGCTGTCATGGACATTATTAGGGAATCAGGATGCTGATATGTTTATACAAAATTGATTTTGTAGGAATGAAACTTCCAGCAAAGACTATCATGATGATTTCTCTTCAGAAACCAATTTACTGTACAGTATTTAATAAATGTGTATGTGTGCATGCACAGGGAAGAGAGATGGTCCCCAAGTGGACTAAATCCCACCTGAATGGAGGGCAGCAGCTTCATCAATACCGGTTGTGGGACGATGAGGACTTTGTGTGCCTTAAGGACTCAGGACCAGAAAGTGACTTGCAGAATTGTATCAGTGGTGTGCATGTCACACTGCGATGCAGAAGGTAAATAAAAGGTCACTGCTTGGTATTGTTCCCAAGACAGTGATAGCCAATATTTGGAACTGGATACAGCACTTGAAGAAGAAGAATCCTAGTCCCTTCCACACACTTTCCTCCCATCAATTCCTTTATGGGAATGGGTGCTCTGTGTTCCATTTGATACTGTAGACAAGAAATACAAACAAATTTCTTTGTTACTAATGTTGATGATTTCTTCTGTTATTTTAAGTTATTTTTGCCTTGTTTGCATAAACTAGCAAAACCAAAGAGTTTCCATCTTGATTCATGAAAGCAGGGTGGTAGCCAGAGTAGGGCAAAGGGGGCAAAAACCCTCCTGAGCTAACAGCCCGCCCCAAAACCCACCCTGGGATGCCAATGTTATATATGTGTGTGTGCGACATTGTTGCCCCTCCTGAAGAAAAAAAATCACCCACACAAATCTAGAATCCCTGGCTATGGCCCTGCACAAAAGCTAATCTCAAAAATACAGTTCAGGAGATTGTTGCTCCATTTGTTACAGTTGAAACAAAGAAGTAAATTCTGTTTGTAACAATTGTGTGAATACACTGTATTTTTAATATACCATACCAATTGTGACAATGTTATACCAAAGCAAATTGTACATAGTCACATTTTATCTTCCTAAAGTAAAAGAGTAATCTTTGATCTGTTAAAAAATATCTGTAAATTTCCGGTCTGCCCCCAAAACAAACAAACAAACGCACCCCATCAGTCCCTGATCCCATGGATTCAACTTTTCCAGAGATTTTACATCTTTAGGAAAAGTGACTATATAATTATTGAAGTGGTAGCCATATTAGTTTATTCATGACTGCTGCTGGAAGAGCAGGTGGCAGCTGTGGCCAGGAGGGTTTTTGCTCAACTTAGAGTAATCCGCCAGTTGTGCCCACTCCTGGACCAGGATTCCTTACTCATGGTCACTCATGCTCTGGTCACCTCCAGACTAGATTACTGTAACGCACTCTACATGGGACTGCCCTTGACGATCATTCGGAGACTACAGCTGATTCAGAATGCGGCTGCCTGGGTGGTGATGGGGTGTGGACGTTATGTCCGCGCTACCCTGCTACTCCGGGAGCTGCACTGGTTACCAGTTTGTCTACGGGTGCAATTAAAGGTGCTGGTTTTGACCTTTAAAGCCCTATATGGCAGTGGGCCAGGATACCTGAGAGATCGCATTATCCCAAGAGTGTCTGCCCATCTGACCAGAGCGGACCGGTGGGGCTCCCTAGTTGTGCCATCAGCCAGAGGGGCTCGCCTCTCTGGCATGCGGAAAAGGGCCTTCTCCATGTCTGCACCAGCCCTCTGGAACCTCCTGCCAATAGAGCTTAGGCTTCAGATGGAGCTGCTGCCTTTTAGAAAAGGTTTGAAGACCTGGCTGGCAGGGCAGGTGTGGGGCCCTGATGGGAATGTGGCCCCAGCCTGCTGGTTCATCCCTAGCTAAACTGAGTTCAGTCAATGTCCCTCTTTTTGTATTTATGTATTCCCCCTTGCCCCACTTTTTTAGCTTTTAAAAGGGAAGTGGAAGGAGGGTGGGTGGATAATGGGTGGTTGGGGTTTTAACTTGTTTTTATGTAGTTTTTATGGTTGTATGCCACCCAGAGTCGGGCTTTTACCTGAGTGGGCGGCATAAAAATTGAAATAAATAAATAAAAAATGGCAGGGGTCCCAAATCTTTTTGAGCTGGTCATGTAGTTCACGGGGCTGGCCATGTAGTTCACCGGGACAGTCACTATGGCCCCAATGCCAATTCCTCTGGCCCACAAAGCTCTCATCACTCCCGGGAGCGGAAGTAAAACGGGCACATTTTACTTCCGCTCCCGAGAGTGATGAGGGCTTTGTGGGCCAGATGAATTGTTGCCAGATCTGGCCACCGAGGCCATAGTTTGGGCACCCATAGTCTATGGATTCGATCCATGAAAGCTAACGTAAAAAAAAAAAAAACAGAAGTTAGTCTTTAAGGTGATAAAATGTGGGGTTTTTTTGGTCTTTTTTATTTTGTTTACTCTCTGATATGCTTAATTATTCAAATATTTCTCATCCGGAGACAAGCTCAACCTTGTGGGTTTAAGGCGCGGGGGGGGGGCGCAGCTCCTTCTCCTCTTCCCCCCAGCGCTGTCTCTGCCAACCCGCTCCATCCCCCCTGGTGGCCCTCACCGAGAAACCCCCTCGTGCTGCTGGCGCTCCTCATATGCTAATGAGAGGTGCCGCCATTGGTCGCCGAGGCGAGGTTCCCGGCCACGTCACCCGCTCGGGCTCCCTCTTCGCCGGCCTCCATTGGCCCAGCCACCCAGCGGTAGCTCCGAATGGGATTTGCATGGCCAAGAACGGAGGGAGGGGGGGGGAGGGAGAAAAAAGAACGGCTGGAATAGGGGGAGGGGGAGAGAGAGAGAGAGAAAGGAACGCCCGCGTCGTCCCGCCTTTTTCCCTCTCCTTGCTAACAATGCCGGGCGGATGAAAGGCGCTGCGCGCGCGCCGTCCAGAGGCGCGGCGCGTGAACGCCTGCATTTGTAGTTGTGTGTGTGACTGCGCGCGCGCGGCCGCGCTTCGCATCCCCTCTCTCCGCTCCCCCCCCCCCCCGTTGAAAAAGATAGGTTGCAACGAGGAGGACGGGAGGAGGGAGTTGAGGGAGAATAATAAACTTTCCCAGCAGGTGCTTTGCAGGCTTACCTATATGGGAAACGCCAGCGCTTGGTAACCTCCCCCTCCCCCTTCACTCCTGCTCCTCCTCACTCCCCCCTCCCCCCCCCTCGCAGCCCCAACTCAGCACGAGACGCGCCTCAGACGCTGCTGCTCTGGTTCCCGCTTTTTTTCTTTCTCTCCCTTTTCCCTCCGCTCCGTCTCTGCCTGGCTCCTTATTGTCTCAGCTGGCGCGGGCGAGCAGGAGGAGCGCCGCCGCCGTGCCCGGCCGCAGCATGGTGGACCTGGAGAGCGAGGTCCCTCCGCTTCCTCCCAGGTACAGGTTCCGGGACCTGCTCCTGGGAGACCAGGGCTGGCAGAACGACGACAGGTGAGCAGGCGACGGGGTTGAGGGGGGGGGGGGAATCTTTTGGTGCTGCTTTGGCTGCAGAAAGCGGGCGGCGTCTGAGGAGGGGTCTGAGGAGGAAGGGGGGGGGGGAGGCGACGGCGGCAAGACTCGGCGGAGGGTATTGGCGAAAAGAGCGCTGCTCCGTACGTGGGAACGCACCAGATGCGAGTATTCTCCTTTCCCCGGCTCTGGACCTGGTAAAGGTAAAGGTTTCCCTTGCTCGAAAGCCAGTCGTATCCGACTCTAGGGTGCAGTGCTCATCTCTGTTTCAAAGCCGAAGAGCCAGCGCTGTCTGCTGCTGCAGACGTTTCCGTGGTCATGTGGCAGGCATGACTAGACACCGGAGTGCACGGAACATTGTTACCTTCCCACCGAAGTGGTCCCTATTTATCTACTTGCAATTTCTTGCTTTCAAACTGCTAAGTTGGCAGGAGCTGGGACAAAGACGGGAGCTCATTCCGTCCTGCAGTACTCAGGAATCGAACCGCTGACCTTCTGCCTCACAGTCAGCGTCTTAGACACTTGAGCCGGGCGCTGGACTGGGCGCTTAAAAAAAAAATCTCATCAGAAGCACACAAAGGTGCTTTCTGGGTTGAAAGGATTTTTCTTTATTTATTTGGCTGGAGGAGCTGCGCTCAGGGGACGCTTGAATGAGGCTCCTTTCGTGTCCCCGAGATCTTTTTCCCCTCCCTTTTTATCTCCTTGCAATATCCTGCTAGGTTGGCTGGAGCTGGGACAGAGACAGGCGCTCACTCCACCACTCAGTACCCGGGTCTTGAACTGCTGACTTTGCCGGCCTTCCAGCTCACAAGGCGAGCTTCTTAACCCCTGGGCCACTGCAGTCCTGTCGTCACATCACTGGGAGCGAGCTGGGGATGCAAAGCGGCTGTGTGTGGCTGAGGGCACTTCTGGAGGCACCTTTCTGGCGCACACACATCACTTCTGCATCTCCGTGTCAGGGTTTAGCTGGCGGTAGATGCGGTTTTCCGCCAGGGACCCAAGGCCCCCCCCCAATCCCATTTAAAGCCCCGCTCCCTCATCGGAGCCTTTTCTCCAGTTGCATCTTTGCACCTGTTGCCTTCTGGTGCGCATGAACACTTTTCCTGTGCAAAGGTGCCCGTCTCGCTTCCTTACACAAAGCACTGTGTATGTATACACATGTGAGCCATCCTGCATGTTTTCTTAATACCACACCATGATCTTGTGCAGAACCAGAACTATACACTTCCCTCTTGTGTGTGTGTTTCATGTCTCTCCAAGCAGACTGATTTCCCCCATCAATCCAGTAACGTACTTAGGAGACTGTCATATCTTTCTTTGAAGTGTACTTCTGTACACAATGTGTATAAATTGATGCCACGACGTCTCACTCTTAGGTGAAGTGGACTTATCCACAAAAGCTAACATTAAACTACAACACTTAGTATTTAAAGGACCACAATGATTTTTGTCTTTTTGTTTTGCTTTGTTTTCTCTCTGGTATACTTTTTTGAAGTGGTAGCTTTGTTAGTCTGTGCAAGCATATCAGAGAGTAAACAAAGCTAAACTAAAAAAAAAAAAGCAAAGACATGACAATTATTTTACCCATACCACCTTGACAGAACAAACTTCAGAAGGATAGTTGGTGGTCCCCAGGCCACGTCACAGTAATTGGACTCTGGCTAGGTCACTCACATCATTAACTCATTAGCAGATATGTGATGCCACAATGTTTATTTTGCATCCATTTACTAACCATTTACACAGAAGAACTGTGTCAATGCAAGATTCTTGGAAGCACATCTGCTATTGGATCACCAACCACCAAAACAGACTGAAATCAAGGCATAGTTTCCTCAAAACTTCTGCCATCCCCCCCCCCCCCCCAAACCAGTCGCTGCAGACTGCCTTAGAATCACAAAAGGCAAGCAAGGAGCTATCAGATAACTGGGCAAAACCACACAACTCTCTACTGCCTGGCCAAGAACAACCATGGCCTGTGCGGAAAGATTTAAACAGACTGTGTGCTGGGGGTAGGAAGATCAAGGACTAATTTGAGAAAGTGGGGTTTCCCTGTAGATGACAGCCAGTGTGAATGCGGAGAAGAACAAACTATCACTCATATGGTGCAATGCACATGATGCCCTTCAACGTGCACTGAGGAGGACCTTATGTTGGCAAGAAGAAATGCTGTTGATGTAGCCTGATATTGGGCAGATGACATCTAGCCCTTTTAATTCTATTTTGTTTTAGATGTGTTAATTTTAGCTTTGTACATTATTATATGCTGGTGGTGCACCTGACATAAATTAAGAAAAGACCATTTACAACTCAACAAAACCAAACTTCATGGTAATAAATCTGAACCCCAATCAGGGATCTTCTGTTATTACCGGTTATAAATAACCACACTGATTTGTAAACTAGCAATCCATTGTGTACCTCTGTACCTGATCTGTACAAATTAATGCCATAAAGACTCACTCTTAGGTCTGACAAAGTGGGTTAGATCTATGAAAGCTAACATTAAAATACAGGAGTTTGTCTTTAAGATGCCACAACATTTTTTGTCTTCTTTCTTCCCCTTTCTGATAAGCTTCTTCTTTGTCCCTGCAGAATTGACCTAAACTGACTTTCCTGTTGGCAGAATAAGGTTAAACTATTTAGGATGATTCTCAACCATCCTCACCCCCTTTCTGGCCCTACTTTCTGCCATTGCATGCTATCAAGAGCACAGCATCCTTTCTGTGTGCTGCTGCCACCTTTATCCAATCATTACTTTCTTTGCTAACATAAAACATTGGGGTTGATTTAGACTATTTCTTCAGAGTTTGATGCACTTCTCAACTTAAATATTTATATGTCCCACATTGTGTTGAGAGTAAGTTGGGACATTAAATCAAGACATTTTATGATAAATACTGTTCCGACCAGGTTTCTAAAATTTATTTTTAAAAAATTAAGTACCATTCTAAAATCTATTTTTTCTCTTTTTCTCCACCTGACAAAATGTGGTTTGTATTTATAGTGAGTTTCAGTTGATCTGATGAAGTCCAAGTTTGCTTTGCTTCAACACTCCAGCAGCATCACATACTTCACTGGAATCCTTTCAAGTACAGTGGAACTTCATACAACAATCGCCCCTTATAACAATGAAATCGCATAACAATTAGGTTTTGGGGGGAAATGGCGTCCAGCATAACAATTTTCCCTACGGAAAAAATTGTAAAACAATTTTTCAATGGGAAAAACAACTTAGCAAAAAAAAAAAAAAAACCACCATTGTACGATGCATCCCATAGGGAAAATTGCGATACGATGCATGTATCGTATAGCAATTGTTTCGTACAACAATGAGCCCCATGGAACAGATTAAAATCGTTGTATGAGGTACCACTCTATCTCTTTGGTGTGTTAATGATATATTTCATTACTATTTGTCCCTGTGATGCTTCTACTTCATGGTTCTGAAGCAACAGGAACAGGTCCTTCTGCAGTTGCCCTGTGACTGCCTGATGAATCTGAGCAATCTCTACTGAAATTTCCTTCCATTTTGTTCCTTTTGTTGTGTAAACTAAATGTCCCACATATTTTGAACTATGATGGAATTTGCTACTTTGATAAAGATTACTCCGTTGAATGGGGT
This sequence comes from Bradypodion pumilum, assembly GCA_035047305.1. NCBI lineage: Eukaryota > Metazoa > Chordata > Lepidosauria > Squamata > Chamaeleonidae > Bradypodion > Bradypodion pumilum. The sequence goes on from JAWDJD010000004.1 coordinate 149,302,806, forward strand.
TATACATAATAACCTCTAATCATGAGCCAGTTTAACATGAGCTAGTTTAAAGCCCATATAGGTTTTCCTTTGCCATAATTGCAGAACAAAATCAAGTAAGAAAATTGGCAAGATATGATCCTGAAAGGTCTGTTTAATGCACGTCGCCTTTTGTCAAATCAGGTGATGCTGAACTATTGTCAAATTGTATTGTTGTAAGTTGCACATCTTACAGTTCTATTTTATTTATTTATTTATTTATATTCATATTTATAGAGCCGCCCAACTCACAAAGACTCTGGGCAACATACAATCTTAAAATCCTTAAAACAAGAACCCCATTAAAACAAATTACCCTGCTAAAACCCCCACGTATTAAAAAGAGGAAAATTACTTTGATATTAAACCAACCAGCAGGTGGGGTTCACAACATCTTCAAGACACCACACCTGCCCACCAGCCATGTTTTCAGATCTTTCCTGAAGGGCAGCAATTCCGCCTGCAGCCTTAATTTCACTGGTAGGAGGTTCCATAAGGCGGAGTGGACATAGAGAAGGCCCTCCTTCTTGTGCTAGAGAGACAGGCCCCTCTAGCAAATGGTACAAGCAGAGAGCCCCTCCAGTCCGCTCTGTTTGGATGGACAGACGTTCTTGAGCCAATGCGGTCTCTTCGGTATCCTGGCCCACTACCATATAGAGCTTTAAAGGTAATGACCAGTACCTTGAATTGCACCTGGAGGCAAATTGGAAGCCAGTGCAGCTCCCATAGCAGTGGTGAGGTGCGAGCATAATGCCCACACCCCATCACCACCTGAGCAGCCGCATTCTGGACCAACTGCAGCCTTCGGATGGTCGTCAAGGGCAACCTTATGTAGAGCGCATTGCAATAATCTAGTCTAGAGGTGACCAGAGCATTAGTGACCATGAGTAAGGAGTCCCGGTCTAGGAGCAGGTGCAACCGGCAAATCACCTGAAGTTGGGCAAAAGCCGCCCTGGCCACGGCTGCTACCTGATCTTCAAGCAGCAGTCGTGAGTCCAGGAGGACCCCCAAGTTGTGCACTGGATCTGTCCAGGGAAGACTAGCCCCATCCAAAACCAACGATGGTAGCTCCCGAGATAACACCGGGCCTCTAATCCATAGCCACTCAGTCTTGCCAGGGTTCAGTTGTAATCAGTTGTCCCCCATCCAGACCCCAACAGCTGCCAGGCACTCTGACAGGACTTTGACAGCATCACTGGGATCACCACGAAGTTGGTTGTAACTAATAGTGACCTTCACAATATTTTTGTGGTATGTGAGATGTTCAAGGAATAGTTTGCTATTGCCTCTTCCCAACAAGTTTCTATGGCTGAGTGCAAATTTGAACCCATCTCCTGACAAAATTTTATCCACTACACCGTACATGTTCTCTGTATATCTCTTTAGAACAAAGCTTACACAGTTTAATGAGGTTTATGTGCAGATGAGTGTACATAGAATTATTCCGAAGAATCAATCTTTAAATCTAGTACCATAGTACAATAAATAATAATAGTAATGGTGATAGAGAATGGAGAATGTGGATGCATCATAATAATGAACTAAAGTTTTAAGGCAGAACATTATTTTTATCTGGGCTTTCCTTAACAGTTGACTGATTGAAAATCTGCTTGATTTAAGGCATTGTTTTTCTCCAAAACAATCTCACTGTGGCATATTACTAGGAAAGATGTTGGAAGCAAAATAATAGAGAAGAAGTCTGTTCTGTTGCAGTTTGTGAGGGTGTGAATCAAGTGTGTGCAAAGTGCACACATTTGGCCACATCAAACTTCCCCAACACACTACCAAGAAAGTGCTTTTCTGGGCGGGGGGGGGGGGGGAAGAAGGTAAATAAACATTTACCTTTTAAATTGTTTTTATAGCTTTTCTGCAGTATTTAACACCAAGGAAGATCAGATGCTTTTCAAAACTAGAAGTGGACTTCTTTGTATTTCCTGTTTCACTTTTATGTTGTGTTGCATTTTGGGTATTTGTGCTGCTTCCAGAAGAATCCTGGGAATGGGAAATTGGCTTCTGGACCAGCGGAGATTGCCTGCCATGGTACAAGTTGATGCTTTGATTGATATGAAATTGGTAGCATTCCATGCACTTCCTTTTAACTAGAATAGTCCAGTGGTGGACACCATTTTTTTTTACTACCACACCATGGGAGGACTAACTCTGTGGGCGGAACCAAATATGTGGGCATAGCCAAATATGTGGGCGGTGCATAGGCATGTGACTTGCTGGAATGGTCATGTGATCTAGTCATGCCTGCCACATGACCTCTGGAAACACAGACACAGGCTCTGACTGTAAATGGAGATGTGCACTGCACCCTAGAGTTGGATACGACTGGCTTTTGAGCAAGGGAGACCTTTACCTTTACTAACCACAGCAAATCTGAATACCAAACAGGGATCTGGTAAAGGTTGCCCTTGCTCGAAAGCCAGTCGTATCCAACTCTAGAGTTCAGTACTCATCCCTGTTTACAGCCAAAGAGCCAGTGGAACTTATCCTCAAAGGATCACATTAAAATACAGCAGTTAGTATGTTGTCTTTTTGTTTTGTTTACTCTCTGATATGCTTGCACAGAGTAAAACTTTTTAAAGGGTAGTAGCATGTGTTACAAGCATATTAGAGTAAACGAAACAAAAAAAACCCTTAGTCTGCTCCAGACCCCACACATAGAGAAAGAGAGAGAGAGAGAGAGAGCAAAGTAAGCAAAAAGACTTATCAGTACCTAGAAGGGGCAAGCGGCCACATCAGGTGGCACGGCTCAGTCTTCCCCCTTTCCCTGGAACCATGGGGGGGGACCATGGGGGGGGGAGAGACTGCCCATCTCCCTTCCACCTAGGCCAGCTGCATCGGGCATTCATGGTTTTTTCTTCCTCTCCTCCCTGGGTCCAGGGGGGGGGGGAAGGTGGCAGGAGCATCTCCCCCCCCGGACCAGTGGGGCAAGGTAGGCAGAGTAGAGGCATCGGCCTCCAGCTGTGTTGCATGTTCATGGTTTTCTCTTCCTCTCCTCTCTGGGTCCGGGGGGAGGGGGGAGGCGGCAGGAGCGTCTTCCTCTTCCTCCCCCCCAGAACAGTGGGGCAAGGCAGGCAGAGTAGAGGCATCGCCCCCCCCATCCGCATTGTGCGTTAATGGTTTTCTCCTCTCCTCCCTTGGTTGGGGGGGGGGAGGCGGCAGGAGTGTCTTCCTCTCACCCCGCCCCCCCCACAGACCAGTGGGGCAAGGCAGGCAGAGTGGAGGCATCGGCTTCCAGCCGCGTTGCATGTTCGCGGTTCCCTCTTCCTCTCCTCCCTGGGTCCGGGGGGGGGGGAGAGGCGGTTGAAGCATCTTCCTCCCCCCCCCCCAGGACCAGTGGGGCAAAGCAGGCAGAGTAGAGGCATGCCCCCCCTCCGCATTGTGCGTTAATGGTTTTCTCTTCCTCTCCTCCCTTGGATGGGGGGGGAGGCGGCAGGAGTGTCTTCCTCTCTCCCCCCCCCCCACGGACCAGTGAGGCAAGGCAGGTAGAGTGGAGGCATCAGCTTCCAGCCGCGTTGCATGTTTGCAGTTCCCTCTTCCTCTCCTCCCTGGGTCCGGGGGGGGGAGAGGCAGCTGAAGCATCTTCCTCCCCCCCCGGGACCAGTGGGGCAGGGCAGACATGGCTGAAGCATGGCCCAGACTGAAACCCACCACCACCACTTCTGCTTACTTTGTTTGCCTGCTCGACTCCGAAGCTCCTCTGCCGTTCGCCTCCTCCGCTGCCCCGGCCACGGCCCTGCCCAACACTGCCCTATCTCTGATGAGGGGCTGCTGAGGGCCTCTGGCACAAGCCCGCCGCTGCGCCGCCACTGAGACCACCAAGGGCCTCAGCCACGAGGCCTCCGCCTCTCTGCCACCACCACTCTGCTGTCAACTGCATGGTGGCGGAGGAGGAGGTCTTGTGGCTGAGGCCCTCAGCGGTCTCAGTGGTGGCACAGCAGTGGTCTTGCACCAGAGGCCCTTGGCAGCCCCTCATCAGAGATGGGGCAATGTTGGGCAGAGCCGTGGCTGGAGCAATGGAGGAGGCAAGCAGCAGAGGAACTTCGGAGTCGGGCGGGCAGACAAAGTAAGCAGAAGCGGCGGTGGTGGGTTTCAGTCTGGGCCATGCTTCAGCCATGCCTGCCTTGCCCCACTGGTCCTGGGGGGGGGGAGAGGAAAATGCTCCAGCTGCCTCTCTCCCCCTGGACCAAGGGAGGAGAGGAATAGGGAACCGTGAATGCGCAATGCGGCTGGAGGCCGATGCCTCCACTCTGCCTGCCTTGCCCCACTGGTCCATGGGCGGGGGGGCGGGGAGGAAGACGCTCCTGCCACCTCCCCCCCAACCAAGGGAGGAGAGGAAGAGAAAACCGTGAATGCCCAATGCGGCTGGAGGCCTGCCTGCTGCCTCCACTGCTGCCGCCTCCACGCTCAAAGCTGGCGCGCAAGCAGTGGGAAGTGGGCGTGGGCACTAGAAAATTTTACTACCCCCCCCCCCAGACTGGGGTGGACCGGTAGCTGCCCACCACTGGAATAGTCCCATTGAATCAATGGACCTTAAGGACGAGATGGCTCACCAGATCCCACTGATAGAAAGCACCTATTCTAGCTGTGACTTACTCCTGGATTTCAACTATTATGTTCAGCTAGATATTGTAAAAGGAGCAAAAAAGTTATGAAGCAGCAGAAGATTTGTATCTCTTGAGATGAAATTCCAATTGCTTAAGAGAGCCAGGAGTATTGAAGAAATAAAAGCGAATTTCCATTAACCAGAAGTGATTCCTAAGGGAAGTCAATATGGGTCTCCCTCTCCTCCTGCTTTATGGTCAGCAAACTGTTTGAGTTGTAAAAAGTGTACAAATGTCTCTGGCTGCATCATTAAAGCTGAGCATTGGGAAATGAAAGCTGAGAAAAATAATTACAGCTAATGTAAGCAGTTTTATTAATGTTTAAGCTTTTTAAGTCATTCACTGTTATTGTTCAGTCAAATTTTGTCACATGTTTGCTGAAATAATGGCTGAAATCCTAGATTAAGTTTATTAAATCCATGGGAATTTAACCTCTGTAAAGGTTCCATGGAGTCCAGTGGACCTATTCTAGTTGCAACTTACTTTAACATAGTATTAGATAAGTGCAGCTTAATACAGGACTTTAGCCTGTGTTTCATTAGCTAACTATATTATTTCATGAAGACCACAGGTATGTATTTCTTGCTGTCTGTCAGTCATCTTAAACATAATTGAAGATGGAGCTTTGGACTGTTGTGCTAAAATGGGAGATCCCCCAAATACCATGATAGGCAATTTGTTAGATCACAAGTTGAGGTAAGTAGGATTTAATATAACTCTTCTTCTTGCAGTTTGATATATGAATAAACAAGATGGATAAGTAACCTCTGATTCATAAATAGCTGTGATGATTTTTTATGTGTGCCTTACTCATTCTGACACAGCCTCTATAACACACCCTGTTTTCGAGTCAGGTATGTTGGAAACCTTATATCAGCTCAGATAATTTGACTGTATAGCCTGGCAATGTTGACACTGATTAGCAATGGTTTTCTGGTTCTTAGTATATTTCACTTCATCTGCCACTTAATCATATTAACTGAGGAAGTCATCAATTGAAGTCAGAACTTTCTTGATTTGTATCACTGTGTTGTACAACTTAAAATTATATATACAGTACAAATATGGGTAAAATTCAAATGAATTAAGATTTTAAAATAACAATTTTTGACCAAATGTGGGCTACTTCTATAGTGTTATCTTGGCCATTTACTAGATCTTCTGTTGTATACATGTTGGGACATTAATTGCATGCACATAAATGCTGGATTGATTATGTTTCTCCACATTTACAGAAAACATAACCCATATCCATGTAGCCCCATTTTGCTTAATTATTCTTTGATCTCCTTACATTGCTTTAAAGTCTACTACATGATTTCTGGATGGTTCAACCAGAATCTTGTTCAGCATTCATCTATTTAGCAAGGTGTGCTGTTCATCCTTCCCATAAGTTTCCCCCAGGATTTTCTGATTTAATATTTAGAGCTTGAGAGGTGTGCAGAAAACTTTCACTCATTTGTAGGCATTGTTTAAGGGGTTCTCCATATAGTGGGTGAGTCTGGTGTTGAGCTTTGTTCATTATTTGCTAGTTTATCTTGACATACTTCCGGAGGGGCAATGCCAGCCAGATAATATACTTTTTCACTCGGGGTAAGTGTCAGGTAGCCAGTAATAATTCAATGTTTTTTGTAGATCAAAGTTTGATCCAGAGTGATGCCCAAATACTTAAGGTAGAACAATGTTTCAAAATCTGTCCTTTCCAGCTAATTCAGAGTTTTCTGCTTCTCTGTTCTTTTTAGTGGAAGACACAGACCTGTGTTTTTAAAGGATTGGTTTTAGCTGGCTATTTTTATAATATAAGGAAAGATCTTCTAATGCAAATGTTGGCATGTGCTTGACGGAGTCAAAGTTCTTTCCTGGACTGTCAAGGCAAGATCATCAACAGATGAAACTCCTGGAGTCGGGGGAAATTGCTTGGCTATTTGTGTAAATATTAAAAAATAACAATTCCTGGATGCCACTTTGTGGAAGAGTGTTCATTTGATTTCTTCATTGACTTTGCCTCCCTTGACAAAGAATCTTTCATTTTTAAGTAAAATTGCAAACATTTCTGTTAGTACATAATCTTTAGTAAGAAGATAGATCTTTTTGACCAGCGACCGATTGTGGACAGTATTATATGCCTCATAACAGGATTTCCAAACCTTGGGCCCCTAGGTGTTCTTGGATTTCAATTTCCAGAAGCCCAAGTAAGCACACCTGCTGATCAGGACTACTGAAAATTGAAGACCAAGAACATCTGGTGGCCAAAGTTTTGAGGGTGGGTAAAGTGCCAAATGATTGGAGGAGGGTTAATGTCCCTATCTTCAAAAAGGAAGAACAGGAGAACTACAGACCAATCAGTCTGATGTCAATCCCAGGAAAAATTTCTGCAGCAGATTATAAACTGATCACTTTGCAAGCAACTAGAAAACAATGTGGTAATAACTAGAACCCAACAGGGGTTTGTCAAAAACAAATCCTGCCAGACTAATCTAATTTTTTTTGATCAGGTAACTTCCATGGTGGATAGTAGGAATGTTGTTGATTTAATATATCTTGACTTCAGCAAAGCCATTGACAAAGTGCTGCATGATGGTGTCATAGGCTTCTTCCAGCTTAGTTGTGCTATGATTCTATGAATTTCTTTACCAAGAAAACCCTGAAAAGGGTCACCATAAGTGAAAATTGACTTGACTGCAAGCAATTATTATTATTGGGTTTCTAATGCCTCAACTAATTAGAGTAGTTAATGTAACAGTTGGGGCCATCAGTTAATCGAAACAAACAAGAAGAAATTGAAGAAGCTCATTGTTCTTAAGTAAAAATTGTAAAAAGAGAGTGTCAGCCGGCACATTAGTTTAAAAAGAGAATGAAAAGGTGGTTCACAGATCTGAATTGCAAATGACTGAGCCAATTAAGTAAATCACTTTTTGTTTTTGCTGTGACATTACCACTTATGTGGATGACTAGTATATACATACTTTCATAGAAACATTATTGCTCTTGGGGATTTTTTTTTGGTAACATTGCCATAGAAACTGTCAGCCCTCAGTGATAGGAAATGCTTAATGAAGAAATATTGCATAACATAGTGGTCCTTCAGGAGGCAGATATCTCTTTAGCTGCCCAGCATTTATTAACTTGGATGATGATAACACACCAACATGTCCCTGACAAAGATGATGCTTTTTTGTGCCTTTAGTGTGAGACTGCATGTGTAGACATGAATGAGTTACAGCATCTTTTGCCTGCTTGTTGGAAATGAAATGCTACATTCATTGTATCACCCTTGCTAGCATTCATGCTTCCTAATTTGACTTCATATTTTACTATTTTCTTTTTTGCTTTGGGACCAACCTCAATATTATAAAATGTCCCCTTGTATGCTAAGGAATTTGAGGCTTGAACATTGTTTTTGTTCATATGCAGATTCTACCGGCTGCAAACACAAACAAACAAAACAAGCAAATAAACAGTTTTCAAGGGACTCTGGGGCATCATTATTCAATGTCTGAAAAAAATACTTTTTGGAAAGAAATTTCCAAAGTCCCACAGCCAAAATGGCAGCTCGAGGGAGGATTCAGGGAACTGTAGTTCCAAAAAGGATCTTTTCTAAGTTTTAAAATAATTGTATGGCTTGTATATGTGGAACATCAGATAAAAGGATGCGATTGAGGAACCAGTACTTTCCCCCCTAGTAATAATTTATTTATTTATTTATTTTATATTCATATTTATATAGCCGCCCAACTCACAAAGACTCTGGGTGGCATACAATTTTAAAAACCCTTAAAACAACAACCCCATTAAAACAAATTACCATATTAAAACAAATAATATCCCTTCTGGATTAAGGAGACTAAGGGCCATTTGTGGGGGAAAGGAAAAGAACTAAGGATTTGTTCCCAAGTTGTGTCTCTTTCCAGTGCTGATTCATTTGTGTTTTTGATGAGGCTGACTAGTGTAGGGAAGACACTGTGGTTTGCATGTTTGCATAGGTGCTACCTGCATCACACTCATCAGTACCATCTGCTTTTGTATGTATGGCTGCTCTCCCTTTTCCATCCTCCTTTTTCACCCACACTGGCTTCTTGTCACTGGAGATAATATTGTGTGCATTTATCCCCCAGACATCTTTCCCACATATTGATAACTAGAAGGGCTCTCCTTGGTCTTGATGAATGCATCAAGAGCAAGTAGGTGACACAAGCTAATTCATTTCTGTTACACAGTACAACAGTTCTGTTGTATTGTGCCCTACTGTATGGCCAATCATATTGAATTGAATTGAATTGAATTGAATTTTATTCTTATATACCGCTTTCCTCATCCTGTGGACAACCCAAAGCGGTTCACAATATTCAAAAATATACAGAGATACAGTACAAATTGCAAGGTAAAAGTACATTTTCATATACAAAATACAAAACTATAAAGCATATGGCAGTCATAGCCTACCTCTTGTGGTAAAAGTGGATCAGTCCCATTGATGTTTTCCCCCTGAGGTCAGAAAGTATCTCACTAGTAAAAAAACACTGAATTTTGAAATTGAACATTCCTTTGGCCTCCTGAACCCCGTGAATTCAACATCAAAGAAGATGAAGTGGTCCAGGTAAAGGTTGCCCTTGCTCAAAAGCCAATCATATCCAACTCAAGGATTTAGTGCTCTTCTCCATTTGTAGCCAGCACTGCCTGCATCTACAGATGTTTCTGTGGGCATGTGGCAGGCATGACTAGACATCAGAGTGCACAGAACACTACCTTCTCCCTGAAGTGGTATGTATTTATTTACTTGCAATTTCTTGCTTTCAAACTGCTAGGTAGGCCAGAGTTGGGACAGAGATGGGAGCTCACTCCATCATGCAGCACTCAGGTCTTGAACTGCCAATCTTACAACCTTCCAGTCGTCAAGTTTATCTTCTTAAGCACTAAGCCACCACAGTCTACCTTCCACCAAAGACAACAACTCTAATTCTGTTTCTAGATGCAGGTAATCATAAGGACATTAAAGCTCATGCCACACTATAAGGAAAGGATTGTCAATGCTATGGAAGACAACCCCAGTACAGAGAACATAAAAGCCTGGAATGCTTTCAATAAAGATGCTGTTATAAAGATATGGAAGTCATCAAGCCTAAAACAATATATTCCTTCTGAAGAAAATTGTGTCGAGATATTCTGCATGATTCCACAGGACTTCTCACAGAACCACTGTAGAGTACAGAGTCCACTTTTACCACAATACACAACTTCCTGGAGATGAAATGGCATTTTAAGCAGATACTCATAATTGTTACAGATAAATTTTAACTTTTTATAATATACTAGCAAGGGTTGCCTGGCGTTGCCGGGCTTCCCCCCGGTGTGTTTTAATAAAAAATGAACCAATTTTATTTTTGCAATAGTTTTAAATTGTGTTGGAAGGTTAAATTGTGTTAATGTTTTTTAAAAATTGCTTAGTCTGTAATTTTAATTTTTTAAATGTTTATTTATGCAAAAAGTTTTTGGCTTGGCTGTTATTAACTGGGATCTGCTTTTTTGGTTTTTTTTAGGATTAATAAAAGAAGAAAGTATGATATAATTTTTTCAAATTGTTTTATGTAAGTGAATAATGTTTTAGTTTTTTGAATTTTTTAATTAGTTGTACCGTAGGTAATAATTTTAATAATGTAAAAGTAAATGTTTTTTACATTCAATGTTTTTAAAATGTGTTTAGATGTTTTGAGTTTAAATTTGAGTTATAACTCAGCACAGGATTTTTAAAAGTTTCTATTGTATTTTATTGACATATGTTTGTGATTTGTGTTAAAGTGTGTTTTAGTGTAAATTTTTTTACTTGTTTTTATTGGTGTGACCTTTTGTGTAAAATTGTGAATTTGTGTTATATTTTTGATTTGTTTTTACTCTTGTGGCCTTTTATTTGGAGCTGTTGTGTGTTTTTGAATTGTTTTTACTATTGTGGCCAGCAGGTGGTGCTGGTAGGGGTTATTGTATTTTGACTTTTTTTCCTCTCCTGGCCTCTGGGTGGAGCTTCTTCTGGTAAGTAGTCTCTTTCTTTATTCATTTATTTTCCAGTCCTGGTGGAGGTAGCACATCTTTTGGTAAGTTTGCTTGTTTTCTTTCTTTTGTGTGTGTGTGTGGGCGGGCGGGGGGGGGGTTGGAATTTGTATTTTTTGTCTGTTTGTTTTGTTTTTGATTGTGTCTTTGTTTACTTCGTATTGTTTTTGGTGTTTTTGTTTTTGTGTATTTTTGGATGTGTTTGACTGTTTTTAGTAATTTTTTAAAAAAATATTTATTTATTTGGTGGTGGGGAAGGGACGTGGTCATTGGGGGTTAGGAAGGGTGGGCTAGGTGGTGGGGAGAGGGGCATGGTCGTTGGGGGTTAGGAAGGGTGGGTTAGGTAGTGGGGAGGGGGGCATGGTCGTTGGGGGTTAGGAAGGGTGGGCTAGGTGGTGGGGAGGGGGGCGTGGTCATTGGGGGTTAGGAAGAGTGGGTTAGGTGGTGGGGAGGGGGCATGGTCATTGGGGGTTAGGAAGGGTGGGCTAGGGGGGGTGTGGTCATTGGGGGTTAGGAAGGGTGGGCTAGGTGGTAGGGAGGGGAGCTTTATTGTGTTATAGTGCTTTGTTTGTGTGGAGTCGTGAAAGTAGATTGGGGTTTCCCCTTTAATATCAGTGGGTGGGGGGTTGCGACCCCCCTCTCCGCTGGCTGCCCTGGGGTTGGGAGGTTTGTGGGGAGAAAAGGGGTATATTGCCCCAACACTTCTGGAACCAAGAGACCAGGCAGAGTGGATCGATTCCCCCCCCCTCCTTAAAACAACTGCGTTTTTAAAGAGAAGAAAAGACGGAGTTGTTTTAAGGAGGGGGTGGGGAATCGATCCACTCTGCCTGGTCTCTTGGTTCCAGAAGTGTTGGGGCAATATACCCCTTTTCTCCCCACAAACCTCCCAACCCTAGGGTAGCCAGCAGAGAGGGGGATTGCAACCCCCCACCTACTGATGTTAAAGGGGAAACTCCAGTCGGGACCTTCAGGCGCTGTTGGTGAGGGAAAGAAAGCCAGCTGGTGTTTGCTTGGCTGTGAGGCGGCGAGTTGTTTTTCGTTGGGGGTTAGGAAGGGTGGGCTTGGTGGTGGGGAGGGGGGCATGGTTGTTGGGGGTTAGGAAGGGTGGGCTAGGTGGTGGGGAGGGGGCATGGTCATTGGGGGTTAGGAAGGGTGGGCTAGGTGGTGGGGAGGGGGGCTTTAGTGTGTTATGGTGCTTTGATTGTGTGAAGTCGTGAAAGTAGATCGGGTTTCCACTTTAATATCAGTGGGTGGGGGTTGCGATGCCCCTCTCCGCTGGCTACCCTAGGGTTGGGAGGTTTGTGGGGAGAAAAGGGGTATATTGCCCCAACACTTCTGGAACCAAGAGACCAGGCAGAGTGGATCGAATCCCCCCCCCCTCCTTAAAACAACTCTGTTTTTAAAGAGAAGAAAAGACGGAGTTGTTTTAAGGAGGGGGGTGGGGAATCGATCCACTCTGCCTGTTCCTCTGGGTCCAGAAGGGTTGGGGCAATATACCCCTTTTGTCCCCACAAACCTCCCAACCCTAGGGTAGCCAGCGGAGAGGGGGATCGCAACCCCCACCCACTGATATTAAAGGGGAAGCTCCAGTCGGGACCTTCAGGCAGTATTGGTGAGGGAAAGAAAGCCGGCTGGTGTGTGCTTGGCTGTGAGGCGGTGAGTTGTTTTTCTTTTTCATTTTTCAGGCACCGGCTTCCTCAGCGTTCTGCGCGCTCATGGCGCGCAGGACGCTGGGGCTTGTAGTTATGGGTTGGTGCCTTGTGTTTGTGCTGCGTTTTTTTAAAATGGTTTTCTTTCGATTGGCTGCGGCGCATTTCCGAACGCTGCGCCATGCGAGAGCCTCTCAGCCTGATTGGCTCTGGCGTGGCGCGGCGCAAGGAATGTTGGGAAGTGAAGTTGTTTCCCTTTCTTCGCGTTTGTGGGGCTGTTGCCCCACTGCCGGTTTTCTCAATCCTTCGTTGACCTGCGTACCCAGATCGGCCGTGTGCACGAAGGGTGAGTGCAGGCAAGTAGGGCGAGGCATAGCAACCTATAGCCAGTTCCAACGGTTAACCCTTGGATTTATAGGTTAAGATTTTTATAACAGATTTTTATAATATTGTGGTTTTCATAAGTTTTAACTTTTAAAATGTAACTTTTATAATTAGGTGAATTCATATATAGTATTTTATGGTATTTAATTATGTTAAATGCTAAAGTGGACTATTATCTACCACTATTTTATGACAATCATGCTATAACAAACATAAACCCCCAATATTCTACTAAATTTATTGTAAATCTTTCAGTATAAAAATTCTGTGTATAAATGAAACCACAGGTCAAATCCATTATGTTCAAGAGTCAAGTGTACATTTTATTAGCACTGCTAACAATTAAGTGATATGAGTTCTCTTCAGGACTGATATTAAGACAAATCAAGGAAATTATAATTAATGAAGTTCCTCTAAACAGAAGGGAGTAACTTAAGTGTATCAAGAAACCAGTTCTCTGCCTACTGGACCTTCCAGGGGCCTGATAGACTACCAAAAATGCTTTTTAAAAATCTAGTTTTGAAAAATTGTTGTATTAAGTGCAGTTGAGTTGCTGTGATTTCTGTAAAAAGCTAAATTGTTTCTGACAATTAAAATGCAGTTTACCATTTTATTTACTAGGAGGAACAAGAGTCTAAGAAACTGCCTTATTGGATGATCTATACAGTCCACACAGTACAGCTGTACTTTGACCACTTCTATTCTATTAGTTAGGAGCATATTGATCAGCAGATTCTTCATTGGAGTTTAAATGCTTTGATAAATCTCTATGGCTTTTTGTGAAAAGGAGAAATTTCAGTTGTATCAATGCATATTGAATGTAACAATAATCTAATTAAATAAAACAAATAATTCAGCAATGGGGAGATTTTCTGTGAGGTAGCTGATTTTTCAGCAGAGCACTTTAAAATACCAGTACTTATGAAGCTTGACATATGAACCATGCTCGTTATATCTTTCTGTCTATAGTTCTTAGAGGTAGGCAGTTGCCCCCCACCTTATTAAAAATATACTTGATGATATTTGAATCGGAAATGCAGTTCAAATGTTGGAGCTGTTAACTAATAGCTTTTCTACCTCATGCTATGAGTGTTCAAAGTTTGGATAAATAGCCCGTGTAGTTCCAGTCATAGAGCACACTTCAATAGAATTGCTCATTTCATGCTCAGTATAACACAAAAGAAAGAGAATGATAGCAGTGGGGGCGGGTGGGATTCATTTACTTTTATTATGCATTGGTGTTTCTTTGGTAAGTGTTGGATTTTCCTGGAAGCTCACTGGCCATTTATTGGGGTATCTGTAATGAATTAGTTTTGGTGAACTGGTGTTCGACTATTGTACGTGAAGAGCAGTCAGCACCAGACTTTTTCCAAACTCTTAAACTTTTAATTATTCTTAGTGAGTTATTTATAACTTGGTTGGAAAACCACATGACAGAAAAAACATGGAAGAGAGAAGGGAAGAAAGAAGTGCATCTTAAAAATTGTACCAGGTTATTGGTCTAGGACAGGGGTTTCCAAACGTTTTCTCGCCAGGGGCCAGTTCCCGCCACCACATTCAGCTGTGGGGGCTGAAGGCATGGTTGTGCCCACTACTTATGTTTTCGCTGGTGGTGGTGGCGGCAGTGGCAATTGCACAGTTTTCCTGGGCTCCTGCACAGTCCCCACTGCTTCCCAGGGCAGCGGGAGGCTTTTTGGAGCATGCTCACTCTGGTTTGTTTTTTCCCCAACGCTTCTCCGCTGCGCTTTGGCAGCTAGAGTGTGGCAGTGGATGACTTCCTGGTTCTTCACTGGGATCCCAGGCACTGACATAAGCTCCGCCTGGCACCGGAAGTCGCCCATCACCAGGTTCTAGCTGCCAAAGGTCAGCATGGAAGTGGCAGAAAATTCACAAACATACCCCAAAAAGCCTCCTGCTGCCCTTGGAAACGGCAGAGGCTGTGCAAAAACCCAGAAAACCCACATGATTCCCACCACCTCCATGGTAAGTGACATATCATGACTTCCGGTGGTGGTGGGTCGTCCTAGAGGTGCCTGGGTGGCCACTGTGGGCCTGATTAATGATATACATGGGCTAGATTAGGCCCATGGGCCAGGGTTTGGGAACCCCTGGTCTAGGAGCAGTGGTGGGCATCAGCAGGTTTGCACCAGTTCACCAGAGCCAGTAGCAGAAATTCTGGCTGGCCCCGCCCATCCAAGTTTTGAAATAATGTACTGTAGTCCTAATTCGGGTGCAATGCAGGGCTTTCTCCTTGGCTATGCCCACCATACCACACCTACAGTGTAGTAGCAATTTTTTTTGGAGCCCACCACTGTCTAGGAGGCCTAGGTTATGATGGTCCCTGGGGAGATTATGCAAGGTCAACTGTTATGCATGCCTGTGCAACAAAAAATGAAATTGCTCCTCCCTCCATTTCTTTATCAAGGTATAAAATAATATTGGGTATGATTTAATTGATAGTCCATTCTAGCACAGGAAGAATAAGGGCCAAAGGACCTGACTTGTACCCTGTATGAATTCTGTGTCATCGGAAGAATTTGACAAATAGTTTTTTTGCACTAACATTCCCCAAATACAATGTTTGTAATGTTACAAAGGTCAAATTTTGAAGCATCAATCACAGGTATTATAAAATCTGCTGTGGAGTGCTGAGTTTGTTTATGAATATATAATGTTTCTTATTCTGGGGGGGGGAGGAGAAAGTGGAAAACAGTGGTAAGTATAGGAGAATAATAGGGAAACAGTACAACAACTACTACTGTAGTTAGCTGGGAAAGGTTTACTATAATGATGTTCTCAAATGCCAGGCTCACAGAGTGACAACAGAAAGCATTAAAATAAGGATGTGATAAGTATTTTCACAATTTCTTATTTCCTATGATTTTCTGAATATTGTTGCGCTCAAACTTCCTTCTGGATCAGTAAGTTTTCCTGGCTTATTGTAAGAAAATCAAGCCCAGGGTTGTTCTCCTGTATATTTCTTCAATTTTCAGATCATAATTTCATGCAAGAAATTGCCAGATCCTACACAGCTTAATATTGTTTCCAGTGAGACCTACACAATGAAACTGCAATATACTATATTAAGTACAGGAATTGTAACAGTTTAGTATTTTTTCTGCCCTTTGCACAGGAATTGTAATAATCTTACACAGCTTGGTATTTTTTCTAGGAGGAAAATGTCCAACACTTCTGAAAAATTATATGTGATTTTCCCCATGAGGATTTTTTAGGTGTGGGAAGGGATAGAATCTCACTCCGAGGAATTTTTGCTGGGGGGTGAGGGATAAAAAGAATGGTTGAATCCCTTTTGTGGAACTTACTCTGCACAGTGTTGAAATCAGCCATAACGATTTAAAAAAAATAAATCTAATTCTGGATCAAGGGGAAGCCACTCAAGACTGTAGGCTGGGGCAGTCTTTATTTCTGGAATTTACTACCCACAATTGCAACAGTGATTTTTGGAAATTAATTGCTTCCCATCCATCCCACAGCCTCCATTGACTTCCCAATTACAAAGAGATTCAAGGGAGCCTTGGGACCTTAGGTAGCAGGCTACATATACTCTTTGTTCAATAAGATGTTGTAGAGGAGCAGCCCACCTGATTCATTAGTGTGGCTTGCTTTACCTTTGCAGGCATACTGGTGACATAGGAAAATGAAGTCAGAAAGTGACAATGAAAATAAAATAATTGTCTATCTGCTTTATCAGCCTTGATGCAGCAACAGTTTCCTCTTTAAGAGGATTCTGAGTTGAAGAAATACATGCTGGCACTGACTGTTGATTTCTGTGAAGTTTAATTGAACTAGTCATTGTGTTCACAGCTATAGAGAAGTTGATTTTGATGGAAAGCACAATGTCACATTTCCCTGTATGTTGCTAATATAAATAGCATCCCCAATGTTTATTTTCTGTGCTCCTTTGACTGGAAAACCTCAGAGTTAAGCTACCATTATTTATTAGGTGGGATTAGGAAGGAGGACTAGTGTTAATATGCTTTCCACCCATACGAATGTTGACTATGTCTACAAATTAACCTTTTGAGATCAATTTTCTTTTTACTATGGTAGTGACTCTAGCCCCAGTAAACATTAAGTAAACACAAGGTTGGCTGTGCTTATCTGAGGAAGTGACTAAAAGTATCTCTTATGAAAACCAGGTCTCATAAAAGGGTAAGAAGTGACGTTTAAAAGGACATTAAACACTGTTGTCCCACTGAATTGAATAGAGCTTTAAGTACATATAAAGATGTGCTGTAGCCTACATATACTTCAGCAAATTTGTGTCTTGACTTTCCTTCTGTCCTGACACTGATATCAATTCATTGCTTACTGTTCAAATAAAATTATTCAGTGTACACTGACAAAAAATTTAGTTTTTAAGTTGAATGACTGAATTTGAGAGAGGGCATTAGACATGTTACAAATTGGCCAGTTCTTTACTGGTTCCCAGAGCAGGCCCAGCTTTACGTATTAGGGCAGATGCCTCAGGAAGCTGATTTAGGGTGTCAGGAAAGACCAGCCAATTTTGCATATTCTTGGAGATTAAAAGCCAGCAATAACACTTAAATTTAAATCATATTTCTTGCTCGAAAGCTAGTCACATTTGACTCTAGGATTCAGTGCTCATCTCTGTTTACAGCCAAAAAGCCAGCACTATCTGTGTCTGCAGAGGTTTCTGTGGACATGTGGCAGCCATTCCTTGACACTGGAGTGCAAAGAACACTTTACCTTTCCACTGAAGTGGTCCCTATTTATCTACTTGCAATTTCTTGCTTTCAAACTGCTAGGTTGGCAAGAGCTGGGACACAGATAGAAGCTCATCCTGTCGTGCAGTCCTCATGTCTCGATCTGCTGAGCTGCTGACCTTCAAGTAGTCAAGTTCAGCATCGTAACCACTTGAGCCAACACAGTCAATCATAATGGTAGCCTCTTTGCAAATCTGGCTATAGTAGTCTCTCTTGAAAGCTAAGAATCCCTAGGACCTGTGCAGAGCTCCTTGCAATTGATTAGAGCTCCATAAATCATTTCAGATCTAATACATTTAGGTTAAGTGGAGTTAAGGTACAGTAGAACAACATTCTTTTGAACTTTAGGAGAAATATCTCAATCTTAACAGATGGACCAATTTCTTAGGAGCATTGCCCCCTCTTCCTTGAGGTTTCCAAGTAAAGGTTGGACAGTCATCCCTTGAAGATGCTTTGACCTTAAATATCAATCAGGGAGTTAGATGTGATGGTCTTAAAGCCCGTCCATGATTCAGCACATCCACTCTATTGTGTTTAGCAATAAGATGCATGTATTTGTGATGATTCAAGCTAGAAACCTCTGATGTTGAGAAGAAAAGAAGTGTCAAAAGTAGCAGAATTCTAGTTTCCCGCAGCACCACCCTCCTCTGTGCCATTAAATTCTCTTCTTATTGCACCCGAGGCCAACAACTCTTTTAAAAAAATATTTTTATTAAGTTTTTCAAAAAAAATACAAATGATATATTTAAAAAAATACAACAAATACAAGAAATTACAAATCAGAAAAAAGAAAATCACATTACATTAATTTGTTGTATTACAAATTATAACACCCAGTGATATTTACAAACCATGAGGATCGAATTTCTAATTTAATTTTCCCAGAAACTCATATGTTGAGGTACTGGCTTATCCCCTTTATCACTCACAAGGGCAAATTCCACAAATGTTTTCCATATTTCCCAAAATTTGTTCTCTTTTAAAATACCTTTCTTCACATTCAATTCACATGTCGGTTTAGCATTTAATGCAATTTCCCACATTTCTTTATACCATTCATCAATTTTAAACCTTAAATCACTTTTCCATTTTCTCGCTATACACAGTCTTGCAGCCGTTAACATTATTGACACCAGTTCTTTTTTGTTTGTACTCATATTTATATCATCCAGTCCCGTCAGCAAGGCGATACCTGGCTCCAGTTTTATATCAACTTTAGTAATCACTGAAATTTCTTTCTCAATTAGTTTCCAAAAAATCTTAACCACTTTAAAACTCCACCATATGTGTTCATATGTTCCAAGCTCACTTTTACATCTCCAGCAATCTCTTGATTTACTATTATCCATTCGATTCAATTTAACTGGAGTCAGGTACCACCTCCACAATATTTTATAATTATGTTCTTTTAATCTTACAGAAAGATTTTTCATAATTCTTCTCCTCCATTTACTCTTCCACTGTGATTCCGAAATTCTTATATTTAAATTTTCTTCCCATAGTATTGTCAACACATTTTGTGAGCTTTCATCCTTATTCAAAATTCTATAAATTTTACTTACTAAACCTTTTATCTCCATTTCCCCTTTTCTTATTTTACAAAATCATCTCAAATTCTGTTTTCCCTCTCTGTAAACTGAGCTCCTCTTTATATCTCTTCCCCCATTTTTTACCAAAATTATTTGTAACCAGTTCAATTTCATCTGTTTAAACACTTCAGCTCTTAATTCCAAGTTATCCATCATTTTTATCCAATTTTTTTAACAGAAACACATCATTTCTCAGAAGTGTATCCTTTATTCTTTTGTCTACTTTCAAAGGGAAAGTCTTAACATCTTCCAGATCCATTATCGGGGAAATTCCCGGCACTATTTTCTCTTTAATATTTTTCCAAACCTCCATCATTGCTTTCATTAATGGATTATTTACCTTTATTTTCATCCCCTTATTCAAAAAAATTGCCTTCCCAAATTGTTGTAATTCTTTTATTTCTATCTCATCCCAAATAACATCAGGTTTTGTTATAATTTTTACAACATTTTTAACTGAAATGCTCTGTAATAGTGTTTAATATTTGGAATACCCAATCCACCTTCTTTTTGCGATATATACTATAAACTTTTGGTAATTCTCAGTCTTTTCCCCCCGTTACAAAAAGTATTTATCATGCTCTGAAAAATCTTTATATCTTTTTCTTTTAAGTGAATTGGTAGGGCATCAAACAAAAAATTAATCTTTGGCAATAATTTCATCTTACACAAAGCTATCCTACCAAACCAAGACAAATTTAACTTATTATATTGCTTTGTTTTCCCCTTTATTTCCATTCTTTGTTTATCATAATTTAGTCTCTTAAGTTCTTCTATTTTATTTGCAATATTAATTCCCAAATATTTCACACTATCTTTAATTTGTATATTATATCTTTTCTTTATCTTTTTTGATCTTCTTCATTTGCATTACAAATAATCATTTCAGATTTATCCCAATTAACTTTTAAAACTGTCATTTCCTCAAATTCCCTCAAATGTACCTGGATATATTCCATTGTTTTCACAGGGTTTTTCATTATGACCATTGTATTATCAGCATACAAACTAATTTTTACTCCTTCTATTCCCTCAATCTTTCTATCTTCTCTTATAAGTGTCGCTAATAATTCCATGGCCATCACGAAAAGTATAGGCGACAATGGACAACCTTGCCTAATACCCACTTCTAATTTTATATCTTCTGTAAATGTTTCATTCACTTTTACTCTATTTATTCCTTTCTGATATAGTTGATCAATTAAATTTATAAATTTCATACCAAACCCAAACTTTCTTATAATTTCTTTAATCGTAATCCATTGCAAAGAATCAAAGGCTTTAAAAATATCTAAAGATAATAATCCAATCTTTTCCTTTTTTTGTTCTGCTATATTCACCAAATCAATTACCCTTCTAGTAAGATCTGCCATATATCTACCCTTCAGAAAACCAGCCTGATCTTTATTTATATATTCCTTCATGAATTCATTTAGTCTATTCGCCAATATTGTAGTAAATTTTTTTGCATCTTGATTAATCAATGAGATTGGCCTGTAAGACTTTATCTTATTCAAATCTTTCCCTGGTTTAGGAATCAAAGCAATTACTGATCTATACAATGAAGTTGGTAATAAACCTCCATCCAATATATAATTAAACAGCTTCAGTAGTCTTGGTATTACCAATTCTTTAAATTGTTTATAAAATTCTGCTGAGAATCCATCCTCGCCAGGCGCCTTACCACTTTTCAATCTCTGTATCACCCCTCTTATCTCTTTTTCTGTTATTGGTGTTTCCATTCTATCGTTATGCTCCTCCCTTATTCTGATTCCCTTCCATTTATCCAAATAATCCCTTAATTTTTCTACTCTTATATTTTTTTTAGAATATAAATCTTGATAAAAACCTTTTATTATTTCCACCTTCTCCTTTGTTTTGTTACATCTCACCCCTTGTTGGTTTAATAAAATGCCAATTTCTCTTCTAACACTCTTTTCTTTCGCAGCTCTAGCTAATAATTTTGAATTCTTGTTGCTATATTCAAAGTATTCCCTTTTTAAGTATATGAAATCTTTTTTGACTTTTTCTATATCCTTGCCGATCTGTTCTTTTCTCAATTTCTGGATATTTAATAATGTTTCTTTCTTCCCTGTTCTTATATGTTCCTCCTGAAGTTGTCCAATTTCTTTTTCAATTTTCTCATATTTATCCTTTAAATGTTTATTTCTTATACTATTTAGTTTAATACATTCTCCCCTAAAAACCGACTTCATAGCATCCCACACTACGTTATATGTTACTTCGCCTGTATCGTTCCATTGCCAATATTGATTCCAAACTTTTTCTATATTTTCCTTATTTACAGGCTCATTAAACAATTTTGAATCATATCTCCAACTACTTTTCCCCCTCTCTGATTTCCCAATTCCCAATTGCATTAAAAGTTTAGCATGGTCTGATTCTTTGAAAATTCCAATATCTATTTCTTCTATATTCTTAAATATATCTTCAGTAACAAAAAAAAGTCTATTCTAGAATATGAATTGTATACATGTGAAAAATATGTATATTTTCTTTCTGTTCCTTTAAATTCTCTCCACACATCTTTTAACCCTAAAGGTTTTATCCAATTATCTAATATCTTCGTTTTTGATCCCATTTTGTCCCTATCTACGTTATTGCAATCCATACTAGACTGAATTAAATTAAAATCACCTGCTACTATCATTTTAACCATGTTTTCTTTTTCCAAAATTCGATATACCTTGTCTAAAAACTTATCCTGATGTTCATTTGGAGCATATATATTCACCAAGGTCACTTCTTCATCGTCTATTATACCCTTTACAATCAAAAACCTACCGGATCAGAAATACTCTTAGTCAAAACAAAACCCAATCTGGTTGAAATCAGTGTTGCCACTCCTCTTGCTTTAGAAGTTCCATATGCTTTTTCATATATCTGTATCCAACCCAGAAATAATTTGTTGGTATCTTCTGATTTTTGATGTGTTTCCTGTAAAAAAATTATATCTGGACGATCTTTTCTAAGAGCTGCTTGTAATCTTTTATGTTTAACTTGAGAACCCGTACCTTTCACATTTCATGTCAACATCTTAATAAACTTCATGGGAAATTTTTTACCTCAATCCTTCCATTTCTAACATGATCCTCATGGGTAGTGCATTTAACTAAACCCCTTACCCTAGACATTAATGAAACAATAATTTACAAACAAGAACAAACAATAAAAAAAACAAGAAAAAAATTTAAAAATTTTTTTTTACCCTCCCCACTTTTCCAAAAAAATAAGAGGCCTTTGATAACCAAAGACGGGAGGGGGGGAAGCACGTCAATGGGAGCTGAAGATCACTAAGTCCCTCCCTCTGCTCCCTCAGGCACATTATCATCCTCCTGTACACAGGCCAACAACTCTTTTCTCAGAGCCAACCATTCATTTGAGCTCACTTTAACCAGATCAATCAAGCTCAAAAGTTCCAGAGCATCAGTCTCAACATCAATAACTTGCATCTTTTTATCATGAAAAAAATCTTAATTGTTGCAGAAATCGCCAATTATATTTTATCCCTTTCCTAATCAAAAGTTTTGTAACAGGTTTCATCTTGTATCTCCAGCTGTGTTCAGTGATCGAAATATCATTATAAACCTCTACATCAGACCCATCAATTTTTAGAACACCAGACCCTGCTTGCTTCAGAAAAGCCATTACCTTTAATTTATCCCCCCAGTTTGCAAATTTAACCAAAATAATTCTTTGAACTACTTTCCCCTTCCTTGGTCCCACTCTATAAGCGCTTACAATGTCTTCATTAACAAAATCTTTCCCCATTTTCAGACCATTTAGCCAATCAACTATTCTGTCCCTTAAATTGTCTGGCGTTCTTTCCGGCATCTGAGGTATCACAATATTTTGTTTCCTCATCACCTCCTCCATCATGTCGATTCTTATTTCCTGTAGATCCACTTTCTTCTTTGTCTCCCTCCCCTCTTTCTTAACCTCTTTTATTTTTCCTTCCATGCCCTTTATATCACTTTTCATTGTACTAACACTTCCCTCCAATTTCTGCAAGCTTGTTTCCACTTTTTTAGAAAAATCAAAAAACATTGCAGCTAATTTGTCCTGTCTTTCCAAAATTTCACCTCTATCCTTCACTCTTGCCTGTTCCATACTATCAGTCTTCTGAAACATTTTACTAAATTCTGCCATAATCTGTGATTGATCAAATGCTGATGGTTCAGGGGATGATGCTGCTGATGATTTTGCTGATGGCACTTCCACTGCTGCGGGTTTATCCCTCTTCTTAGCTTTTACCACCGGTTCCTCCTCTTTATCCTTCCCCTTTAAAAACTTATTCATGGTGGCGTCACCCAAAAGCTTCGATACCGCAGCAGTTTTGGCTCTTCTAGGCCTCTGTTCCTGATGTTGATCCAGCACTACTATAATTTTTTTTTTAAAAAAAAACCCCTTCCGGTTCCAATATCAAATACTCCAGGTCGCAAACAGCTAATAAACTCTTGAGGACCTTTACCAGCCAGATGTTATATCCCCTCCTCTTGATTGAAGCCACCTTATATCAAATTGAAATAATTAGCCAAGTAATCCATAAATTTGATTGAAGCCAGCGATCCTCAATATTCAATTTATAAAACCACAATTCAATATATCCAAAGATCTTCAGTTGCTAAGGTGCAAGTTAGTAACCAGTGACTTCTTCACTGAAACAATATATCCCAAAAGATCAGGAAGAGGGAGGGAATTGGCTTATTACAGGAGCAGAGGCAAACACAGTACGTACAGAATCAGAGGACTCCTGCAATCAATGGCGAAGGAAGGCACCAAAAAAAATATTAAAAAGACCAAAGAGTATATCCCATTAAATGCTCCTGGAAAGAAAAAACCCCAAAAACTTGCAGAGAGCCCCCACAGCCAAAGCCTCCTCTTCCTCCTACTCTCCCTCCTCCTCCCAGATTCACGGGCTCTTCCGTCCTCAAAACAGCAATTCGTCAAAAATGTTCCTTTTCCTGTTCTTTCTTTTCATCCACGCACCATCTCCATATACCCTCTACCCTCGGTCACGCAAACACTCAGCTCCTTCTCCATACCTCCTTCTTCCTCCTTCTTCCTCAGCACACTCTCACAAACTCTCAGCAAACTTTCACTTTCTGCGAACGCCGCCATTATCCCTCGAACTTCCAAACTCTCTCTCATAAATTTACATTCCTCTCGCTCATCACTCCAAGCTTCGGCTGCCGGAGGACTCTCCTTCCATCCCAGTTCCGTTCATCCGGCCGCCTTATGCCACTTTAATATTTATTGTTTGGTTTTCCCACTTTCTCTGACCCCCCTTCTCTGTCGTCTTGCCCACCCGTGGCACCGCTGGCTTGGCCCGGCTTCAACCGCCTACCTCGCCACCCGTCGCCACTCCGTGGACTCCGACTCCTCGGAAAGGGAAGAAAAACCAATTTGGAAACTCCACAGCAAGACCGGCACGAACCCACTTTTTAGAGTGAAACTCTTTCCATTTTAGGGGAAAAAAACCACTTTTATTCCCACATTATGTGCGCGGAGAATTACAATGGATGTTACTCCGTCTCCATCTTGGCCACGCCCCCCCAAAATGTTTTCTATATACTATACTATATACTATAATTTAGAAACGTTTAGTTCTTTTTGCCAATACCAGAATGGGAGTTGGTTGAAGAATTAAAGAAGAATTCAGTTGACTCTTTGGAACCAAATGAAAATGAAGTCCAAGATGTATTTATTAACTGAGGCAACACATCCACAAAATAGAGGAATTAGCTCCACATATATAGTCTTTAAACCCCTAAACAAAGGTAGTACGGGCCTTATCATCCTCCATGGGAACAGCAGCAATTGTATCTCTAGTTATCCAAATCTTTCTTACTCAAATCCTCAATCATAGTCCCTTCTTAGATTCCCCCCCCCCCCCTTGGGCCTAATCAAATAGTCAATAGGGGATACACATATTCATCAAGTGGCTGTGCTAAGAGCATGACCAGTCAACAAATGGCTCCTGTGCTGAGTGCAAGCCAGTCACAAAATATGAAATTGACAGAAAGATAAACCAGTAAGTTGGAAACACAAGGGCATTGCTCCAAATGTGACTATCAGGGAGATGAGTAACTGAATCCCAAAAGATAAATGCAGTCCTTTGAAACCACAATATTCCCATGTAATATCCTCTTCCAACATTCTCTTTTACCATATTTCTAGCACTCAAGGTGCTCTTGCTCGAAGGATTCATGTCTGTTTTACAAAAATATGCCTCAGATTTTCCACATCTCATGCACCCTATTCTCAAAGTATGCATGGAAGTCCAATACCTATTTTCTCACCTCCAACACCAGGCTGCTCTAAGGCATCCATAATTACTTCTACTCTCTGGCCTTTCCATCCCTGGTCTTCCTGTTTCTTCCTCCAAACCTGTTGGCAAGGGCCAGATTCACTGTTTACTTCTCTGATTTTTGAGTCATCTGTTTCAGTTCTACTAGTCCAGTCCTCTCCCTGTTGTCCTTCCAGTCCCCTCCCTATTGCCATTCTCTTTACCCCTTATGAGTCAAATAGCTGACAGGTGGGGAGACCCAGTGACCTTTATTCTATTCCTTTTCAGAAGGTATGGTGAATCAGATTTGGCATTGAATTGTGTTTTAACACTGAAACTATGAAAAGGATAGAAACATTCAAAATGTAGATTTATGATTGCATGCTAAAAAGGATAATGAATGAATATTCTTCTTCCATAGATGGAGAAGTAGAAGCAGTGACAGACTTTACATTCTTATGATCCAAAATCACTGCAGATGGTGATTGCAGCCATGAAATAAAAAGGCAACTAATTCTTGGGAAGCAAGCTATGAGAAATTTGGGGAACATAGTTAAAAATAGAGACATCACCTTGCAAACTAAAGTTTGCATCGTCAAAGCAGTATTATTTCCTGTTGTAATGTATGGTTGTGAGAGCTGGACCATAAGGAAAGCTGAGTGCAGAAGAATAGACACATTTGAAATGTGCTGGAGGAGAGTTTTGAGAGTACCCTGAACAGCTTCTTAACCATAAATGAATGAAGACCAGGAAATCATAACAAACAAGATGCAGAAGTTAGAAATGTTTTGATCACATACTTAGTTGCAGATGATGGATTGAGGAAAAAAAAGTGGGAAAAAGAAGTTCAAGAGCAAAAACCTATGGGCTGAAGTACTTGTGAGACAGGTTTGGGTGCTTTATTGGGATATTTGGCTCATTGAATACTGCTGGAATACTGGACATTTGGTTGGGTTTATATTCTTATTGATTTGATCATTTTCCCTGTGCTACCTTTACAAAACAAAACATATCACAACATTACGACACCATCCTAGCACTGGGACTTTTTAAGAGAGTGAGTGTACTGTTTATCAAGAACAGATAGGAAAAAAATATGCTGGAAAACAAAAGTACCATGCTATAGGCATCTTTTTGGGCATGAGCAAATCACTAGGTAACAATAAAGCACCTAGAGGTATAAGTTAAATATTCTATGGAGGAAATATGCAATGATAGAGGTGCAGTTGTAGTGGAAAGGTTTTGATTATTTTGGCATGAGGGTATTGTAAACACAGCTGCCTGGAAGAATAGCCATAGGCCTTGGAGGTTTGTTATTTTGATTGTTGTTTAATGGTGAAAATTGCTTTCTGTTGTTTAAATTTTCCTCTGATTTGTCTACTGGATTGGCAAGAACTTATTCAAATTATAGTTGATGCCCATTTAGGACTTCCACTGGTAATTAACCTGGGGATTTGGTGAGATTTTACCTGGGGGAGCTGTCCTGATTTCCCTTCTTTATTCTGTTCAATTTTCAGAATGCAGTGAAATGGGGGAAAATAACACAAGCTTTGCCGATAGCTATGTTAAATTGCCTCTGGTGATTAGCAGTTACTTTCAGGCAGAAAATTTTCTTTCTTTCTGACTTAGTTTGTGTTATGGCCCAGGCACCCGCAGCGGAACAGATTGGTCTTTGGCCACTGCATACGAGGTAGGGGAAAGTCTTACTTGAGTCCAAAAGGGGTAAACAAAGCCATAGTTGAGGATAGCTAGTTCCAGAGCCAACTGAAGCAAAACTGTAGACACAAGGGTAATCTGGAGACGTCGTCGGTAGTCCAGGCAAAGATTCAGGTTTCAGGAGACAGACAGCAACATAGTGTCTGGGGTCCAAAGTAATTGCTCCGACAAGAACTTGCCAACATGGCCTTTCTTTAAGGAGGTTCAGGGCTCACAGCTGGAGATCTTCTCTGGAGTCCTAGCCCTTCTCCTTCTCAGCTGCACAACATTCTTTAATTGAACCCTGCATCTTTTGGATGTGCTCTGCCCAGTCCACCAAACTGCTGACAACTGATGCCTCTGACAGTTCTCCTGTCAACTTTTGATCACTTTGGATGACTTGGCCATGAGGAGTTGGCTCCAAACTGGCAGCAGGCTGTGGGGCTGGTGACAGGTCCACTTTCTCGCACCGTACATTGTATTGTTCACTTGATTGTCCAACCTAGGAACATGTCCACTATTTAGCCAAACTGTAGCTCCATACTCTGCCATACTAAAGGCTTAATGACATACACTAAAGCAAAAACTGCCATCACATCTTGCATAGTGCCACAGAGTTTTTGTAGGATATTATTTCTCATTTTGACTTTAATTGAGATGTTAATGAGTTGTAGTTTATAGGAAAGGGTATGATCTATAGTGATACCCATATATTTTGGATTGAAATTATGTTTGAGCTGAGTACCATTAAAGAAGATTGTAAGATATTGGTTGGCAAGAGTATTATTTCGATCGAAGCAGCTACATTCAGTTTTAGTCAAACTGGGGATCAGTCTCCGTTTAGGGTAATACTCCCTTAAAATTTGGAGTTCATTTGCTAACATTTGTTCTGTCAAGGGCATGGTGTCCTGTCTTCACACCCAAATTGTTTTGACGTTGTCTCTGGAATATCACCTGCATATAGGTTAAAAAGTATTGGGGCCAGCCTGGAGCCTTGAGGTAAGCCATTATGTGGTAGCCTCCATCCTAAAAAAAAACCTGTAGGTTATAGCGGGCAACACATGGTACAAAGGATGCATATGTCTTCCACCCATTTTACTTCCCTATTTTGTAAAAAAATTAATTTTAAGAAAAAGTAAAAAAAAACTAACAAAACAGAAGAAAAAACAGAACAATACAATTCAAACATTATAAAATTCAATGCAATACAATACATATAAAAACAAAAGAAACAAACCTTATCTTTGCTCCAGGCATCTGGCACCCAGGGGGAAGGGGGCGGGCCAGGCAGCAGGGGGATGATGGTGGGCCCCCATGTGTCCAGTGCCATGGAGGGGGCATGGGGGCAGGCCTCCGGGGGGAGGCCCGGTGGCAGGGAGTATGGGGAGGGGGAATCCGGCATCGCAGGGGGCGAGGGGCCAGTGAGGTGGGCCTGTCAGCCCTGGCAGCACTAGAGGGTCCCAGAGAAAGGGACTGCCCCTACGGTGTGAGAGGCGGGTGAGGGGCCGGTAGCGCATGGGGGGTGAGCGGGAGAGAAGGGTGCCCCTAGGAGGAATAGAGAGAGATAGTGTGTGTGTGATAGAGAGAGAGAGAGAGGGAGGGAGAAGGAGAGAGAGCATGGATGTGTGTGTGGAAGAGGGTGCGTGGCTGTGTGTGGCTGTGGTGGGTGAGGGTTGTGTGTCGAGGGTGAGTGTTGTGGGATGTGTGTGTGTGTGTGTGAGTATTTTGTGAGTGTGCCATGTGTGGGTGTGTGTTGTGTAATGTGTGTGTTGTGTAATTTGTGTTGTGTCGTGTGTGATGTGTCTGGGTGAAACTGATGCCCCGGGTTGGGTCCCTCACCCGGGCAATGTCGGGTACCTTTGCTAGTAATGATTATTTTATAACTAATCTCATTTTAAACAACACATTCATCATTCATCAAATATACCCTCCTTGTGTAAATATCTCTTATAATATATATCCACTTGAATAATTATGTATATATTTCGATAAATGTATTCTTTATTCCTAGCATTCTAATAGCATATATGATATATAAAGAATAAAAACAAAAAAAAAAAGAAACAAAATAAAATCACCAGTGATATTTACAATGCCCTGGAGATTGTGTTTTTCCATAACTAACTTCCACAATTTCCAAAAACACAATTGCTCTATTGCTGGTTTGCCTCCTTTACCCTCAATCAATGTATACTCCAAAAATGGTTTCCCTATATTCCAAAATTTATTTTCCTTAATTATGCCCTTCTTCTGGTTTAATTCCCAAGTGAGCTTATCATTCAATGCTATTTCCCACATTTCTTTATACCAGTCTTCCATTTTTATCAAGGAATCACTCTTCCAATTTCTTGTGATACATTGCCTTGCTGTTGTTAATATAATAGATAAAAGATCTTTTCTATTTGTATCTATATTCAAATTATCCACAACAGCCAATAAGGCGATACCTACTCCCGTCTTAAAACCAATTCCCATTATTTCTGTGATTTCTTTCTCCATATTTACCCAAAAACCCTTTAACACATTACAACCCCACCACATACGCTTAAGGGTCCCCAGTTTATTCTTGCATCTCCAACCCATTTTACTTTTTCTTCCCTATTTTTTTGCTGAAGTTAGTGGCACATTGTTAACCCCTTCCTACATTTTCCATCTAAAACAAGCCATTTTATTTCTCCTTGTCTTATTTAAAAATGGATCTTACCCCCACCCCTTGGTTTCTTACATCTACTTCATGCAATGGTAATGTGTGCGTTCTCTTGTAGAACTCAGTTTTGGTCCCATCCAAGCTGGCCACCTTAGTTCTGCACTATGCCATGTTGGGAAACTCAGAAAAAATAAATGATAGTTCTTTGAATGTTTCTATTTGAAAATCAATTTGTCAGATAATTTAAAGGTTTTAAAAATACATGTACTGCATTTCATTCTCTGCCTATTGAGGGATTGTGTATTAGGAGAAGACTAGGTTCCACTTGTCTCAGCAGTAGCCTAATTCACTTAACCTTCAACTGTTCTTTTGACAAGTACTTCCATAGACTCTTAAGTAACCATGCTGATCCGATTTGCATGGCCAGTAAGAAGTCTGCGTCATCAGCATATCATAAGATAGGCAATTTATATGGTGGAATTGAACAGAAAAGAGGCAGCTTGCTGAAACACAGTGACCAAACTATAAAAATTAAAAATAAGGGAGCAAAACACACAAACACACACCAACCTTGACTTGTCTATGCTTTGTAAAAAAATATCTTATTAGTAAGGTGACCCTCTGTTTTCATTCTAGGTTTTATAGGCATCATTCAAAAATGTATTTTAATAATAAAAAAGAAAGGAGT
Organism: Bradypodion pumilum; assembly: GCA_035047305.1. Classification (NCBI taxonomy): domain Eukaryota; kingdom Metazoa; phylum Chordata; class Lepidosauria; order Squamata; family Chamaeleonidae; genus Bradypodion; species Bradypodion pumilum. Next base: position 149,333,189 of record JAWDJD010000004.1, read on the forward strand.
TTCTGTCTATGTTAGGCTGTTAGCCCTATATGCCTGTACCAGGGAGTAGGTCCCCTGGAAGTCTGTGTATTTATTTTAAGATAACATACTTAGATTGTACTGTTACTGTGTCACGGTCTATTCTATGATCTGTCTTGGATCAATTCTGTCAAAAGCAGCAGGCATGAAGATCTCACTGTTGACCTTGGGTGTATTTATTCATAATACAATCAAAAATAGAACCGTTTATGCTCTTCCTTCTTTTGTAAGCCTTTTTCAGTGCTGATTTCTTCTGACTTCATTCTGTCTTTCAAGTTGTGTACAAAATATTTTCTTTAATCAATTAGAAGTGTTATTGAATGGTCAATACAGACATCAGTTGATCTTTATATTTTAAAAGTATGATTACTCACATTATAATTGCTATGTAGCCTGGTGATTATAGGAAATGTAATCCAATACCTCTGGAGAGCAGATTGTTTTACATTGGAGAATGCTACTTTGATGAAGTCTTGGATGGGTTTGCTTCAATAGTCTGCTGCAATTTCTGGTGTATAGTATGTAAGGCTGCACCCTAGTGCACACTTCACAGAGAATATGCCCTACAGAATCCAGTGAGGCTTACTTTTAGTCAGATTTGTCTAGGATTTTATGGAAACTATATACAGGATCAGTGCCTGCAATTGCAAAATAAAGGTCACAGCTGTATTTCATATCAAATGGCAATGCCTATTCTTATCAAGAGAAAACCTGAAGGGTATGTTGTAGAGATTATCGATAGATTCTAGCATAACCTGGTCCTTTGTATGCTTTTGATGCATCAGTCCAATTAATGCTCCAGTCTGCCTTCTCCATGAGTAAACTTTTTAAAAAGAACTGTGGAAAAGTCACATTTGGGGGGCCAATTGGCTTGGTTGATCCCAAAATTCTTTGGTGTTATTGATTGGTTTAGGGACATTTTTTATTATAATAGATTTTCCTAATCAGTTGTATGCTCCTTAATTCTATGACTGCACATTGCCTGATACTGTCCTCTGTAGTTTCCGAGTGCTGTGAGTCTAATGTCCTTTACCAGTATTCTGAAAAGTGTTGGGTTTATTGTCTTATGTATCACGTTCATTATTAAATCTATTTTCTGTTGATTTGTTTTTAGAGCCACAATAAGTAATGCTTTTCAATTATTCTACTCTTCTGTTTTGTTGCTATAACTTTCCTTTTTATTATAGCACCTAATCCACAAAATGGAGACATTTTGTACTTTGTGTGAGAACTAAATATTTGAGAGGGGGGGAACCCTCTTGTCCAGGGGTTCTCAATATTTTTTTGGCCATGCCCCACCTTAGCATCTCTAAAATCTTGATACCCTCCCTTTGTAACATATACTTCTTATTATTCAAAAAGTGAACAACTATTTATGTAGAAGAAGCCTAAAAGGCCATTCACTGTTAATAACTCCTTCTCAAATTGCCCCCCACTAAAAATTAAATTGCCACCCTGTGGGGGGTGTGCCCCACATTGGGTACCACGGCTCTAGTCTTATGACACATAAATAACACTTTTGTTTCTGGAAAGGGAAGGCAATTAATAGGCTCTGATGCCTTGAATTAGTAATGATATCACCTTTTTTGTAATTAACCTTTCCCCCCTGAACTAGATTCTTGATTATAACTTGAATTATTAGTTCAGTGTTGTTGTGTCCAGGCCTTTGTAAAGAATAGTCCAGCAAACAATGAACAGAACAACAAAGAACAGTTTATTGTAAAGTCTTCGAACTGCCAACCTAGCAGTTCGAAAGCAAGAAATTGCAAGTAGATAAATTGCAAGTAGATAAATAGGGACCACTTTGGTGAGAAGGTAATAGCGTTCCATGCGCTCCGGTATCTAGTCATGCCTGCCACATGACCACGGAAATGTCTGCAAAAGCAGACAGTGCTGGCTCTTCGGCTTAGAAACAGAGATGAGCACTGCACCCTAGAGTCGGATACGACTGGCTTTCGAGCAAGGGAAACCTTTACCTTTACAGGCAATATTACAAAGGTACCCAGACAACAGATGGCTACACAAGTCCCTGTAATTGGTCTCTCTGAACTCGGTCCCATGGCAATAACTAAGCGACACCCTGTGTGTGTGCTTACTGGAGAGGACCCAGGCTAGCCTTGCGAGGACTACCTGTAGCAGAGTAGGGAAGTATAGAGCCAGCCCGGCGACGCTTTGTTTACCCATGGCCCTTTATATACTGTCTCGGGGGTGGCTATTCCTTATTCAAAGTAGCAGCCCACCGGACAGGCTTAACTAACCAATCATAACAAGATACCAACAGTTTTAACCAATCAGGGTGAGAATCCAAAGTTGCACCCAATCACAGACTCCTGGTTAACATACAGGGTGCGTCCCGAGGGGGAAACTATGTGCCAAATCCTACCCTTAATTCTGATGGCGGGAAATCGCCATTTGGTCTTTGCAAGCATTGCATGCACAACCTTCAATTCTAGTTGAATACACAACAAGTGTAGAAACTGCAAAATCACTGTCATCTCTCAGATGTTGTACAATTTAAATAAATTCCCTTTTGCAAGGGAGGACTCCCAAGATCAGAATAAATTTCAGAGGTGGGAAAAGCTAGGTTTTATGGTGCCTACAAATTACACAATCTGTAGTTCAGCCAATCAAAACATATGTATGTATACACTTGTTTTCTCTCACACACAAAGACACAGACACACAGAGAGGGGGTTTCATGTAAGCTTTTCTAACCTTGAGTTTTGAAGCATAACTCTGTGCAAGAGATTCTTTTTCAGTTATGTTATGTACTGTAAGGACACCTAGCAGAATTGCTGCACTAATTAATTGAGGATTGAGATCAGAGAGCATTTTCTTTCATCTCTAAATAATAATCATCACTCATTTTTTTCTTGTCAGTACACAATGTGTAGATAGCATTTAATTAGATATGTGTTTCCTTATATTAATAGAGGTACTCAAGTTATCCATCAGATCTTCCTTTATATGTCATCTGACAGATGTGAATGAACAACTACTTTTCCTATACCTACTGCCTAGGGCAGTGATCGCCAACCATGGTCTTTTCTTTATTCATGTCAGAGGCACCACCAGCATATAATAACATATGCTGTGGTGCCTCTGAAATAAAATAAAAAAAGACCAAGGTTGAAATGAAGATTGCTACTTTAGTGATTGGGCATCCCCTGGAAACGATGATTTATCACCTGCAATAGAGATTTTTCACCAGCTAATCCTTTCAACCCAGAAGCATCAGAAGTAGAAACGACTACAAAGACATTTTAACCAATGGTCCTTCTCAAGGCACAAAGGGACTGTGGTATTGGTCAACATCGAAATAATATCTTCAGTTAAGGAAAGCTTGCTTGAGAAACTATGCAATAAACATAAATGTGACCTACTATGTGTGCAAAAAACTCACAGGGATGAAGACCAATGGCGCCCTAAAGTTCCTGAAATGCGATTAATCGCTGAATGATGCCACTGGCAATATCAAAGTGCAATGTTTGCCAGAGCAGACCTCCAGATTCTATCTACAGCCAGCCTTGGTACTCCAGGTGTTCTTGGACTTCACTTACCAGCAGGATCAGCACTCCTGCTGATCAGGGTTTCTGGGAATTGAAGTTCAAGAACACCTGGAGTGTCAAGGTTGGCCATCACTGGCCTAGGGTGACCATTCCTGTTGGGGTCAGAATGATCAACCTCTGCAGGGCTGATGGGTTTTTTCCTGTCCTGTTTTATGTGATATTGCTCCCCTTAACACTCCTCACTCTGTGCCTAGAAGATTATTAGGTAAGCTAATAACAGATCATGTGTTTCTATAAGACTAGTTGGCACATGAGCCATGTCTCATGGAGAATATCACTGAGACAGACCAAGAATCTAGGTAGCATTCTTGGGCAGCTAGTGTTGTTCTGGGCACCTTTTCCAAATGACCTGGGGAACTTCAAGATAATAGTCATGGCCCAAGCACTCATATGAGAAATTTTAGTGCCACTTCAATTTTCCATTGTATCATATAAGGTATTTTTATGATTGTGGTTTTTCTTATAATGACTATCTTGATGGGACAGGACTGTAGGATGGGTATTCATGAACTGCCTTGTAAAATGTTGCCTATGGTGTAAGACTGAAATCCAAAGTATTTCCCCCCTCATAATTTGCACAAATCTTAAACATCATTGGCATAAAGCTCCTGACTAATGAAAATACTGTAAGAGTAGAGTGATTCCTAAGAAGTTGCAATATTTCTTTGGAGATTTTCTGTAGGATTCAGTGGCCAATACCTTGTCACTATTTGCCATGCTCAGAGCTACAGTAGTGGAAATGGCTGGTACCAGTTTATGCAAATTAGTACCAATGGTATTTAGTTTTTCCAGCCATCAAACTAAAAGTTAACATATTTTCCCTCAGTGGGAATGTGCAATTATTATCCAGAAAAAATAAACAGTGCCCCTCTCTCATGTTGCAGGAGGCAGCCTGGAGCTTGTCTGCGAGTCTACTGCAATCTTTTCACTCTCCTTTATTCCTTGACAAAAGATGCAGACAATTATCTAGCAGGCTTGAAAGCTTCTGGCAGCTGGTAATCGCAGGTTAAAATGCTTGGTCATATAGAGTGACAGCAATGGGAGTTTGTTTCCCAGGACACCCGAGAGAAGCTTCTAAGCCACTAGATTATTTCTCCTATCTAAAAGAGGGGTGGAGGTGGGCACCACGTGGAAGACTGCCTTAACTGTCTTGGAAAAGTGCCTTACACAAGTGCCCTAATCAAGCATGTGGGATGTATCTAGAAAAAAGTAAGAGCCAGCAGATAAGAACTAATATGATGCAAACAATATCAGTGCAATCCTATGGTGTCTCTAGAACAGGGGTGCCAAAACTTTTTGAGCCATGGGCCGGTCACGTGGTTCAGTGGGCTGGTCATGTGGTTCAGCGGGCCGGTCACATGGTTCCTCCCACCGGAAGCAGAAGTAAAATGTGCCTTGCAATCAGTTTTGCAACAGGATGAGATAGGTTTTAGGCTGCCATTTTCTCTGCTTAAACCAAGGTGCCCAAACTACGGCCCGCTGGCCAGATCTGGTCTCTGATGCCAGAGATGCATTTTACTTCAGCTTCTGGGAGCGACGAGGGTGGTATGGGCTAGATGAATTGGCATCGGGGACCAGATCTGGACTGTGGGCCGTAGCTTGGGCACTCCTGCTCCAGAAGTATGACCTTTATCTCTTTCTAAGAAAGCGTTACTCAGGATTGTAAACTAGGCCTAACGATAGTGTGTGTGTGTTTTTTACAATTGTAAACAAACATACATTCCCATGTGCTGCTGCCACTGAAAAATGTTTCATAGATCAGTTATGCCTAATCCCCAAAAGCCCTCTGCATTTGTTGGATATGGTTTATTTGAACATTTTGTTTGTTGTTCAGTCGCACAGTCGACTCCGACCCTTTGCGACCCCATGGACCATTTTCCTCCAGGCGCCTCTGTCCTCCACCATCCCCCTCAGCCCTCCCAGCTCTGTGCCCATTGTGTCTACAATGCCATCTAGCCATCTCATCCTTGGCCTCCCCCTTCTTCTTTTGCCCTCCACCTTTCCCAACATCAATGCCTTCTCAAGTGAATCCTCCCTTCTCATTTGATGTCCAAAGTACTTTAGCTTCATCTTTACTATTTGACCTTCCAATGAGCAGTCAGGGTTAATTTCTTCTAAGATTGACCTATTTGTTCTCCTCGCTGTCCAGGGGACTCTCAAAACCCTCCTCCAACACCACATCTCAAAGGCATCTATTCTTCTGCGTTCAGCCTTCCTAATTGTCCAGCTCTCACATCCATACATTACTACTGGGAAAACCATTGCTTTGACTATTCTAATTTTTGATTGCAATGTAATGTCTCTGCTTTTCACTATGTTCCCCAGGTTTTTCATAGCTTGTCTCCCAAGAATCAGTCGCCTTTTTATTTCATGGCTGCAATCCCCATCTGCAGTGATCTTTGATCCTAAGAAAGTAAAATCTGTCACTGCTTCTACTTCTTCCCCGTCTATTTTCCAGGAACTGATGGGGCCTGTTGCCATTATCTTGGTTTATTTGAACATACGTAATTGTATTTTGTTGTAATGAAGAAAACCTTTTGTTTCTGTTTCTTGGCACATGATTTCTGAAAAGCTCTAGCTTTTCCTTGCCTCTAAGTTGTTTGGCCCACTACTGCTGAGGAAGGAGAGAACAAGCTTCCTGTGTCTGTGAAATCCCTTTTGGAATATTTGTCTTTTTCATTTTGCACTTCTATTCTTGCTAATAATAGCTGTTATTCCAAGGCAGAAAAAAGGATGATATTAACTTAGCCAGATGAATTGTAGTTGTGGGAGGGGCAGTGTTAATGATAGGGCACAAAATCCCAGAAGCACTTCATTTTGCTGCTAGAAACACTATAAACATCTTCAGCTGTCAACTTCAAAGCCTTTTGCGAGGATTTTGCTGTAAATCTGAGAGCAGACTTGACAAGCTGTTCCATTATTTTCATATAAAGAGTGCATTGTTATCTTGTTATAATAGACCATATAGTGACTGCTGAATTAACAATGAAAATTCATTTGTTGGGATCCATGGAACATTGTAATCTCCTTTTAAAAACATATTTACATTTTGAGAGTTATATTAACAGTGTTCCTAGTTACAATAAAATGTAAATCTTCTAGGTTTTGATATTTCTACCAACTATCACCATTATCTGTATTGATAAACTGCCCTGCTAGAGTAGTTCAAAGCCTTGCTATGCAGTAGTACAGATGTAAATCCTGCTCTGGGTTGCCCTTGCATGTTGGAGCTAAAGAATGGTAAAAATAATAATAATTGGTCTCACAGATTTTGAGCATTTTTTGAGACTAATTGATGCTGCTGAAATGACAAAGTGCTTATCTCATTTTAAAAAGAGTTATGAGTCTATTCTGAAACCTATTAACTTGACAATGAAAGCTTGCCAAACTTCAAAGACTGCATGCTCAGCTGTACATTTTGTAGTTCCTGATCTTTAAACCAATTTCCACCTTGAGATACACAGACACAAGAGTATTATGATGTTGAGATGAGCCCATAATTGGGAATTAAGCTCCTGGCTCCACAGCAAGATAATTATCTAATTTTATTGTTGCACCAACTTTAACTTAATGACCACCCAGGATTGCACTGGGTTTTGAACTTAAGTTCTATAGTAGAGACCATTACTTTTTCTGGATTATTCTACTACTGCTTTTGGGTTTTCTCTCTCAGTAATGCAGTAATATAAGTACGCCTTTTGTGGAATGATTTATTCTAGAGTTGCCTGTCTTGAGTACTCTGATGATTTATTAAAGTACTGTCTAATGAATATGGAGTGGCAGTCTCGTTATGTTCGAGAGACAGAAAGGAAATCAAAACAAACATTAGCTACATACTTGATTATAAGTGACTTAGAAATGTTTATTGATTTCTTATGCTGCACGGTTGATCTCATTATAATGATATCAAACAATTTTTGAAATGGGTCTGGCTTTTCAATAGTACAATAGAAAATAAAACTTAGGACATTAATGCCTCCCTTGATTGTTTACATCCCTTATCATTGTTTACATGAGTTATATAAAGGTCAGGCATGTACACAGTATGGATAGTATGGTATTTAAATAGAATGCCTCCCCACCGTATTTATTATGCTCTTAAACCTGTGGCTTGTGTATGAGGACCACCAAAGTGTTCCTTGCAATTTTTCAGTTTGAAAATCAGTTTGGGAATTATATGTTTCATTTTGGAGGAGGAATAGAAGCGGGGGGTCACTACACCACCCCACCCCAGTTTTCCTATTATGAGCATCTCTCATGGACAATCAGTTTCATGCCTTATTGCAAATTACTTCTTAAAATCAGGCTGTGCCTGCAACCTTAAAAAGATCGATTTGTTTCTGTAATTGGATGCATCAAAATGATTGTGGGATGAGTAGATCATTCTGGTCATAGAGGCCACCATGCCATTCTCTCAAAGTGTGTCTTCCTAGCACTTCCTCCAGTCCTTTGCTAATGGTTAATCCCAGTTTTCTGGCTCTCATAACCCCTTATTAACCTCTGCCAGCTCCTCTTCTTTGCTTTAGCTGTAGTTGGTGTTTATTTCAGTGGTCTTTTAAAAATTGTATTTTTGGCTTACATTATGTTCAGTGGATCCTCCGTTCTCAAGAGTCCATGTTGTACATTTTGGTATGTCCTAGCCAGAAATTCCTAATCTGAAACAACAACAGGGCTGTTGCAGTTAGAAAATAAGGAAAGGACAGATGGCATCAACTTCTGAATGGTCAAGTGTTGTTAAACAACTGTTGAGATTCTGGTGCTGCTTGTTTCTGGCTGTGTATGTGTAATGATGTTGTCAAATGCTTTCCTAATTTAGATTTAAGAGCTGTTGGGCAGGTCCTTGTTTATCATTTTTGTGAATTTAAGTGTGTGTTTTGAATTATTTGTAGTTTACTCACATACATTTTGTACTTCATAAGTAGTAATTGGGAAGATTTTTTTGCACATATAGATCCAGACAGCTAAGTTGAAATATTTATTCTTAATATGTAATACTTTCTATGAAACAGTTGAACAAACAGACACACAGACAGATACATGCATGCCATGGATGAACATTACATTGTACAGTTCTCCATCTCACCCACCACTTCCCAAAATAGTTCCAGCTCTAAATATACTGTTTCATAAATTATGCTCACTTCAGTAGTTGGTGATTGGGGAAAAGGGAGTTATCGGGAAATCTACTGTTTTATATTCAGGCTGGTAAGAAAATACCATCTTTGGGGGAAGCCCTCAAAATTGCTAGCCAACATAGTTTTTTTTATTAGGCAATCTGCATCTGCAGAAAGCCATTCTCACTCAATGACATTTTGAGCCAATAAACTGGTTCTTCTCAGCAAGGCATTTATTTATTTAATCAAATTTCTAGTGCTGCCCCACTCGCTCCATCAGAACTATGTTGTTATCAGCTTGATACTTGATTACATTTTGAGTCTTATTTTTAGTGCATAATTTTGAGGTTGAAAAATTGAATGTTGGTGTCATGCTGTGCCACACATAGAAAAAAACCCAAGATTAAGCCCAAAACACAGTTTATCGATACTGAGTTTGTGATTGTTGTTTTGGAACTACAGTACAAGAATGGCGTCAAGGTTTAACTCATTGAATTCATAAGTGCATTAATACTTCTCTTATTTATTTATTTATTTAGTGTGATTTGTATAGCCACCCAATCAACGAGCGACTCTGGGGAGAGTATAGCATTTCAACTCAGGTACATAAAATCCCCCATGCTTAAGCTATAAAAAACCTTAAAATTCCTAAAATACTGAAAAACTACCTCCCACCAGCACCAATTAAAAATCTTGTTAAAAAAACCTAAGTGCACTCTCTGGGCATTTTCTCTTACACTTTAATAACACCTCTGTTGTTCTTATGTGCTGTCAAACTACTTTTGATGGTCCTCATTTACAAGATAGGAGAGGAATAGCTTATTTTCCAATATGTGTGTCTAATGCAAAAGCAGAGTCTCCTGAGTCCTAGATCTACACTTTTTCCATTATACCACACTGGCTTCCAGTAAATCTCTAGGGTTTTTAAAATTGTGATACCCAATGTGTGGTGCAGTGGGTCCAGCAATGGACTAGGACTCTGGAGATCAGAGTTGGAATCCCCACTCAACCATGGAAGCTGACTGGAGATGTGGAACTGGTAAAACCACTCCTTAACTATGTTGTTTACTTTGAAAGTCCTGTTAGGGTCACTATAAGTCAGTTTTGACTTGACAGGACATCAGAAGCTATTACATTAGCATCTTGCATTTCTAATTGTCCCATATACCGTTGGATGCATCAAAATGATTGTGGGATGAGTAGATCATTCTGGTCATAGAGGCCACCATGCCATTCTCTCAAAGTGTGTCTTCCTAGCACTTCCTCCAGTCCTTTGCTAATGGTTAATCCCAGTTTTCTGGCTCTCATAACCCCTTATTAACCTCTGCCAGCTCCTCTTCTTTGGTATTGCCAGCAGGTATCCTATTGAGTTGTTTGCCAATCCCAGAACCTGTTTAGTTTTCAGATGTGGAGCTTTATGATCCATCCAGTGCTTGAATTATGGGGGAAGAGTGAAGGCATTAATAAAAAGAGCAACCCATAACCCAAACCAACTCCTGCTATCCCGCATTGCAAAGTACAACTTCTCACAAGACTTATGGTACTATCAAGAGAGGGTGATCATTTTGTTTTGATTCATGCTCCCTATTCTACATAGTCATAGATCATACCAGTTGTGTGATTCATGTCTGTGTTAGTTTTTGCCACCCTCTGTCAATATCACCATGTTTCCCTTGCCTTCTACACTCTGCTATACTTTTTTTCTTGCCAACCCTCTGTGTGCCTTGAAATACAAAGAAATGTAAAATGCATGCTCTGGAGACATGGATTTACCAGCTATTTTTTATTTGCGGTATGTTTATTTTGTAGGTTCTGCTGCATGTAGTTGTTGGTTCAAAGTTCTTTTAGTAAAAGAAAGTAACAGCCAAGATAGTGCTGAAGTGCAATATCAGTATAGCAGAAAACTTGTTTAAACTGTCAACTGACATTGTGTGCTGCTGCCTCATTTGTAAAAGAAACAGTCCAGTGAGGCTTCTGGAGTGGAAAGATCAGCCCATAAGGTGCTGTTATTGCCCAGAGATGCCTAGATGTGTTCATAGGCTTCACATTATTTGGGAAGAATGCTAGAATTGCTATAGATCAGGAGTTCTCAACCTTTTTAACCCGGGGGCTGGGTCACGCTCCCTCAGACAACTTCTGGGGCCAGACGTCCATTTTGCCCTTCCTACACCACATTGCACTACCTGGTGTGGTGGAGGTGGTGGGAAGCCCCACATGAAATGTTGCTGTGGGCTGCAGGTTGAGAATCCTTGCTGTAGATCATTGTGGAATTCCCACCCCTTTCCCCTAAAACATAGTTATGGGAAAGTTACTCTTGTTGTGATAGTGCAAATCAATGGAAGGGAGGAGGAAATATATATTCACTCCTATATGACACCACACCTACTGCCTATTGATCTATATTCTCAAGACTTGCTAGTAGTTTTCTGGAAGGGCTGAAAAGATGTTCATATCATAGCAGTTACACCTAAATACTGCCTTATAGCGCTAAGTGCACTCTCTGGGCAGTTTACAGGTAATTAGCATTTTGCCCCCAACATGTCAGATGCTCGAGTGTGTTACCTAAATTTCAGACTCCATGCCTCAGAGTTACAGGCATCCAAGCCATGGAGTGAGAAATTATTTTGTTTTAATATTTAAAGGAACATCTCATGGTCAGAAGCTTTGAAAGGAGCCACAGACAAATTGTTTGATACAAATTAGAGAAGTTTACTTTAAAAACTTAAAAGTCTGCAGTGGCTCAAGTGCCTAAGGTGCTAACTGGGAGGCGGAAGGTCAGCAGTTCGATTCCTGAGTACTGCAGGATGGAATGAGCTCCCGTCTTTGTCCCAGCTCCTGCCAACCTAGCAGTTCGAAAACAAGTAGATAAATAGGGACCACTTTGGTGGGAAGGAAACAGCGTTCCGTGCGCTCCAGTGTCTAGTCATGCCTGCCACATGACCACAGGTACGTCTGCAGCAGCAGACAGCGCTGGTTCTTCGGCTTTGAAACAGAGATGAGCACTGCACCCTAGAGTCGGATACGACTGACTTTCGAGCAAGGGAAACCTTTACCTTTACCTTACTTTAAAAAATAAAAAATAGGGAAATAATAAGCAATAACAACACAGACATTTGCCCCCCTGAAGGCGCCATTTCAAAAGGTCAAAGCATCTGCATTGGACCTAAACTAGGCAGATGGGAAAAACCAGGAATGAGGTGAGGTCTGAATTCAGAGTTCAGTCTTTATAATGTTCCATGTGGCAGCCTCAGCAATGCCAGCTAACTATTGCAGATTATTACAGGTTTAAATCAACACCAAGGAAGACAAAGGGGGAAACTCATGGCGATTCAGAGAAGATAAGTATAGCGGATCAGTAACACAAAGGCAACAAAATGTTTTTTTTTTCAGGTAGAAACAATACAGTAACAAGTCACCCTCTTTTAATTATGCATCCCAGCCTTCACAACGAAGGGCAGATCATATCAGAGATTGTAAAGATGAGCGATGTGGAGAGAGAACTACCAGAGGTGCAGGCTGGTTTCAGAAGAGGCAGGGGGACTAGAGACCACATTGCCAACATACGTTGGATCATGGAGAAAACAAAAGAATACCAGAAACAAGTCTACTTTTGTTTTATCGACTACACTAAGGCTTTTGACTGTGTGGACCACAACAAAATGTGGCAAGTAATTAAAGAGATGGGAATACCAGAACACCTCATATGCCTCATGAGAAATCTGTACACGAACCAAGAAGCAACAGTTAGGACAGAACACGGAATGACAGAGTGGTTTGGAATAGGAAAAGGAGTAAGACAAGGCTGCATTTTATCACCCTGCTTATTCAATCTATACACAGAGCACATGATGTGCAATGCAGGGATGGAGGAATCACAATATGGGATCAAAATTGCTGGGAGAAACATCAACAATTTGAGATATGCAGATGATACCACCCTAATGGCAGAAAGTGAGGAAGACCTAAAGAACGTCTTGATTGGATTGAAGGAGGAGAGTGCAAAAGCTGGCTTGAGACTTAATATCAAGAAAACCAAGATAATGGCAACAGGTCTGATCAGTCCCTGGAAAATAGATGGGGAAGAAGTAGAAGCAGTGACAGATTTTACTTTCCTGGGATCTAAGATCACTGCAGATGGTGACTGTAGCCATGAAATAAAAAGACGACTGATTATGGGGAGACAAGCTATGAGAAACCTGGGGAATATAGTGAAAAGCAGAGATATCACCTTGAAAACAAAAATTCTCATAGTCAAAGCAATGGTATTCCCAGTGGTAATGTATGGGTGTGAGAGGTGGACCATTAGGAAGGCTGAGCGCAGAAGAATAGATGCCTTTGAGATGTGGTGTTGGAGGAGAGTCCTGAGAGTCCCTTGGACAGCAAAGAGAACAAATAGGTCAATACTGGAAGAAATCAATCCTGACTGTTCATTGGAGGGACAAATAGTGAAGATGAAGCTAAAGTACTTTGGACATCAAATGAGAAGGGAGGACTCACTTGAGAAGGCCTTGATGCTGGGAAAGGTGGAGGGCAAGAGAAGAAGGGGGTGTCCAAAGATGAGATGGATAGATTGTATTGTGGACACAATGGACACAGAGCTTGGTGGGCTGAGGAGAATGGTGGAGGACAGAGGTGCCTGGAGGAATATGGTCCATGGGGTCGCAAAGGGTCGGAATCGACTGTGCGACTGAACAACAAAAGATGAGCGAATCAGAGTTATAATTTTAAAAGTTCAAGACCGATCAGTTTGTGGTACATCATGATGGGGGCCAGTTCTCCAATGAAAACTGGCCTCTTGACTTCTTGTAAACATATTGATATGCAAACTGGCAAGTCCCCTCTGCCAGCTCAATTTCCACAACAATAGTTGTTGACTTCCACATCTGGTTGGAAAGGCAGATGACCCTGGCTTGAAAGGCTGGTTGAAACAAAAGGTCCTTTGATAAAAATTCCCTGAGGGCACAAGGTGTTTCCACCAGGAATCCTTGAGGTCATTCCTTTTTTAATATTATTTTCCTCCACATATCTGTATTGATCTAATATCAGAGTTGTCCTTTGACTTATAATTTTCCATTTGACTGTTCCTTGGAATGAGGAGACATAAAATCTAATATTAATATTATATTTTGTGACATCAAAATAATATTGAAGTGATCAATAGCAGCAGGATGAATGCAGAGGAATTCCCCCTCTCCATGCTTGTAAAGCCAAACACATCTGCTACAGCAGGACCCGTAGATATAGGATGTATGGACTGGTCATCATTTTAAAACATTCTCTGGATCTGGGCAATACACCATTCATACGTTATGGTAGCCCATAATTCTTTAATAAGATATTAGAATCTTCCTGATTGATCCTATTGCAACAACAAACTGAGAAGAAATCTTAGCTTATGTCTTTGGCTTGTTGAAGGAAATAGAAACCAGAGTGCTATGTATGGATGTCATAGTAAGTTTATTTAGCTGCTCTTGGGAATTCTTAAGTATTTCATCTTATACAGATATCTGGCCCTCAACAGCCAAAGGGATAAATGAGAAAGTAAAGAAGAAGACAGATGTCTGGACCTGTTCTAATACATTTGAGGTTTATATATGTTTTTCAAGAATGTGTTCTTGCAATTGATTTAAAACATTTGATGTTGGATGTAATTAAAACTAGCTGGTTACCTGGCTTCACTCGGGTATGTATAGTTTTGTATGTGGGGCACTCCTTCCTTCCCTCCTGCTTCTTCATCGACGGTCACTTACCACCCTTAGCCTTCCCAACGGCACCTCCCCTTTGCGTATTTTGACTCCCACAGTGCTGACCCCGCATGTCCATTTGCATTCCACCTACTGTGAAAATTACAGCTGAGCTCAGAGGGAAAGGCAAATGATGTTACAATCCAGGGGTGGCCAGTGGGTGGCATCAGCCAGCTGCCTGGTGACATGAGCCAGTTCATTGGGCAATAGATCGTAGGGAAAAAGATCAATTTGGGGGGTGTATGCCCCCACTGGGCCTCGTGACCCCCACAGTGACAATCTGTCCAGCCCAAGGTAGGTGTGTGCCAAGTTACAGCGCGATCGGTGTGTGTGTGTGTGTGTGTGTGTGTGTGTGTGTGTGTGTGTGTGTGTGTGTGTGTGTGTGTGTGATAAGAGCCCTAAACAAATTACACACAGGAAAGGGGAGATTAAATACTGCTATTGTGTTTCAGATTAAATTTCTTCAGCATGTGTCTATTTCTTAGCTATTTTAAATCACAAAAGAGTACTGGTGCATATACAATTGGTTTTATATCCTTGTAATTAGCAGACAACATGAAAACCTATGCATGAAAAAGGATTGGGTGACATTAATATTGCATTCCTGCCTTCTCCCCACATGAGTTTTTGCATCTTATTTTTCATGTTCCAGTCACTGTATCTTTCAGCTCTGAGTGAAATGAAACAAAATAAAAAGTAGCCTTGGGAACTCTGATCTGGAGAATGAACCATTTGGTCTACAGTCTGGTCTTTCTGCCAGACACTTTATGCATCTCCTTTGACTGAGTATCCAAGCTAGACATTTTACCAGTAGTCTCAGACGTAGGGAAAGGCATTTGAAGGGATCAAAGGGAAGGAAATAAAGGTTTTTAATCTGGTGTTTAGGGATTTAAATGAACATTACTCAGCAATTCTATGAAATTCATGGTAATTTCTAACACCTCAACAAATTGCTAGGTCAATTGCTGTTCTTGTGACTGAGAGGTATTTCTGAGCCCTCAGTGTAAACTTCAGAATTTATTTTCTCAGTTGCTTGATCTATTTATAATTGATAAATTATTTCATGAAGCTCTCCTTTCTACTGAGCCCTGGTGGGACAGTGGTTAAACTGCTGTACCAAAACTGCTGCTGATATTGTCAGTTCAGTCCTGATGGGGATCAAGGTTGACATAGCCTTCCATCCTCCAGAGGTTGGTAAAATGAGTAAACAACATGTTGGGGTTAAATTCTAATTATCTTGTATTGCACTAAGCGGCAGTATACAGTAGAATTGCTATTGCTTTGGGATTGTATGTAGGTAAAACACCTATCAGGGCATGGCTGGTTGGAAGGAGACACAAATGCCAGGTTCCCAGGACAATCAGATAACAGGCTGAACAGTAACTGAATCTCAGTCCAAGATTAGTCCAGGTGACAAAACCATAGTCCAAATGAGCCAGAGGTCAGGTGATCAGGAGAACTGACACAACAAACAACCCTAAGGGAGCTGGAGCAAGGTGAGGATTGAATTCCAGGAGCAAGGTTCTAGGCAAGGCATAAGAACAGTCCACATTAACCAAGAGCTGGGCAGAACTAATGAGTGGGAATCAGGACAAAGCAGGTGAACTTCTAGAAGAGGGATTCACAACCTGTGGTCCATGGGCCAGATGCAGCTCTGGCACCATTTCATGTGGTCCCACGCCAGGAAGTGCCATGTGCTGGAGGAAGGACAAAATGGCCATCTGGCCCCCGAAGCTGTCTGAGGGAGCATGACTCAGCCTCTGACTTAAAAAGGTTGAGAATTCCTATTCTAGAAACCAGGGACAAAGCAAGAGATCCAGGAGCCTACCAACTGCAAGTCTGATGACATCAGATTCTGGAAGGAAGGACTGGTTCTTAAATTGCTAAGACACCTAGGGTATCCAAGTGGAGCCTATGTTGTTCTGGAACTTTCCCCGTGCTCTCAGGTGATCTTAGCAGCAGAATGAAGGTCCAGTCCTGCAGGACTTACAACTGTTTTTAGGCTGACGTCTCTAATCCTGCAGGATTTAGAGCAGTTGCTTCTAGGCTGAGGGTTCTAGTCCAGCAGGACTTGGATCTGCTGCTTATGGTGGGGGCTCCAGTCCTGCAGGACTTAAAGCAACAGCTGCAAATCATGACATAATTTCTACACAAAATGCACTGTCAAATAGCTGTTTCAGTAGTAAATCATCAAATCATGTCCCAATGAGGATTTAGGTTTGCTTAATGAGAAAGCCAAAAAGGTAGTTTCATTTTGGCAGTTTAAAGTTTGGCCTGTACATGAAAAAAAAATTCTCTAAAAATTCCAAATTTCATACTTGATTTACACCCCTGTAAATGAAAGTCAATGCCAGCTGCCAGATCACATCTTCAGGACACAATGGAGCAGCTAGGATTCATACTATTCAAGTTAACTGGTGTCAGATTCTATCCATGCCATCTCTATAATAATTTTAATATTTTAATTTTATCCTAAAAACATGGTCTTTAAAAGTTTTTACTCCATAGATTCTTCCATAATTTGGCATATATTTCCCCTCCAAATTTACTTCCCATATTGTTTTAAAGGAAATTAACCCTTCACTTTCCAAGGACAACAGCTATTAAGGGCAGTAAGTAGACAGAACCATCTACACATGAAGGTTAAAAATACTTATGAATGCTTATGAATCAGTGACAAACAGGGACCTGGTTCTTGCTTTCTTGCTTTTTTTAGCTTCCATAGGAAGATGGGCAACTACTGTTGGAATTAACTTAGATACCTTCTATTCATTATCCAGCAAATCACAATTCATAGTCTGATCCAGAATATATTGTCAAAATTAGGGTACTCCATGGATGTGAACATTGCCCAAGTCATGCAGTGTCATCCCAGTGTTCTGCATTAGATAAGAAATTGGTTTCCATTTCTGATGGGATGAAAATATTTCACAGCATGTTCAGATATTTGTCTTACCTGCTTTAGACAGATAAACAGCATACGAGCTTTATATGTGTGTATCCATGGGCCAAGATTTTGATTCCCAGGCTCAGAAGATCAGCTTGGTTTAACCTCTTGGCAAATACTGATCATTCCTGAAGATTCATTGTTCAGTTGGCTGCATCAAACCCATGAAATAACCTGAGACCTTGTGGGATTTATAATGCAGCTTCAAAAAGTGAGTTACGAGTTCTTTGTTATGAAAGCTAACAATTATTTGTTTATTGTCTTGGCCAGAAGTATCTGTTATATGTCTTTGATTAATGTAGGCACTGCTTCAAGGGCTCCTATAGGGCCTTTGCATTCCAGTGGAAAGAAAGGAAAAGAAAAAAGGCACAGAAGGTGTTGCAGTTGTCTTCTCATTAGGAGAGCTTGCTTTCAAATCCAGGGATGTTACAAAACTGTGTTATGCCTTTAATGAAATAGAGTGTAAAAACTTATTTTAAGAAAAGATCTATCAATGCTGCTACCCTGTTGAAATTGTTTTCAACCTATTCTAGAAACAAATGAAGCAAGAAGGGCCCCATGTATGCACACTTTGCTGTCTGATTGCTCAACTTAGGAAGTAGAAGATAACCACTAGTATTTTTCTGCAACAGGACATTGCTAACTTATAATAGTAATTTTAAATTTAATTTAATTTTCATATTTGTATCGCTGCCCCCTCTCTGGAGCGTCTCCGGGCAGTTAACAATTCAAAGACATAAAAACACTTATAAAAATACAATAAAAACATTTAAAACCATCCCCTCATTTAAGCAGGCGGGGGTCACCTCTCCATCAGTGCCCCACACCTGCCCCACCAGCTAAGTCTTCAGTCCTTTCCTAAAGGGCAGCAATTCCGTCTGCAGCCATTACTCTATTGGCAGGAGTTTCCATAGAGCAGGTGCTGACATAGAGAAGGCCCTCCTTCTTGTACTAGAGAGACAAGCCCCTTTAGCCAATGGTACAATTAGAGAGTCCCTCTGGTCCACTCTGGTTGGACGGACAGATATTCTTGGGGAGACACGGTCTCTTAGGTATCCTGGCCCACTACCATGTAGGGCTTTAGAGGTCATTACCAGCACCTTGATTTGCACCCGGAGGCACACTGGTAACCAGTGCAACTTCTGAAGCAGTGGCGAGGTGCGGGCATAATGCCCACACCCCATCACCACCCGGGCAGCTGCGTTCTGGACGAGCTACAACCTCCGAATTCAGCTATGATGAATCATGTGCTGTTAAGTCAATCCTGATTTAGGAGTGATGCTAATAATTTTGTGTTAGAGATTACTCTGGGTTGAAAGGATTTTTGCTGGAGAAACTCTGCTCAGGGGATGCCTGAACGAGGCTCGTTTTATGTACCCAAGTGCAGCCCTCGGGGATTGTAACCTGACCTTTCAGTCTCCAAACTAAGTGCTTTAACCTATCTTTATGCTTTTCAGGGGTTTCTAGGTAGAGAGTACTCAAAAGGGCTTACTATTTCCTTCTTCTGGTGGTACCCTGGGACTGTGCAGCTTGTCCATGACTACACATGCTGGCTCTACCTGTAGGAGGCTGAGTCAAGAATTGGGCTCTCAGCATCCAGTGCTGTAGCCAGATACCTCAACTACTTAGCTATGCAGCCAATGCACTAATTTATAGTGCTAATCAAATAAATCCAATCTGCATCTGCAGATTGGACATGTGGCAGGCATGCCTAGACACCAGAGTGCACAGAATGCTGTTTACCTTTCCACTATTTATCTACTTGCAATTTCTTGCTTTCAAAGTGCTAGGTTGGCAGGAGCTGGGATAAAAAGGGGAGCTCACTCTGTCTTGCAGTATCGAACCCCAACCTTCCAGTCTTCACGATCAGTGACAACCACGTGAACCACTAAAATGGTTTGCTCAGTGGTGGGCTCCAACCAGTTTGCACAGGTTCGGGAGAACTGGTAGTAAAACCAGCTGGCCCCGCCCATCTCCACACCATGACCTGCCCACCTCCCTGCCCTGCCCCACCCACTTCCTCCTACAAGTCCGGGTGTGCCTTGTGCAAGCACAGGGAGTCCAAGATCCACTCTTGGTAGTTCCATGTTCTTTTACATTTACCAAGATACATTTACCGAATGAGGACAGCAGGCAGAAACATAAATTCTGGCAGAACAAATGCAAGGCAACAATCAGGAAAGCAAAGCAAAACTTTGAGGAGCGTATAGCTAAAAATACTCAGAGAAATAACAAAGACTTCTTTAAGTACATTAGAAGTAAGAACCCAACTAGGAAGGCCATTGGACCATTAGATGACAATGGAAGGCAAGGGGTTATTAAAGAGGAAACAGAGATTGCAGAGAGACTCAATGAATTCTTTGCTTCAGTATTCACTGAAGAAGACAGAGACCACATGCCCAAAACAGAGCCTATCTTCGTAGGGAGGGAAAGCGAAGAATTAAGCAAGAAAGAAATAACCAGGGAGGAGGTGCTTGCATGTCTTGTTAAGCTAAACACTAACAAATCACCAGGACCAGATGGCATCCATCCACGAGTTCTCAGGGAACTTAAAGATGAAATTGCTGATATCCTAGCCAAAATATATAATCTTTCCCTCAAATCAGGCTTTGTGCCTGATGACTGGAAGGTAGCGAATGTAACACCAATTTTCAAAAAAGGGGTGATCCAGGAAATTACCGACCTGTCAGTTTGACATGTGTCCCAGGTAAAGTGATGGAAACCATCCTAAAAGATAGAATTAATAGGCACATAGAAGAGAAGGCGCTGCTAAAGGAGAGCCAACGTGGCTTTTGCAAGGGCAAATCATGCCTCACTAATCTGTTGGAATAAGAGGTGACCTGATCGAAGTTGATAAAATCATGCACTGTGTGGACAAAGTAGATAAGGAAAAACTTTCCCCTATCTCATAACACTAGAACTAGGGGGCACTCCATGAAACTTTTGGGTACTAGTTCTCAAACAAATAAGAGAAAGTACCTTTTCACCCAGAGGATCACTGGTCTATGGAACTCCCTGCCAGATGAAGTGGTGACAGCTGTCAGTCTTGGCAGCTTCAAGAAAGCATTAGTCAAGTTCATGGATGACAAGGGTATCAATGGCTATAATTAAGGATTTTATTTATTTATTTATTTATTTATTCAATTTATATCCCGCCCACTCAACACAAGGCCGACTCTGGGCGGCTAACAACATAAAAAGTAACCCCAGGGCAACCCAAGGAGTTTACAGACAATATTCACAAATACAACAATAATCCTAAAAACAGTTAAAACAGTAAAAAAAGTTAAGACTACCCACCCCCTAAAAAGCAAGGGCTGCAGGATCGAAAAGGCACCATGGGGAAGAGTTCCTCTACACCAACCACCCCATGGTGGTTACCCTTCCACCCGCACCCCACACTTGACCTGCCAGCCAGGTTTTAAGATCCCTTCTGAAAGGCAGCAACTCCGTCCGAAGACGTAATTCTGTTGGCAGGAGGTTCCAGAGGGCCGGTGCAGACACGGAGAAGGCTCTCCTCCTTGTGCCAGAGAGGCGAGCCCCTCTGGCTGATGGAACAATTAGAGAGCCCCTCCGGTCCGCTCTGGTTGGACGGACAGACGTCCTCAGGGCGATGCGGTCTCTTAGGTAACCTGGCCCACTACCATATAGGGCTTTAAAGGTCAAAACCAGCACCTTGAATTGCACCCGGAGACATACTGGCAACCAGTGCAGCTCCCGGAGCAGTGGCGAAGCATGAGCATAACGGCCACACCCCATCACCATCCGGGCAGCCGCATTTTGGACCAGCTGTAGCCTCCGAATGGTCGTCAAGGGCAGCCCCATGTAGAGCGCATTGCAATAGTCTAGTCTGGAGGTAACCAGAGCATGGGTGACCATGAGCAAGGAGTCCCGGTCCAGGAGTGGGCGCAACTGGCGAATCACCCGAAGTTGGGCGAAAGCCCTCCTGGTCACAGCCGCCACCTGTTCTTCTAGCAGTAGCCGTGAATCCAGGAGGACCCCCAAGTTGCGCACCGGGTCTGTCTGGGGCAAAATAGCCCCATCCAGAACCAACGATGGAAGCTCCCGGATTAAGGCAGGACCCCCTATCCATAGCCACTCAGTCTTGCTGGGATTCAATTGTAGCCCGTTAGCCCCCATCCAGACCCCCACAGCTTCCAGGCATCTGGAAAGGACTTTGACAGCATCACTGGGGTCCCCATGGGCCGAGATGTACAACTGAGTGTCATCCGCGTACTGATGGTACTGCACCCCATGGGAACGAATGATGTCACCCAGCGGTTTCATGTAGATGTTAAATAGGAGAGGAGAGAGCACCGAGCCCTGAGGAACCCCCCATTTGAGGGGCCTAGGACTGGACCTCTCACTCTCCAACCACACCGACTGGGACCGACCCTTCAGAAATGAGGAAAACCAGGACCACACAGTACCCTGGATTCCCAAACCTCGGAGCCGTTCCAGAAGGATACCATGGTCAACGGTATCGAAAGCCGCTGAGAGGTCAAGAAGAGCAAGGACGGATGGGTGACCACCGTCCCGCTCCCGCCAGAGATCATCCATCAGTGCGACCAATGCCGTCTCGGTACCATATCCAGGCCTGAATCCTGACTGAAAAGGGTCCAGATAATCCGCTTCATCCAGTACCCCCTGCAGCCGACACGCCACTGCCTTCTCCAACACCTTCCCTAAAAAGGGGAGGTTTGAGACAGGCCTATAGTTAGTTAGGACAGCTGGGTCGAGGGAAGATTTCTTCAGGAGGGGGCGCACCAAAGCATGTTTTAAAGGTGCAGGAAACACCCCCTCCCGCAATGATGCATTGATCACAGCCCCAACCCAGCCACCTGTCACTGCCTTGGAGGTTTTCACCAACCAGGTGGGACAGGGGTCCAAAGGGCAGGTAGTGGCGCGCACAGCTGCAAGGAGCCTGTCCACTTCATCAGGGGCAACTGGATCAAACCGGTCCCAGATGGCATGGCAAGACTGTGCTCCGGCTCCCTCCGGACTCTCCCCATCCACGCCAGGATTAAACCCAGAGCGAATCCGATCGATTTTCTCCACTAGATGGTCAGCAAAGTCCTCAGCCGACCCCTGCCAACCGGGCACCGGGGTCCCCCTATCAAGGAGAGACCCGGTAACCCGGAACAGGGTAGCTGGGCGATTATCAGCGGAGGCGATAAGGGTGGTGAAGTATTGTCGCCTCACCACCTCCATCGCCACTAGATAGGCCCTAATAGCGGCCCTAGCTAGTGTCCAATCGGAGTCTCTCTGGGTCTTCACCCAGCGGCGCTCTTGGCGTCTCTTTGCCCGTTTGAGCTCCCGCAGTTCATCTGTGAACCATGGAGATGACCGAGCTCGATGAGCTCTGAGAGGCCGTAGTGGTGCGATTTCATCCAAGGCCGCTGTTGTCATCCTGTTCCACAGGTCGACCAGTGCCTCGGGCGAATCGTGTTGCCGATCCAGAGGAAAATCCCCCAGTTCCCTCTGGAATCCATCAGGATCCATCAGTTGCCTGGGGCGGGCCATTCTAATAGGCCCTGCCTCCCTACGGTGAAGCGACGTACCCAGGAAGTCTAGAGCCACCAAATAGTGATCTGACCATGGCACAGGTGTTATGTTTAATTTCCGTAATCTCAGATCACTCTGCCACCGCTCCGACAAAAAGATTAAATCTGGTGTGTGGCCACTGCCCCTGGTCGGGCCCTGAATTACCTGAATCAGGTCCATAGCTGCCATGGAAGCCATGAACTCCTGAGCCACCTCGGAGCCAGTCCCCAGCGAGGGTAAATTGAAGTCCCCCAGAACCATCAGTCTAGGGAACTCCAACGCCAATGCTGAGACGGCCTCGAGGAGCTCAGGCAGGGAGTCCCTTACCCTGCAAGGGGGCAGGTACAGGAGTAAGACTCCCAACTGACCCTTAGAGCCCAGACGCAGAAGCAGGGCCTCACAACCCAGAATTTGTGGAGCAGTAGCCCTGGTGACTCCCAGTGACTCCCTGGCTATGATGGCGACGCCACCGCCCTTACCCTTATCCCTAGGCTGGTGCCAAATACTGAACCCAGCTGGACACATTTCTGACAGAGGAACCCCATCCTCTGGTCTCAGCCAGGTCTCAGTAATACATGCCAAGTCGGCCCGCTCCCCCATAATAGAGTCTTGTATCAGGGGGGGCCTTATTACATACCGACCTGGCATTCATCAGCAGCAGCCTAAGGACAGGGTCACCCTGGGTCAGCTGCTCAGGACCTAGAGGTGTAACCGTGGGGCTGGAACGAGGGACAGATACTAAGCATCTGCCCCATGTTCCCCGGGTGCGGCCCGCCCCTCGGTACCCGCTATATCGCCCCATGCCCATCACAACCTCTATATTGGTCTCCGGAGCCTCCCTGCTTGCCCTGGACAGAATGCTGCCTCTCCTTCCTGGCTGGCCTGGCAATCTCTCCCTCCCTCCCTTCCACCCCAATATAAAACCGCCCCATTCACTCCCCCCACCACCCTCCGCACGGCTCCGGTGGTGATGGAAGTGGTGGGGCATTCTTCCACAACTGTGTTGAACCCTCAACTGCCGGGCAGGGCCCGAAACGCCGGCCGATGGCGAGGCCAGCGAGCCTCTTCGCCCCCGCCGGGGCCGAACACAGCGGCGGTGATGTTTCGTCCGGCAGGCCCCCTTGCCTTTTGAGTCCTGGCGAGGGGCGGGGGGCGGGGCCCGAAACGCCGGCCGATGGTGAGGCCAGCGAGCCTCTTCGCCCCCGCCGGGGCCGAACACAGCGGCGGTCCTTGGCGTTGGCCCCGCATTTGAGGCTGCCTGCCGAAACTCCCTCCAGCTGTACCTGTTCATCTCCCGCCGGTCTGGCCGGGAGGGAAAGAGAGCGCCCGGTGTCCTTGTCGTCGGCAGCGTCGGCCCCACTTTTGAGGCTGCCTGCCGAAACTCCCTCCAGCTGTGCCTGTTCATCTCCCGCCGGTCTGGCCGGGAGGGAAAGAGAGCGCCCGGTGTCCTTGGCGTTGGCAGCGTCGGCCCCACTTTTGAGGCTGCCTGCCGAAACTCCCTCCAGCTGTGCCTGTTCATCTCCCGCCGGTCTGGCCGGGAGGGAAAGAGAGCGCCCGGTGTCCTTGGTGTTGGCAGCATCAGCCCCGCATTTGAGGCTGCCTGCCGAAACTCCCTCCAGCTGTGCCTGTTCATCTCCCGCCGGTCTGGCCGGGAGGGAAAGAGAGTGCAGAATTTAATTTAATTTTTAATTTAATTCAATTCTCACACTTGTATGCCGCCCAATCAGGAAACCCGACTCAGGGCGGCTTGCACAATATACTTTACTTTTAGATTTTTTCCCCCTCCTTGTTCAGACTTAATCCAGGTGATAACCAATGACAAACCATCCAAATATTTATTTACTGGGATTTTTACCCCCCCCCCTCTCGCTGTTAAAAGAATGGGTAGCCTTTTTAACCTTCGGCCAAAACCGGCCCGCAGGGAATTTTAGGAAAGGGTGGGAGAGAAAGGGTGCTTAGCCGGACTATGGACCGAGATTTGCCCGGATCCGGACTTTGTCCAGATTCTTAATTTATTTGTCACGGCGTCCTCGTGGCATTTCACAAAAGCCGATCGGAAGCAATAAACATTACAAGATTCAAGCATAAAACATGAAATGTACACGCACACAACCCCCGGGCCATAGGTCGTGTGTGAGTACATTTGAGCACATGTGCGTGCGTGAATGATACACACTTGTTGTTGTTTTTTTGCATTGGCTATCACTCCTGTCACCGGTGACAACTGTATCACCCATGAAACAAGATGCACCGGTCACTACAGGTGGTGGTAGAGGAGAAATAATGAAATGAATGGGCGTCGGGGGCCAGGTCTGGCCCACAGGCCATAGGTTGCAAATGCCTGCCTTACACTGCAAGCCAGAACAAGAAAGATCCGGTGTCCATCGGTCCTTGTTCAAATACCTGGAAAAGATAAAGAAGATACTAAGATAAAGAAGGATACTAAGGACAACCTCCGGGTTGGAGAGATAGGGAGGATATCTCTCAATGCCTTTTTCCAGGAAATCCTAAGCAGGTGAAGGCATCTCCTTGGGAATACCCTGAAGGAAATGGTGAGCCACTGTGTGAGACAGAATGCTGGACTGGATGGGCTGTGGCCTGTTCCAGCAAGGCTGTTCTTATGTTCTTACATGTTCTTATTTCCTAATATAAACATTGTCACCGTTATTCCCTTGACATCCGAAGGGGTAATTGGAGTAGTAAAGAAGTAGAAGTCACTCTTATTCCTCCTTATGTGAACAGTCAAAATATTAATGCAGTGCTTTCTTTGTATAATAATTCCACATGATGGCAATGTATATTCACTTTATATTTCTGTTTGCATAGTTGAATGCCTTGGTGCATATATTCCACTATAGTAATTAATGGAATCATAGTGTATCAGTGGACAGAGCCCAGTTGATATTCTTCCCTGTTCTATTTTTTTTGCAACATATTTTCTTAAATTATTCCTTGGCTCTGTATTTCTGGTTGCCAACAGAGTTCCCTATTAAATGTGGAACAGGCACTGAAATAGGTAGGGACTCACATAGATGAATGCTGAAAACATTTTACTGTGAAGTCAGTTGATGATGGCTACCTGTTCTGTGCTTGCACTTCCAAATAATTAACATTAATTATGCTTGCTTTGAATGCCAGTGTGGTGGTGGGTAGAATCCTTTTACTACAGTTCAGCAAAGCTGATATTTAATTTTCACTTTTGAACTGCAGATGTCAGTTTACAGTCGGGATGGAACTGGGGGTCACACTTTATGAGCAGGGCTTACTTTAAGGCTCAGTTCCCTTGTGGGTGAGCAGTCTGTAAATAGGGATAAAGATAGATGTGTGCATGTACTTTATTCAGAGACATATACTGGCACATTCCCGTCAACCCCAACCCCATCTACGTTCTCCCCTTTCATAGACTTCAAGTGTTAAAAAGCTCTTTATTCCTGGTCAAGCCCCCCTTTCTCTTGTCTATATCTGTACTGTATAGCTACATCCATCTGCTCACATTCCCATCCATCTTGTCGCTTTTCTCCCTCCCTGCAAATGATCAACAAACTCACTGTCCTGCCTTAAATAAGAGAAATAGAAATATTCAACAAATTCCGTCTTGAATTTTAACTTGAGTTGTGCAAATACAGAAGATGTACACTTTTCCATTTTTACACTTATGAAGCTGCTCCATTTCTACAGTAATTCCTTGAAAAAAGTTGCTGTGACTTTGTATGAGGCATTGGCCTGGACAGTATAAAAGGCAAGACACATGTGTGTGTTGCTCTTGTGGGTTTTGCACGAGGTGAAGAGTGTTTAGGAGTGATTTTGAGCGTGGTTTTGGATTTTTTTGAATTTTTTCATCAGAATTTTTAGAAGCATTCCTGGGATTTTTGCAGCATTCTTCAGGTTCTTGGTCAATCAGGGTTGTTTGACATGTTTTTGTAATGTATTTAGCCTTTAGACAATGTTTTCTCAAAGTTCTGTCATTTTCATGTCTGTTTCCTTGACTTTGCTCTGAAGTCTCTGCTGTTACAGTACAATGTATCTCTATGGAAATGACATTGTATGAGGCATTGCGGCAAGGATTTGGACATTGTATGAGGCATTGCGGCTAGGATTTTGCATGCTTCATACAAAGTCCAAATCCATATAAAGTCCAAACTTGTGGAACCAAGATGTTGTATGAGGTATCACTGTATTCACAAAATCATACACACCTTCCTTGCCTTCTAGTGATCCTGAAGAAAGGTACAGCCAAAACCAATCAGGACCACTGAAATAAAGGAAAAGAGGGTGAAGATACTTGGGAGCCTGGCCAAACAGTGAATGTATTTGGTAGGCCAGATGGAAACATATAGCCTGGCCAGGTTATCCTGCCATGGTAATAGAGAAGACCATACTGCCAGAGACGAAATGCTGAGTATCATGCAGCAGTCGGCTAACCTGACAACCCTGAGGACTAATGGCTTGGGTGCCAAAGTCCACAGGGAAGGGTGACGTCCCGAAGTGGATTAAATCACACTTGAATCCATCTCAATGGAGGGCAGCAGCTTCATTAATACTGGCCTGGGGCTGATGAGGACTTTGTGTGCCAAAAGGGCTCGGGACCAGAAAGTGACTCACAGAACTGAATCAGTGGTATGGGTGTCATGCTACAATGCAGAAGGCAGATGAAAGGCCACTGCATTATTTTCTCAGGACAGTCTTAATGGCTGATACCATGATGATCGCCAATATTTGGATTCAGATACGGAAGGAGGAGGAGGAGGGAACACCTAATTTGCTAAATCTACTCTGTGGACTGGAGCTTCTTTCTCTCAGGTTACAGAATTATTCTTAGGCATGGGAGTTGGTAAGGACAGCAGATATGATGCTAAGCTGTGATTTAGCATTGATAGAAACATGGTAATGTTTGAGCATGCAGTTTCTCTTTTCTTCTTCTCATGTGAAAGAAGATCTGGAAAAGTTTTACTTTCACTTCCCAACTAATATCTGAACATGAGAAACTGGATTATTCTAAATACTTTAGTTCAGGAGTTCTCAACCTTTTTAAGCTGTGGGCTGAGTCACGCTTCCTCAGACAGCTTCGGAGGCTGGATGGCCATTTTACCCTTCCTCCAACACATGGCACTTCCTTGTGTGGTGGAGGTGGTGGTGGGCCACATGAAATGGCATCATGGCCACAGGTTGAGAATCCCTGCTTAAGTTCAAACCACTAGGGTCAAACTGTGGTTCTCCAATTAGCTGGTTTTTAGTGATGGCTTTACATAATGATTTTTTGTTGCATCCAAATCTGTCTTTGAAGTTATGAAGCCAATAGGTTCTTCTGCCTGCACTTCTTTTTCTTGTTTCTTCACTGTATCAGTCTATACTTCTAATTTTTAATTGGTTGAAGTCCTATTGCTTAGTGTATACCTGATTGAGCGGCACTCCTCAATAAATCATGCACAGACAACATATTTCTCTCAGATGGATGGGCTCAGGGTACTCACCCCAAGGGAAGTGGATAAGACCTACACAGGAAACTGGTCATTTTCTGTATTGGCCCCAACTTTATGGAACACTAGCAGAGAACCTGGCATTGCCCGGGGGTACCTTACCCGGGCCAAGGAGAGACCCAGGCCCAGTCCCACACCCATGCCCCAGTTGCCTTACCTTTTTGTCTGCAGTAATTGTGGCCGCTCTCTCATCCCCGCTGCGAGGCGCCATCCCGGCCAGACACTGGCTGCTGCCACCGGCCTCCCCAGTGACTACAGTCAGTGGGTAGCCATTACAGCCCGGCCCCTCCATCCTCCCATGGGTTGTGTCAGGCAGAAGGGAGGCTCCATTTGGGTGGGTGGGCAGAGGATCCATTGGGGGGGTGGAGACCTGTGGAAGGCGGCAGCCTGGTCCCGTCCTCTGCCCACCGAATGTGGGTTCTCCCTCCCCCCGAGGCATGCCTCAGGAGTGCAGAGGAGCCATAGATAGATAAATCTTTATTGTCATTGTCCTGCACAGAACAACGAGATTGGGGGGGGGGAACACTTATCAACCCAACAAAACCTAAACAAAATACAACTATACAAAATTATCAACATACTCCCACCCCACATATACACATTTAACCCATAAAAAGGTCTAAAACTCTAAAAACTCTAAAATTCTAAAAACTCTAAAAACTCTATACAGAAGCTCCCTTATAGACTGCATTGCACTGCATTCAAAGCCAGAACCGCTTTTGGGTAGAAACTATTTCTCAAGCAGCTGGTCCTGGTCTTTATGACCCTATACCTTTTTCTAGAAGGCAGAAGCTGAAAGAGATCATTTCCGGGGTGCGTACTATCTTGCGCAATCTCTACAGCTTTCTTATAACACCTGGTGGCATAGATTTGATCTAGAGTGGGAAGAGTATGCCCGATTATCCCCTCCGCAGTCTTTACGACCCTGGACAGCATTGTTCTTTTCCTAGCTGTACAAATCCCAAACCATACACACAGACCATAGGTTAACACACTCTCTATGGTACAGTGGTAGAATGCCAACAGCAGGTCCTTTGAAAGATTGTTCTTCCTGAGGATTCTCAAGAAGTCTAACCTTTGCTGTGCTCTCTTGATCAGCTCTTTGGTGTTTGCTCCCCATATTAGATCATCCCTCAGCTCCATTCCCAGAAATTGAAACACCGAGACCTGTTCCACACAATTCCCTTCAATAATAAGTGGCTGGATGTTCAATTTGCATTTTCTAAAGTCCACAATGATCTCTTTTGTCTTTTTTTACATTGAGGAATACATTGTTTTCCCTACACCACTCTGTCAGCATCTCAAACCTCCTTCCTGTAAGCTGACTCCCCCTCCCCAGCAGTAATCAGACCAACCACTGTTGTATCGTCTGCAAACTTGATAATCTTATTGCTGGGGTAACTGGGAACACAATCATATGTGTAAAGCATGTACAGAAGCGGGCTCAGCACACATCCCTGCGGCATCCCTGTACTTATACTGAGATTCGCAGAGACATGAGAGCCTATTCTGACCCATTGGGAACGATCTGATAGAAAATCTAGTATCCACCTGCATAAGCATGGCGGAAGCCCCAGATCTAATAATTTGGGCACCAGTCTATGCGGAAGAATAGACGGTAGTCACTGGAGCAGGGGCAGCCATAATGGCCATAATTGCCGCTGTCTGTACTTGCGGCTAGGCTGTGCACCACCTGGAATGCTGGGCAGACTTTGGTGCATGCGTGGAATTTCACTCATGCGCCATAGCCTGGAATGCCAGGCAGGGTTAGGCACATGCATGGATTCTTGTGCATGCACAGTCACTTCCCCTGGTCATTTCTGCCAGTTGGGAGGGGTGTTTCAGCCCCTTTTCAGGGGCAATGACCCCAAGGCGGGTTGCCGGTTACCCACACCGTCCACCCCAGATGTTGAAGGTAGGCGTGCACGCAGTTTCCAGTGCAATTGATGCAGGGGTTTCATTTTGTATGAGGGAGCCCTGTGATGTCATGGAGCCCCAGATCTGGTCAGCTGGGAATTGGTTGAGCTCTGGCGATGACATCACAATCCCCCCGGTTGGCTTTCCCCCCTTGCTTTTTCTCCTGTTGGTGGGGGCGTCCCCTTTGCAGATTGATTTAGGGGCTTTGACACCCCAGCAGTGACTGTCTCATCGGCCCAAGGTATGTATGTGCCGAGTTTCAGCGTGATCGGTGCAGGGATGTGGATTTGTATAAGGAACATACAGCACTGGACCTTGATTTTAGTTATATAGATGTCTCCTCATATTTGTTGGGTCCCATCCTTCCAAGAATTCTGCAAGTTAGCAAATGTTGAGTTTTATAGAGAGGCATTTAAGAACTTGCTGCTGCTGGATGATTTTGCTCTTTGTGGAAGTTAATTCTTTCTTGCTATAATCACTGTATTTGATTCATGTCCATTTGTTTAATGTTCATGTATTATATGTTTAGTTGTTTATATTTGTATGAGATATGACTTTGGGGATTTTATTAGCTCTTTGTAATGTATTCTGTTATGTAAATAAATAAATAAATAGTAGGCCACAACTAAAGTGGGCACATTGAATCAGTGGGGATTGGCAAATCAGCTCCTCTGGAGCTAGCTACTCTACTTGTGAAAAACTATGCTAAGAAACAGGATTTTAGTCAAAGTATCTTAGCATTCTACGTTTTGTGTGTTTTATGATTAGTGGGTATGTAATCATTTCCTGTAGTATTTTTTTTAAGTCACCTTGACCCAAGAATTTATTTGTTTTATATCATAAAATCACATTTTAAATGTTTATGACATTTTTGATAGTAACCAGTAGTGAGGTCCAGAATTCCATGCCATATAGTAGAACTAAGAATAAATACCACTGTGAAAGAATTATTATAACTAATTAATAAGCAGTCTTAAAATTTACTATTTGTTAATTTACTGCTGGTTATGGAAGTTAAGAAGCTGTGGTTCCTGTATTCTCCAAATAAAAGAGAGACAATGAAAAAATATAGATAAATAAGAAGTTATGAGGTTTGGAATTGCATCACATCTATGAAACACCACGTAGAAAGTTCTTTTGTTTTAACAAAAAACAGCATAGTGACACTAGGAATCATAATTTAATTTTCATATTAGTCTATTAGCACCAAAACAAAGGAAGCTTGTGTCATCTTAAAAACTAACCAGATTTATTTGGCATTGAGGTTTTGTGGATTGTGGGCTGTGCTTAATAGAAACTTAGGCCAAATAAATCTTCATAATTGTTATGGTGCCACAAGTTTTTTTAAAATAAAAATCTGAATACAGTATTGGGAGTTCATACATAATAAACACGATGGAAATTGCTTTCTGAATTCTCTGGAGACTGCAAAATCACCCTTTACATAAATACACAATTCCTTGAAGAACAGCATATGAATAAATATCAGATAACCTTGTACAGCTTCCTGTTGAGATATATGATGTATTCTAATTGCTGTATTTTTTCCCTCAAGCAGAATAATGAGAGGTCAAATGTAATGTCTCTATTTTATTGGAGACCTAAATTGCAAGACCTGCCTTTATGGAAAGTGTTATTCTAGAGGTTGATTCCCTGTGGTTTCAGCTTTGCCATTTTCTTTTCTATTTCCTTGCTGTGAGTAAACTGATTATTTATGAGCTTGAAGAATATTGCACAATGGATGCATCATTGGAAATCCCAATTAAAAAAAATTCACAGTGAGCTTCAGTGTTTCACACTCTTTGCAGGTAAGAAAGACTATTTTGCAGCACATAAAATTTTATACAAGGTTGGGAAACAAAACAGCTTGGCATATTATTCTCACACATTTTAGCTCTCTCCCTTTTTAAAATGACATTCTATGAAACCAAATAATTGAATACATTTCTCCATAGCTCAAACTGTGATGAAGAGCAGAGAGGTCCAGCTGGTAGATGACAGGGATGAATCCTGCTGAGAGCAATTTTGTCTACTGCTTTTTGATTTTTCTCAAATCATAATCAAGACATGGAAGAAGAGTGGAGGAGGAAGAATGAGAAAGAATCCCAATTTCACTTGTAATTGAAAGGAATGAAAAATACCAAGTCAACTCTCTCTCTCTCTCTCTCATTGTATTGGAAAGTGGTGAGGTATATTGGCTAAATTTGGGTTGTGGACCAGGAGGGACCAACTCAAATATTACTTCATGCGACCACAGACTTGCTGTGTAGCCTCAAGCAGTTATTTAGTACTTTCCTACCTCCATCTTCAATATGGAATGAGTAAAATTGTCCATCCCACTAACATACAGGAAGCATGTATGTCAAATACTGTCAATACTGAAAGTACTATACATGGATATATGAGTCGCAGAAGTGCTGGGATGCCCCATTCAAAACATGACAGAATTGTTCTTTATATTCCTAGAGAGCACAAAGCAATTTTTTAAGCTGTCATCTTTTTTCCAAACAAAAAGGAGAATTTGGCAGGGGGTGATTGTGTCCTGGAGGTTACATGTTGGCCATTTCTGTTTTGTGATACTGTACATTCTGAAAGAACATGACACTTCTGTTAGTGTACCATTTGGGGACATTTCACAAAAGACATTCACTCTCCAGCCCATCAGGGATACCATACCTTCTGAGGGCAGTTGATTTTTATAGACAATACATGTAATACTTACCGTATTTTTCGCCGTATAAGACACTCCGGCATATAAG
Organism: Bradypodion pumilum; assembly: GCA_035047305.1. Taxonomy (NCBI): domain Eukaryota; kingdom Metazoa; phylum Chordata; class Lepidosauria; order Squamata; family Chamaeleonidae; genus Bradypodion; species Bradypodion pumilum. The sequence goes on from JAWDJD010000004.1 coordinate 149,366,278, forward strand.
ACGCACCCAATTTTAAAGGAGGAAAATCTAGAAAAAAAAGATTCTGAACCAAATACTGTACTAAAATATTTTATATCAACTGTATAAAGTAAACAGCAGTTTAAGAACAATTTTATGTCAACCATGTAACATATTAAGAACAATCTTTACTCTCATTAACAGTCAGTAAAGTCAGTAAACAGTGAAAGTAACAAAAATCAGTCTGTAATGTTTTTATTCGAACCCCAAGAATTCCTCTTCTTCGCTGCTATCAGAAATGAGGAAGGACAGATCCTCGCAGTCATTGTCATCACTTTCTTCCTCACTGGTGTCAAATAAGACGTCGTCTTCTGTTCCGTCCAAGGCATTACTAATGCCACAATTCTTGAAGGATTTTACAACAATGTCCTCCTTCACGGAGTCCCATGACCTTTTAACCCATTCACACACTTGTGTGATAGTGGGCCTCTTCATCCGCCCAGTAGGTGTCAGATCATGGTTCCCAGCTGCCATCCAGGTGTTCCACTCCTCACGCATCAGAACTTTGAATGGCTTGTTAATGGAAACGTCCAGAGGTTGCAGCTGGCTAGTGAGGCCACCAGGAATCACAGCTATTTGGGTTTTAACTTCCTTAAAGTTCTTTTTAGTATTTTCCGTAATGTGCGCTCTAAACTGGTCAAGCACCAACAAGGAAGATTTCTTCAGAAGACCGCCAGGACGTTTGGACCACACTTTGTCAATCCACAGCCTCATGCCATTTTCGTCCATCCACCCTTTATCGTGAACATACACGACGACTCCCCGTGGGATTGTTTCTTTTGGGAACGTTTTCCTTTTAAAAATCAACATCGGAGGCAGTTTGGTACCATCGGCACAGCAGGACAGCACAACCGTGTAGTGGGTTTTCTCATGCCCTGAGGTTTTTACGGTTATGGTTTTTGCTCCTTTGTTATCTACGGTTCTGTTAGATGGCACATCAAACGTTAGCGGGACTTCATCCATGTTCCCGATCTGGCTAATTTCAAAGTTACCGGTATTCTTCTTCCTCGCATCAATAACAAACTTGTGAAAAGAAAGAATCTTTGATTCGTATTCCTTAGGCATTTTTTGTGCAATTCTGGTTTTGGTGCGCATAGAAAGGCCAGATCTCTTCATAAATCTATAGCACCACGATGGTGATCCGGTGAAATCCCGAATGCCTTTCTCCACAGCAATACGTCTGGCCTCATAGATTATCATTTTTGTTGAGACAGAAAGTCCATTTTGCCTGTGATGTGTGATCCACTCCTTCACTTCCACCTCTAACTCTGGCCACTTTGCAGTTGGTCCACATAAGGTGTGCTTGCCTTTATCCAACTTTTGGAGCTGATCCTCCTGTTTCCTCCACTCTCTTATCATTTTCTCAGTTGGAGGTGGCCCGGTGTCTCTCCGCTGCTCTATTCCCATGCTCCTTAGCAAATTTAATTACTTCCAGCTTGAAAGCAACTTTATATGCCATTCTCTTCTGCTTAGACATCTTGAGGAGATGGTACTATAATTTTTCTGCAAGAAATGTAACCCCCTCATATTTAATCTGGTGCTCTCTAACCCCCCATATTTCCTCTGGTGGTCTCGTAACCCCCTCATATTTCATCTGGTGCTCTCTAATCCCCATATTTAATCTGGTGGTCTCATAACCCCCTCATATGCCATCTGGTTTGAGTGAATGCTGCTGGAGAGAATGTTGTGGGATAGACTGCAGCCTTGGTTTACAGACTGTTACACTGACCACAAAGGGTAACATACATGTGTCATGAGAACAGCTATATGGGGAGAAGGCCAATGGCAAATTTATAATCATATGGGGGCACAGGAACAGCCATACTGCAACTTTAAATCATCAGTAAAATCAGCCAATGCTTGGCTTTAAATGTTCATTATGCTCTAAGCTCTCCTAGACCCTAGGTGTGTGTGTGTGCATGTGTATGCACATTTTACATTTCATTTACCCTGTAGTTGGTCCGCCTGATCACTTTCTCACATACACCATACACGTTGTCTGTGATCTACCCAGAAGGCACATTATGACGTAGGGAGGGCGGTGTGTCTTCTCCCCGTGATTTGGGGGCGGAGCTTGTGGAGCCATTCTTCTGCCCATCAATCATGGGCATCCAATAGACTAGTGGGGGAGGAGCAAGACCGGCAGTATGAGGTAGGGAGGGCGGTATCTTCTCCCCGGGATTCGGGGGCGGAGCTTTGGCGGATCAATCCTTCTGCCCATCAATCACGGGCATCCAATCAACTAGGAGCGGGGCGGGGCAGAGTACGGACAGCAGTAAGCATTGGCTGGAGGAGGCGGAACGAGGAGGCAGACATGCGGACATTTCAGGGCAGCATGGATTGATCGGGTGCCCGGGAGATATGCAGAGAAGCGGCGAAATTGTGCCCACACTGCCCAGCAAGGAGTGGGACTGCTCGGGGAGACATGAGGAGACGCAGCCTGCGCTGATGGATGGAGGTACCGGCAGTAAGCTCAGCATGATGCCCGTGCAGCACATGGTTAGACTGTCGGGAGGGGGGCATGGCGCGCTATAGGAGGGAGAGGGAAGCCCGAACACACACAGCCTGGCCGTGCAGGGAGGGTCACAGAAGTCACCACAGCCCGCAGTACGTGCCCCAAATCCAGCCCGCAGCACACACTGCATAAGGAGAGGACTGCGAGCAAGCGCCACACAAAGTTGGGGGCAGTTTTAATGCATGTAAAATGTGTATTTGCCGTATAAGACGCACCAACTTCCCCCCCCCCAGTTTTGGGGAAGAAAAAGTGTGTCTTATACGGCGAAAAATACGGTAAATAGACAGCATGATTAGTATTTGGAGTATGGATAATTCTGGATCCTGGCCCAGGATCTGTCAAACAGACAAGAATATAGAATCTTCTTGGGACAAATTTTGGAAGGATTTCAGTAGCCATGTTCCAGCAATGGCTGGGACCAAGGACACTGGATAGGCCCTGAGAAAACCTGTGGGGACATGTGAAATGCTGAACAAATTAGATTATTTTTGCCATGAGCCTACACGTCAGTTCCAGTGCAGCAATTTTCAAGTATGAAAACCACAGCTATATTCTATTCATGTGAACTCATGATTAAGCTTCAGTTCAGAATGGTATGGTGGACAGAGTGCTGGATTTAGACTCGGATGCTTGGTTTCTAATACTTGCACAGCCATGGAAGATTCTGAGGGTGTAGAACTGATAAAACCACTCCTTAAATATCTCACTTACCGTGAAAGCCCATTAGGGTCACTATAAGTCTGTTCTGACTTGATGGGACATAACAGCATAAGCCTCAGTGTAGCACCTTTCAGGGTTGCAAACCAGGACTCAGTTTCATGCAGTTTCATAAAAATCATAGTTCTTTTAGGCCATTGAGTTCAACCCCTTGCTCAATTCAGGAATCTGAAACAAAGCTGATCTGACAGATGGATATCCAGTTCTCACTTGAATACTTCCAATGTTTGAGTGCTCACCACCACTTGAGGTAGTTGATTCCACTGTCATACTGTCATATTGCTCTAACCATTAAAAGTTTTTTCTGATATTAATCAGAATATGATATTAATCAGATTAATTATATATCTGGCTTCCTTTAGTTTGAGCCGATTATTATGTGTCCTGCACTGAGGGATGATCAAGAACAGATCCTTCCTTTCCTCTTTAAAATTATCTTTCAGATATATGAAGAGTGCTATCATATCCCCTCTCAGTCTCCTTTTCTCAATACTAAACATGCTCAGTGACTGCAGTATTTCCTCATATGGCTTGGTTTCCAGTCCTTTGACCATCCTTGCTGCTCTTCCCTGTACCTGTTCTAGTTTGTACGTCTGCATTTTTCTTAAAGTGTGGTGCCAGAATTGGACACAGTATTATAGATGTTGTCTAACTAGTGCTGAATAAAGGGATTAGTACCTCATGGGTTAATGCATCACATCACATTGTTGACTTGTACTCAGCCTGTGATCTACAACAATTCCAAGATCCTTCTTGCTTGTAGTATTACTGAGCCAAGTATCCTCCTTCTTGTAACTGTGAATATGGATTTCCATTTATCCATTTTAAATTTCATTCTGTTGGTTTCAGCCCAGTATTTAAGCCATATTCTTTAAAAAATGACTGACAGTGGTTCTGATCTTTTCAGCCAGTTCTTTCAATATCATTGAATGTAGTTAATCTGGTACTGGGAATTTAAATTCATTCATGGTAATAATTTATTCCTTGACTGTTTGTTTTCTCAATCTCAAACTGGAATCCTGCCACCTTTCCCTTGTACTTCACACGTGCCTAGAGGGTTGTATGCTACCTTTTGATGGGCATAATGAGCTGAAGTAGGAATTGACCACTTCTGCCTTTTCTTTGTCATCTGTTTTCTTTTCCCCATCCCCAGCAAAGCTACTGTTTCTTTTCTTTGTCTTTTGCTTCATTCACCTGGGAAGAATGGTTTTTTTATTGCTTTCAGCATTTCTTGCCAACCTTGACTCATTCTGAGATTTTGCCTTCCTAACACTATCCCTGGCAGAAGCCACATGCATTGTTAAAGGGCAAGGATGGGATTCTTGCGGTGGAAATAATAATGTGTGGATAGAATACATAGGAGAGCTGTTTAATGATGAAAGAGGTGAACAGCCTATCATAAATGGACTCCTTTTACTGAAAGGTGTGTGTGTGTGTGTGTGTGTGTGTGTGTGTGTGTGTGTGTGTGTGTGTGTGTGTGTGTGTGTGTGTGTGTGATATACCCATCAAGTTGTGGTTTTGGAAATCCGGGATCTGGGCACGCATGCACAGTAAGTTTCTAGGTGCCAGGCAGGAAATGGGCTACTGCACATGCATGGCCATCAGAGGCAGCAACGTGCATTTGCAGAAACCTCTGCACATGCACAGAAACCTCTGTGCGCATGCAGAGAAACCCTTTTGACCAGGAAATGGGTTACTGCGCATGCGTGACCATCAGAGGCAGCAGCGCGCATGCACAGTAGCTACCTTCCCCACCGTTGCAAATACAGGATGGTGGCGGGAAAGGAGCCAAACGAGCACGGAAATACAGGAAATCCCAGCCAATCCAGAATACTTGACAGGTATGGTGTGTGTGCGCACTCCTCTTTTGTTTCCTTTGAGATCATGAATTCAAGTAGAACGTGGTTACTTTCCCCCGGAGCTGCTCTGGTTGTCACTTCTACCAAGTCATCTCTATTGGTTAGAATCAAACCTAGTACAGATACTCCTCTAGTTTCTGCCTCCACCTTTTGTAGGAGAAAATTATCAGCCAAACAAGCCGGGAATTTCTTGGAAGGGCCCTATTTGGCAGGATTTGTCTCCCAAAAGATATCAGGATAATGCTACTACATTGTGTATCTTTGACATTTTTGCAATTTGTTCTTTCAAAGGTTTTGTTTGCATAATATTCTTGATTGGGTGGATGATAGTAGACTCCAACTACCATGTTCTTTTTGTTTTTCTCCCACTCTTATTAATCCAGATACTCTCTATAGGACATGACATCTCATCCTCCTGTATTTCTATGCAGGTATATGTTTAACATATACCAGGACTCCACCTCCCTTTCTGCCCTTTTGGTTCCTTTTGAACAGTTCATATTATGCAATTGCTGTGTTTCAGTCATAGGAGTTCTCCCACCAAGTCTCTGTTATCCCTATCTAATCATGGAGTATTCCTTAGCATTAAATACCCTATTATTTCTCATCAAGAGAAAGCATGTGGACCTGCTGAGGAACACACCTGTGAGTCATGTATTACTTGGGGGCCAGAGATTCTCCATTTCTACTGCATAATTCTGGCAAGTTGACTGTGCCTGTTGTTTGGCAGATAATCAGGTTATGACCCTCTCAAATACTAGTTTCTTTTGAGCTTAGCTGTTGAGATCCCCTGCTGTACAAACAGCCTAGCAGAAATATGAGACTGTACTGGCATGGAAAAAGATTCTAAGGGCAATTCTTTTTTTAAAAAAAGATATATGCCTTTTTTGTAGTATACTGTCTAACAATCCTTAATTTATATTCCTGTTTTAAAGGGAAGCCTGAACTATTTATTTATTTATTTATACATGGATTCCTGCATTCATTCACACATGCATGCACGCAAACGCACACACGCATGCATGCACACACACATACACATACAGAGAGAGAGAGAGAGAACTAATGTGACATTTCTGCTACTCCAGATCAGCATGTGTACTGTCATTGTAAACCTCAGTTGTATCATCATATTCTATTATTACAATATTGTGGGGCACATCTTGATGACAGAAGGTTGCGCAAATTTGCTACTTACAATAATATTGTTTCTAATGGGAAAGTTGGAATTCGAAGTGCCGTTCTCTAGTTGTTCCCAAGTAATGTTGCCTTGTTGTTGCCTCAATTTTTTTCTTTTCTCTGTTATATGATATGCACAAATCTTGACTTTTACAGCACACAGCTTCTACATGGAGAAAATTTGTCAAGAGAAGGAGCTTTTATCAAATATTTTTCAAGGCAGAGGCTCCTTCTAGGCTCTATATAGCCTTCAATTTGCTATAGAAAATTCAGAGTCTTCACTTTTACTAAAAAAATTTTTGCAGACAACTTGTAAGCACTTGTCCAGTTCCATTCTGAAATTTGCCTTGGTACTATGTTATTATTCTTATTGTGCCGTATCTGATTCTGAATATTGGCAATCATGGCTATCAGCCATGAAGATTATCCTGAAAATATAATAGTGAAATCCAATTCTTCCCACAATGGTAATAATAGTTTCAGGGACCTAAAGGAGATGGAACTATATGCTGTATATACATGTCCTATATGTACATGGAACATATGTTGTTCATCTTTAAAGTTCAGAACAAAGAACAATCCTTTCACACATCCATCATCTTTCATAGTTCAAAAACCTCAAAAATCCTCAAAAACCTATGCTCAAATTCAGGATGTGAATTAATTTATTAGCTTTAAGGATTCCTCGATTGACCAGACTATCAAGGGTTGAATTCCTGCTGGCCGCAACTAATTCTCCATTGCTTTCACTGCCGCACTCTTCTTCTCCAGGTTCAGTCAAAAGTTTCACAATTGAGTCTTCCCAACTTTGTTGGGGTGGTGGTGGTGGTGCTGCCGCCGTGGGATTTGTTTACTCCTCTGGAATATCACTCGGTGACTGCTGCTGTCCAATGCCCGTCCATCATTCAAGAAATATGTCCAGCCTAATACAATTTCTGTTTAAGATATTCAACAACAGCTTTGTTGATTCTGCTTTGTTTTCTTATCTAGGTGTTGTGGATGTGGTCATGAAGAGATACACACAGCCCCACCTAGAGGTCGGAAGAGTAAAAATTGTCATTATTTTAAAAAAAATTAAAAAGAAAAAGCAGTACTCTTAACCACAGCCCTAACTAGAGGCCAGAAGAGTAAAAACAGTCAAACAAATACTTATTAAACAGCAAAAGCAATACTCTTCACCACAGCCCCACCTAAAGGCTGGAAGAGTAAAAACAGTCAAAATAAATGAAAATAATCAGAATTAAAATGACAAATATAAATTAAATAAATCAAATAAAGTCACAAACCACAAATGCAAAACACCCCCACCCAAAACACCCCTAACAAAAAAAAAACACACACACACACAAATAAAAACTGCCCAGCTGGCCGGGCACAAATATGCTAGTGTATACATAAGCAAGAACCCGAATTCTCCATGGTTCTTTTCCTCCTCAAAATCCTACATAATTGCATGAATAAACAACAATATGTGGTCAGGACTAGGTAATTCCTCTTAAACTTGATTAGGAAACTGGATATTCAACTATGTGGTTACAGTCCCATTTAACCAGTCAATCTCCATGAGCTTACAGTTATAAATACATATCTGCCCCATATGCAATTGGTCATCCATTTGTCATACTATGAAACTCTGCTAAATCAGGATGCTGAAACTTGATGCTTTGCGGATTGCTGGCTGCTGCTTTTCTATTACCTCCACTGCTGTTTCATGCTAGTTCTCGAAATAGCAGTGTGGGTAGTAGAAAGGCAGAATCCAGTCATCCGCCAGGGAGGGTGCTTCCCCTGACGAATTGCTGCCTGCTGCTTTTTCCCCCACCCCAGTTCAACTTACCTTGAGGCCGGCAGTGGGTCTCACCATGTCTTTGGTGGGGTTGCGGGTAGTAGAGGGCGTCCCTCTTCTCCCCATTGCTCCAGGAAAGAAGGGCGGTGGCGGTCTCATCGTGGTTTTTTTCCCCAAGGCCGTACCATGTTTCCCAACATTTTTGTTGCTCATGCCTGTCAACCTAATTGGCTGAGGCACGGCGCAGAGGACGTTGGGAATTGAAGTTGTTTTCCTTTGTTTGCATTCGTGGGGCTGTTGCCCCACTGCTGACTTCGGGAACCTTGCAGTGCTCTGCAGTCTGGGTTAAGGCGAGTGCAGGCGGCTTGGTACAGGATACTATGGGCGGGTGCGGGAGCTTATGCCGGAATCCAATGGTTAACATCCCTCTTTATAGGTATAGATGAGGAAAAACCTCTCCTCTTCAAACTCCTCCAGTGCTCTTTGTAGGAAGGAAGATGGAGGGGGCAGGGCTAGATGCTTATTCCTGGTGTCCTAGAAAACAGATATTCTGATGCCTGAACAGGGCTTACATAAGATAGATTGGCCTAGTTGGACATGGTATATACAGGATCTAGAAAAAGGTTGGTAGAAAATTGATACTTCACAGCCACCTAGTTGGTTGTTGTTGTTCAGTCGCACAGTCGATTCCGACCCTTTGCGACCCTATGGACCATCGTTCTCCAGGCGCCTCTGTCCTCCACCATCCCCCTCAGTCCTCCCAGTTTTGTGCCCATTGTGTCTACAATACCATCTATCCATCTCATCCTTGGCCTCCCCCTTCTTCTTTTGCCCTCCACCTTTCCCAACATCACGGCCTTCTCAAGTGAATCCTCCCTTCTCATTTGATGCCCAAAGTACTTTAGCCTCATCTTTACTATTTGACCTTCCAATGAGCAGTCAGTGTTGATTTCTTCTAAGATTGACCTATTTGTTCTCCTCGCTGTCCAAGGTACCCTCAAAACTCTCCTCCAACACCACATTTCAAAGGCATCTATTCTTCTGCGTTCAGCTTTCCTAATTGTCCAGCTCTCACATCCGTACATTACCACTGGGAATACCATTGCTTTGACTATTCTAATTTTTGTTTTCAAGGTGATGTCTCTGCTTTTCACTATGTTCCCCAGGTTTCTCATTGCTTGTCTCCCAAGAATCAGTCGCCTTTTTATTTCATGGCTACAATCCCCATCTGCAGTGATCTTAGATCCTAAGAAAGTAAAATCTGTCACTGCTTCTACTTCTTCCCCGTCTATTTTCCAGGAACTGATCGGGCCTGTTGCCATTATCTTGGTTTTCTTGATATTGAGTCTCAAGCCAGCTTTTGCACTCTCTTCCTTCAAACCGATCAAGAGATTCTTTAGGTCTTCCTCACTTTCTGCCATTAGGGTGGTGTCGTCTGCATATCTCAGATTGTTGATGTTTCTCCCAGCAATTTTGATCCCATATTGTGATTCCTCCATCCCTGCATTGCGCATTATGTGCTCTGTGTATAAGTTGAATAAGCAGGGTGACAAAATGCAGCCTTGTCTTACTCCTTTTCCTATTCCAAACCACTCGGTCATTCCGTGTTCTGTCCTAACTGTTGCTTCTTGGTTCATGTACAGATTTCTCAGGAGGCATATGAGGTGTTCTGGTATTCCCATCTCTTTAATCACTTGCCACATCTTGTTGTGATCCACACAATCAAATGCCTTAGTGTAGTCAATAAAGCAAAAATAAACTTGTTTCTGGTATTCCTTTGTTTTCTCCATGATCCAACGTATGTTGGCAATGTGGTCTCTAGTCCCCCTGCCTCTTCTGAAACCAGCCTGCACCTCTGGTAATTCTCTTTCCACATGCTGCTGAAGTCTATCCTGTATTATCTTGAGCATCACCTTGCTGGCGTGTGGGATGAGCGCAATTGTTCGATAGTTTGAACATTCTTTGGCATTGCCCTTTTTTGGGATTGGAACATATACTGATCTTTTCCAGTCCTGTGGCCACTGTTTTGTTTTCCAAATCTGCTGGCATATTGAATGCAGTAATTTGATGCCATCATCTTTTAGAGCTTTGAAAAATTCAACTGGGATACCATCATCTCCACTAGCTTTGTTGTTTGCAGTGCTCTTTAGGGCCTTTCTGACTTCACTCTCCAGGATGTCTGGCTCAGGTTCAATTTCTTCATCATTGTGACTATCAGGAGTGTTGAGTTCCTTTTTGTAGAGTTCCTCTGTGTACTCTTTCCATCTTTTCTTAATCTCTTCTGCATCAGCTAGCTCCTTTCCGTCTTTGTCCCTTATCATGGTCATTTTTGCTTTAAATGTTCCCTTGATTTCCCGGATTTTTTTGAAAAGATCTCTGGTTCTGCCTTTTTTGTTGTTTTCTTCCATTTCTTTGCACTGTTCTTTTAGATAGTTTTCCTTATCTCTCCTTGCTTTTCTTTGAAATTCTGTGTTCAGATGATTGTATTTTTTCCTTTCTCCTTTGACTTTTGCGTTCCTTCTTTCCTCTGCTATTTTAAGAGCCTCATCAGACAACCACTTTGCTTTCTTACTCTTCTTTTCTTTTGGTATGGTTTTCTTTGCTGCTTCCTGCATGATGTCCCTCATCTCTGTCCATAATTCTTCTGGCACTCTATCTATTGAGTCTAAGCCATTGAATCTGTTCATCACCTCCACCGTGTATTCTTTAGGGATGCTGTCTAGGTGATATCTGTCTGGTCTCTTTGTTTTCCCTATTTTCTTTAGTCTAAGCCTGAATTTTGCAATCAGTAGGTTGTGATCTGAGCCACAATCTGCTCCAGGTCTTGTTTTTACCTAGTTGGTAGAAAAAAGAATTGTGAACTGTGAGATAACGCCTATTTAGTCCATTTTGAAGTAATGATTAATATTATTTTTTATTATTTTACTTATTGCATTTATATCCTGCCCATCTGAGATATCTTTCCACTCTGGGTGGCTTACAAGATATTGAAAAAAACTTTTACAATATAAAATTAGACATATATATTAAACACATTAAATAAATTATAGGTAAAGGTTGCTCTTGTTCGAAAGCCACCTCTCTTTATAGCCAAAAAGCCAGCACTTTCTGTGCCTGTAGATGTTTCTGTGGACATTAGCAGGCATGACTAGACACGAGTGCACAGAACGCTGTTTACCTTACCACCAAAATAGTACCTATTTTTCTACTTGTTATTTCTTGCTTTTGAACTACTAGTTTGGCAGGAGCTGGGACAGAGATGGGAGCTCACTCCATAAAGTAACACTCGGGTCTTGAACTGCTGACTTGTTGACCTTCCAGTCATCAAGTTCAGTGTCTTAACCACCAAGCCACCACAGTCCCTAAAATTATAAATAGCAACAACAAAAAAACAAAAAAGGTATTAAGATGCTTAATAAGATGCTTCTCATTAAGGCTGAAGATGCTCAGTATGTTCCTGTTCTGCAGTAGAAGCTTTCCTGTCAAACCAGGTATACTGAACTCTTGAGTTATTTCATGTCCAGCTATATGTGACAAGTATCACATCATTAGATAAGGAACTTCCTTAAAACCTGAACTGTGTTTCAAGTGTCACAGCAAGATCTTTTCACCCTTTCCATATTCCTCAAATTAGCTTGCTGTGTTTTGTGACTACTCATTGACATGAAAATATGGTTTTCCTATGAGTATGAAGCTCTGTCAGAATTGCACCTTAGAACACTAATGTAATTTCATCTTCTAATGACTTTGTAAATGTGGCCTGGTCTCCAAGGGTTTGAGGAGACCTTTTTTTTTTTTTGCCCAACTAGTACTTCTTTGGTTGTCCAAGACTCTGGACAAGAGGAAAACTCAGTCCTTCCCCCCTCCAACTTTTTCTGTTCTTGGGAGTCAAAGCATGCTGCAGGGAGGGGCAAAAACCAAACAAGGTGAAAATGCTTGCCCCTTCTCTTTGGTAGCTGATCCAAGCATCACTCTCACTTGGAGACTAATGAGGTGTGTAAGGCAGTTGAAAAAAAGGTTTCCTCAGAATATCCCTTAAAGCCTCAGAATTCAGCTTTTTGGGTTGCAAAGGGAAACTTTATTTAGCAGAACAAATCAGGACAGGGAAACAAGACTTGATGTTGAAGCACACTCAAACACAAAACTAAAAAGAACCTCACCCAAACAAGGACTCCAGGGTGGAAGACAAAAAATGACACATCTGCAATCCAAAGAAAAATTGCAACAGTCCTGAACCTTACAAAATCCTATGCCCTTCCTGAAGGACCTAAAGAGCGGGACCCAGCTGAATAGTTTTGTGGCTGCTTGGCAAGCACTAGCCCATCAGTCTTTTCCTCTAACAGGCACTACTGGCTCAATGGCAAATGAGTTTCAACATTAGTAAGTGCAGAGTGATGCATGTTGGGGCAAAGAACCCCAATTACATTTATAAACTGATGGGGTCTGAACTCTCTGCGACAAACCAGGAAAGGGACCTTGGTGTCCTGGTGGACAACTCAATGAAGGTGTCAACCCAGTGTGCCTCAGCAGTGAAAAAAGCAAACTCAATGCTAGGGATCATTAGGAAGGGTATAGAAAATAAGTCAGCAAGTGTCATTTTGCCTCTTTATAAATCTATGGTGAGGCCCCATCTGGAATACTGTGTACAGTTCTGGTCGCCATACCTCCAGAAGGATATTATGGAGCTGGAAAAAGTGCAGAGAAGGGCAATCAGAATGATAAGAGGACTGGAACACCTTCCTTACCATCTGAGGCTGCAACGGTTGGGCCTCTTCACTCTTGAACGACGACGTCTAAGAGGTGACCTGATTGAAGTTTATAAAATCATGCACGGTGTGGACAAAGTAGATAAGGAAAAACTGTTTTCCCTATCGCATAACACTCGAACTAGGGGACACTCCATGAAACCTTTGGGTAATAGTTCTCAAACAAATAAGAGAAAGTACTTTTTCACCCAGAGGATTACTGGTCTATGGAACTCCCTGCCAGAAGAAGTGGTGACAGCTGTCAGTCTTGACAGCTTTAAGAAAGGATTAGACAAGTTCACGGAGGACAAGAGTATCAATGGCTATAATTATGGATACTTAAGGACAACCTCCGGGTTGGAGAGATAGGCAGGATATCTCTCAATACCATTTCCAGGGAATCCTAAGCAGGTGAAGGCATCTGCTTGGGAATACCCTGAAGGAAATGGTGAGCCACTGTGTGAGACAGAATGCTGGACTGGATGGGCTGTAGCCTGTTCCAGCAAGGCTGTTCTTATGTTCTTATGTAATGGGATCTTAGGCTCCCATGGCTTGGGACAATTGGCTAACATCACAGTATTTCCAGCCTAGCTATGACCTAGCTAAGCCAACCCCACTGGGCAATTGTTGCTCTGGGCAATTATACTTTCCCTTCCATTAACAGATGACTCTAGGGTCAATAGGTTTTTCAGGTGCAGGGTCTTGCAGGTGATCGTCTGCCCAGCAACAGCTTTCTCTTTAGACAGACTTTCCCTTCTCATAACTTTGCCCTCAACTGTGGCAATCACAGTCAAGGCTAGAGGCATGAATGAGACAGATAAGTGAGTCGCATAAACAGTGCTACTAGCCAGTTGCATTTGTTACTTTTTCAAGGCCATTTGACTGTTTTTCACACAAAGACTCCCTTCAACATTGTGATCTTTAATTTTGGGGGCAGTTTCTGCACCATGTAGATTGACTCTTAGGTTAACTTTTCTTCTCAACAGCAGAATTCTGTGCATATCCATGTGGAGTTCCATTTATAACATTGGTTCCCAATGTGGGGTAGATGCCCCACAATGGGGCTTCAATTCCCAGAAGCTTAAGTCAGTACATTGGCTGATCACTGCTTTGGGGAATTGTCTTAGGCTTCTGGGAATTGAAGTCCAAAAACCAAAGGTTGGGAAACACTGCTATAGCCTCAAGTGCTGCAGGGGCTGTGGACTGATGGTAGCCAAAGTGGCGGTTTCCTTTCATGGTGGAGCTGTCCCTCACACTTGGGTTGATGGCTTAATTACATACATCCTATGGGCAAATAATGTAAAATGTTCCATAAGCTATTGTGTACAGTGGCACCACCAACCCATATTTTCTTAGCTTACTAACATTTTACTGAAGGTGATTGTAGGGAATGGAGAAAATCAATGAACCTTAAGAGGTAATTCATGCTAATTTTCAGACATAGGCTCATTTCATTTAGAGACACAATTTGCTCAGCTACAAAGCAGTTTGCTAAATTGTGTCATTTCTGTCACACCATCAAAGAGTAATCATCTGAAAACAAACAAATGGAGCAAACAGGAGATGCATCCTTGCTTTAGCCGCATTTTGCTCCTCTTATGGGCAGTCCTTACAGGTCAGTTCAGCTGGTCTGTGAAGCACAGAACACTTGAAACAATCCAAGGGTCAAACTCAAACAGTTATCTATGGATGAATTTCCTCTTTCAGATGTGAAAAGGCAGCCACACACAGACACATGTTAAAAAATCTGTCAAGCTTCTAAAGTTCCCTGGGAACCTTAATTACAAATCCTGTTCTGAGCTTCCAGTCTACCACCATTATGTTGCTTGTTTTGTCTTCATTTTTGTTCCTTAGGTGCTATTTATTGTTTGTCAAGATACCATTAAAACACACACACTCCATCTGCATAAGGATCACAACTGACAGGAAGCATGACATTTAAATGAGGATAGAAAAACAATGATTTTTTTAAAGCATCAGAGACTGATCTGAAAAGCATAATGATTTTTATGCAACCATTGTTGGCCATTTTCAAATGTATTTTCTTCTGGCATTTTTGCCTCAAATATTCTGCCAGTTAACTGCCTGTTCAGATTGAATATCCATCCCTTATTCTGAGCTGATTTTGAAATATCACTTTAGGGATAAATCTTATTGGTCAAGTGGCATTATTATAATAGCATCAAGACAGTTGTCACCTCACATGTCAGTTTAACGCAGCCTGTATTTAAATATTGTCTACTGAAGGAGCATTTAACTGAATAGTGAACAGGCTTAAAAAATAAGAGAAAGGTTTTTCAAGAGACATGCTTGGAAGCAGGGATGGCTGTCTTTTGTTTTCCTTGAAACCAGTACAGTAAAACCTCACATAAAGAGCACCTCGCTTAGAGACTAACTCGCTTAAAGAGCAGAATTTTCTCTGAATGGTCACCTCGCTTAACAACTAAAACCAACCCAAAACTCACTTAACAACTAAATTGGGGTTCACAATCTCTCCCACCAGAAGTCATAATTGGTCACTTACAATGGTGTTTTGCTTAAAGAGCAAACTCGCTCAAAGAGCAATCCCGTGGAATGCATTATGCTCTTTAAGTGAGGTACCACTGTATTCTGAAGTTGCCTAGGGCCTGGAAATGTTCTGCAGCATAAAATAAACCCTTTAGAAGTGATGTGCCACACTGTATAACTGGTATCTTCTGCTACTAGGGCATTCAGGTTATGAATTCTTCCTGTTCAGATGTCTATATGTTGTATGCCACATATACTTCATGTGTGAAATAAATGAGAGAGCAAGAATAGGGCATCTTTGTCAGTGCAGTGGCTAGTTTTGACCATCTGTCATATCCCTGTGCCTACTTCGCCCCCTTGCAGCATTTAAATGACTCTTGAATAGATACCAAGTGGAGTCAAAAAGTGATGGCAGTAATGACAGAACTCTATATTCTTTTCAGTGTGCTCTCTGTGTTGTATGCTAATCTTTTCCTCTCACACATTTGAAGGATGATGTCTGGCCTCAAGCAGAAGATAAAGCTGCCGGACCAGGTGATTTTCTGTAAAGAATGGAGCACAATCTTTTCATATGCCTCAAGCGGCAACAAATGATTATCTTGCCTTGTTAGTATCCCAGAGTTGAGATCAGAATCAAATGGATATTATCCCAGAGTTGAGAGCAGAATCAAATGGATATTGGCTTCGGCTATCGATCCAGCTCATCTATTGTATTTTGGACAGGGCTGATTCAGAGCTAATTAGAAATAGTAAATTGCAGATTTGGTCAAGAGATTTTAGCTTTTATTTTATTAAGTGAACAATAATAATTCCCCTGCAAGATTAAATAGTTATTTTGCATTGCAATACCAGCCTGAACTTGCAGGTCAAAGGCAGGGGTAAATTATTACACATCCGAGTTTTTTTTTAAAGTCTAAAACCCAACCTAGTTTTGCAAAATGGATTTCCTTTTCTTACTGCATGCTTCAACATACACATTTTAAAAAATATTCTCAATGATTCTTTGACAGGTTTAGACATCAGCTAAAAAGTTTTATTATAAACATGCCATACCATGAATCTTGAACTGACAGCCTTAAGAAATTTTCTGCTCTTAATGTCTATATTCAGATTATGTTCCTGTTAGAGGAACATGTTTATGCTAGAGAATGTTCCTGTTAAATTAAATCTCTGTTCATTTATTTATATCAAGTCAGGCTGCTAGTTTGCAACTTGATTACTAAAAGTAGATATCCACACTGCACAGTCAGAGAATAATAATAATGAAAAAGATATAAAATTTACCAGTAAATATATTTAGACTCCTACCAGGCTGTGGAGCAAGAAGTGGGAAAAAAGAACATGTTTTCAAACTTTGCTCCCTTGGATTGTTTCTTCATCTGCTACCAAGCAGGAACCATTTAATTGGGCTGCAGTAGAGTAAACATTTCCTACTCCTGGTTACCATCTTTTGAAACTCAGTGTCTGTTGAGTCTGACACTTGAATAAGTATTATGACCAGCAGGATTGGGTCAAACACAAGTGATTTATTATTTAGCTCATATTACCAGACTGGGGAACATGTACAAGGTGGCTGACTTATATACAGTGGGAATGGCAGTTATACAGGTTGATACATTTCGGCAGGCTTCTGGAGAAGCGGGAAGTTTGTACTGATGAATCAGCTCTTTTTGATAGACCTTTGAAAATGGCACCTTTGCAAAAGGTGCGTGATTCCGCCATAGACATTAGGGCACTCAAGCGGTTATAACAAATAACGCTTGGACACAACATTCCTCCCCCTAGCAAGGAATCTACTACCCCCATCTTTTTGGTGGACCACAGGTCCATTTAGGGCGCCCGAAATGGTCAGGACTTAGGGCAGGGGATAAGGGTTGACCAGGAGCTATGGAACAGTGGGCTGGCTCGCTGGTCTACCTAGGGGTGCTTAGTCTTTGAGGGGTTCTCCCAGATACTGGGATTGCCTCTGTATCTGTACCCATAGAGCGAGGGCCAACCTCTTCTGCAGACTTGGTTGCGGTCAGTTCTAGGAAGTTTTCTTGGAAGGGGGGTACCTGTAAAAGGTCATCTGGCTCTTTCTCCAGGTTGAGATCGAGCAATTCCTGACTTCCGTTTGATCCGGTGGCTGCCCCTGCATCTGTCGTGGTATTGTTTCCCCGAACTCGGGGACGCATCTGATCTGGGTGTCTACCCCATATTAGCCCGTTGTCCATAAGGACTTTGTAAGACACAGGCTCTGTTTGTTCAATTACCTCCCCCCCAACCACAGGGACCCTGGTGCATAGTTGCAGCAATGCACAGCCTGTCAAACCTGGAACAGCTTAGTATTACTGATATCAATGTTGGCAGCACCCTACCCAAGCCTTGATGTCTAAATCGAGCCTGGGCCACCACAGGTAACTCCTGGCAAGCGCCTTAGAGTGGACAATCCCTGGGTAACTGACATGTAATGTACGCAAGACCTTGTTGCACAATGCTGGTTTAGTCACCACTCTGTCCCACCATACCAAACATCCCCTTTCCAATGACAACTCATTTCACCTTGTATAATACACTTTGAATTCTTCAGAGACCCATGACACAACCTTCATTAAAAAGGGATTCTTTCTAGTAATGTTAGCAATGTCTTTGGCAGACACAGCTGGGGGCTCTAAAACCTCTAACATGAGGACCTGATGGTCTGAACCAATCTTGCCCACCGTCTCCACAGGGGATCTAGATAGGCCATCAGCATTGGAGATGCTGGCACCCGGCCGGTGCTGTAAATTGTACTGGTAAGCCTGAAGGAACATTGCCCAATGAAGCATTCTAGGAGATAGTATCTGTGGGGTAGGCTTGTTGGGCACGAAGATGCCCAGTAGTGGCTTGTGATCTGTGACAATCATAAATGGCCACCTGTAAATGAAGACATGAATTTTTTTGGTACCTGCAATAATTGCTAAAGCCTTCCTGTCAATCTGGGCATACCTCTTTTCTGTATCTGTCAGCGATCTCAAGTATTAGGCGATCGGTGCCTCTCCTCCCCCCCCCCAAAAGCACGGCCCCAACTCCTACAGGGGAAGCATCACAGATAAGAATGATCGGTTTACTTGGGTCAAAATGTGTGAGGACAGCGTCTGAAGTAAGAAGCTTTTTAACTTCCTGAAATGCCTTGTCCTGTGGAAGACCCCAATGCCACACTACCTGTTTCCTAAGCAGTTGGTGTACTGGGGCGGCCATGGTGGTCTTTTGAGGCAAAAATGAATGGTAAAAGTTCAGAAGCCCCCAAAATGCTTTCAATTCACTTTTCGAATTCCGATGCGGAGCGTCCCAAACTGCTTTCACCTTAGAGTCAGAGGGCTTAACACCTTCTGGGGTGACCTTGAAACCAAGGAAATCCATTTCAGTAGCAAAAAAACCAACATTCTCTCTACAAGGTTTAACTCTAAGACTGACATTTCGGAAACGTTCAAGTACTTTGCCCAATGTTTTGGCAAGGACCCCCTGTCTTTCCCAGCAATCAACACATCATCAAAGTATGGCAGAACACCTAGGAGGCCTTTGAGCAATTTTTCCACCAACCCTGGTTTGAAGCTCATATCAAGAATTGCTATATAAATTATCAGCATAGTATTTGGTGTAGCCCCAAGAACTTACTTTTGCATAGATCTCATTAAAATATGAGAACTCTAGAAGGTATATATAAATATGCTTCCTAATATTAATGCTGTGATTTAATTTCCCCAACATTAAAAAAAACCAGTTACTTTAATCTGACAAAATAAAATTCAAAGGAGGATAATATTTCAAAAAAAATTCACAAGGGTTGGATTTAGGGTTTTTGTTGCTCATATTACTTACAAAATGTGAATTTCTGGACTTTCATTATGTAAACATCTCTGTGGCAACTAACAGGCTTCCCAACTTCCTATACTTCATTTAAACCACAGAAGGAAGATGTCAGAAGCTAACTCCTTTCTCTGGGCGTTCTCAGACTAGCTTGCATGGGTAGTCAGGAAAATTGCAGAACAATGAAGAAATGTGACCAGGTATTACAATGCTCTCAATGGACTATACCTGTGGTGGCGAACCTTGGCACTCCAGGTGTTCTTGGACTTCAGTTACCAGAAGCCCAAGTCAGTACTCCTGCTGATCAGGGCTTCTGGGAATTGAAGTTCAAGAACAGCTGGAGTGCCAAGGTTCGCCATCACTGGACTATACTGAAGAGGACAATATAGAAATCTTGACACTCACACTGACTGCTTGTATGATAACATCAATCTATAAGCTGTCTAATATACCCTCTGCTTTAAGAAGCCTTTTAATAAAACCAAAACACTTATTTGCTAATTGGACGTAATATTTGGGGCTATGATCAGGACAATGAAAATAGTGAGGCTGTTATAAAATGAGCAGAATCCCACTCAATGTGCCTTATACATGATCCTAAACCATCCACTTTATTTCAAAGTGGCAGAGAGCAGAGATCTATATTTTGTCAGTGAGATGTACAGCTCAAATGTGTATTAAAAGCATAGGTGACACAATCCCAAATATTTTGCTCAGACCCATTCTATATCATATCTATTTAGCCATCCAACCTCAACCATACCATTCTGAAGAAGATATAATTTCAAAATGGCCAACTGGGAAACATTTACAACAATGCTTGCTGAAGATGTGGCTTTAGTTTGCCCCTCAACCAGAAGACTATGATCAGTTTGTAACTTCCATTTTGAAATGTGCCTCCATTCCAAAAGAGTGCGAGGTGAACTACCTCCCAGGTTTCATTCTGGAATTATATTTTATGCAATTTTATTTTATGCTTTCAGGAAAATCTTTTTAGTGATGACACCATAGAAGCTGTGAGAAATTTGATCTCAACTCTTGTGAAAACAAAAAGAACTCACTGGATAGTCACTGTAACAGAGCTTGGCATGGCAAAAAGCAGCTAGAAGGCCTGGAGACTACTGAAAAAAATATGAATAATCCAAACTAAAGTACAGTGTATGCAAATCTAACCCCAAACCAAATAGCACTAACTGCTTGTGGCAGGGAATACAAATCAACATATAAGAGATAGAGTGAATCCAATGAACTTTCTATTGCCTTCATGATGGTGGACCTAAAAGAAGCCAGAAGAAGACATAGGAATGGAAAAGTGGTAGGGCTCGATGATATCTGGATTGAGCAAATTAAACATTTTTAATAAAACATGAAGGAATGGCTCTTTCAGCTCTTTAATAACTGGTAAACAAGAAAAAAATCCAAAAACAAGGCAAAAGACAAAAATAAACACAATAGTGAAACAGGATAAAGAACAATCAGATCCAAAAAGCCACCATTAATTGCTGCTCAAAAAGCTTTACGTCTTTTCTAAAAACCATGGATGAACAGAAATTGTTACCATTTTAATTTTAATTTAATTTAATTTAATTGTCACATTTATATACCGCTCACTCGGCCAAAGCCAACTCAGGGCAGTTCACAGTAAAAATAAAAAAAAAAACATGTTAAAAACAGTTAAAACTACCCACCCCCTAAAAACAAGGGGTGCAGGATCCAAAGGCACCCTGGGGAGGAGTTCTTCTACACCAGCCACCCAATGGAGGTTTCCCTTCCACCTGCACCCCACACTTGTCCCGCCAGCCAGGTTTTAAGTTCTTTTCTGAAAGGCAGCAATTCCGTCCGGAGACGTAGCTCTGTTGGCAGGAGGTTCCAAAGGGCCGGTGCAGAAACAGAGAAGGCTCTCCTCCTTGTGCCAGAGAGGCGAGCCCCCCTGGCTGATGGAACAATTAGAGAGCCCCTCCAGTCCGCTCTGGTTGGACGGACAGATGTCCTCAGGGCGATGCGGTCTCTTAGGTAATCCGGCCCACTACCATATAGGGCTTTAAAGGTCAAAACCAGCACCTTGAATTGCACCCGGAGACAAACTGGCAACCAGTGCAGCTCCCGGAGCAGTGGCAAAGCACGGGCATAATGCCCACACCCCATCACCACCCGGGCTGCCGCATTCTGTACCAGCTGTAGCCTCCGAATGGTTGTCAAGGGCAGCCCCATGTAGAGCGCATTGCAATAATCTAGTCTGGAGGTGACCAGAGCGTGAGTGACCATGAGCAAGGAGTCCCGGTCCAGGAGTGGGCTCAACTGGCGAATCACCTGAAGTTGGGCGAAAGCCCTCCTGGTCACAGCCGCCACCTGTTCTTCTAGCAGTGGCCGTGAATCCAGGAGGACCCCCAAGTTGCGCACCGGGTCTGTCTGGGGCAAAATAGCCCCATCCAGAACCAAAGATGGTAGCTCCCGGGTTAACGCAGGACCCCTTATCCATAGCCACTCAGTCTTGCTGGGATTCAGTTGTAGCTCATTAGCCCCCATCCAGACCCCAACAGCTTCCAGGCACCTGGAAAGGACTTTGACGGCATCACTGGGGTCCCCATGGGCCGAGATGTACAACTGAGTGTCATCCACGTACTGATGGTACCGCACGCCATGGGAACGAATGATCTCACCCAGCGGCTTCATGTAGATGTTAAATAGGAGAGGAGAGAGCACCGAGCCCTGAGGCACCCCCCATTTGAGGGGCCTAGGACTGGACCTCTCACTCTCCAACCACACCAACTGGGTCCGACCCTTCAGAAATGAGGAAAACCAGGACCACACAGTGCCCTGGATTCCCAATCCTCGGAGCCGTTCCAGAAGGATACCGTGGTCAACGGTATCGAAAGCCGCTGAGAGGTCAAGAAGAGCAAGGACAGATGGGTGACCACTGTCCCGCTCCCGCCAGAGATCATCCATCAGTGCGACCAATGCCGTCCCGGTACCATATCCAGGCCTGAATCCTGACTGAAAGGGGTCCAGGTAATCCACTTCAGCCAGTACCCCCTGCAGGCGACGCGCCACTGCCTTCTCCAACACCTTCCCTAAAAAGGGAAGGTTGGAGACAGGCCTATAGTTGGTTAGGACAGCTGGGTCGAGGGAAGGTTTCTTCAGGAGGGGGCGCACCAAAGCATGTTTTAAAGGTGCAGGAAACACCCCCTCCCGCAATGATGCATTGATCACAGCCCCAACCCAGCCACCTGTCACTGCCTTGGAGGTTTTCACCAACCAGGTGGGACAGGGGTCCAAAGGGCAGGTAGTGGCGCGCACAGCTGCAAGGAGCCTGTCCACTTCATCAGGGGCAACTGGATCAAACCGGTCCCAGATGGCATGGCAAGACTGTGCTCCGGCTCCCTCCGGACTCTCCCCATCCACGCCAGGATTAAATCCCGAGCGAATCCGATCGATTTTCTCCACTAGATGGTCAGCAAAGTCCTCAGCCGACCCCTGCCAACCAGGCACTGGGGTCCCCCTACCAAGGAGAGACCTGGTAACCCGGAACAGGGTGGCTGGGCGATTATCAGCAGAGGCAATAAGAGTGGTGAAGTATTGCCGCCTCACCACCTCCATCACCACTAGATAGGCCCTAATAGCGGCTCTAGCTAGTGTCCAATCGGAGTCTCTCTGGGTCTTCACCCAGCGGCGCTCTAGGCGTCTCTTTGCCCGTTTGAGCTCCCGCAGTTCATCTGTGAACCACGGAGATGACCTAGCTCCATGAGCTCTGAGAGGCCGTAGTGGTGCGATTTCATCCAAGGCCACTGTTGTCATCCTGTTCCACAGGTCAACCAGTGCCTCGGGCGAATCGTGTTGCCGATCCAGAGGGAAATCCCCCAGTTCCCTCTGGAATCCATCAGGATCCATCAGTTGCCGGGAGCGGGCCATTCTAATAGGCCCTGCCTCCCTACGATGAAGCGTCGCACCCAGGAAGTCTAGAGCCACCAAATAATGATCTGACCATGGCACAGGTGTTACGTCTAATTTCCGTAGTCTCAGATCACTCTGCCACTGCTCCGACAAAAAGATTAAATCTGGTGTGTGGCCACTGCCCCTGGTCGGGCCCTGAATTACCTGAATCAGGTCCATAGCTGCCATGGAAGCCATGAACTCCTGAGCCACCTTGGAGCCAGTCCCCAGTGAAGGCAAATTGAAGTCCCCCAGAACCATCAGTCTAGGGAACTCCAACGCCAACACTGAGACGGCCTCGAGGAGCTCAGGCAGGGAGTCCCTTACCCTGCAAGGGGGCAGGTACTGGAGTAAGACTCCCAAGTGACCCTTAGAGCCCAGACGCAGAAGCAGGGCCTCACAACCCAGAATTTGTGGAGCGGTAGCCCTGGCGACTCCCAGTGACTCCCTGGCTATGATGCCACCGCCCTTACCCTCATCCCTAGACTGGTGCCAAATACTGAACCCAGCTGGACACATTTCTGACAGAGGAACCCCATCCTCTGGTCTCAGCCAGGTCTCAGTGATATATGCCAGGTCGGCCCGCTCCCCCATAATGGAATCTTGTATCAGGGGGGCCTTATTACATACCGACCTGGCATTCATCAGCAGCAGCCTAAGGGCGGGGTCACCCTGGGTCAGCTGCTCAGGACCTAGAGGTGTAACTGGGAGGCTGGAATGAGGGACAGATACTAAGCATCTGCCCCGCATTCCCCGAGTGTGGCCCGCCCCTCGGTACCCGCTATATCGCCCCATTCCCATCACAACCTCTATATTGGCCCCCAGAGCTTCCCTGATTGCCTTGGGCAGAATGCTGCCTCTCCTTCCTGGCTGGCCGGGCAGTCTCTCCCTCCCTCCCTCCCACCCCCATATAAAACCGCCCCCCACTCCCCCCCCTCTGCAAAGCTCCGGCGGTGATGGAAGTGATGGGGCATTCTTCCAAATCTACCTTGAACCCTCAACTGGGGTGAGACATTCCACCCACAGTAGCGACGGCGGTGGGCCGGCTTTTCAAAGCCATCTCGAATCGTCACCTTAATTTTATCCCCATGGACCTCCAAGCCAGCCCCAGACAGACTGTTGCTGCTATTCCCTGGCAGGCAAGTTAGTCCCTCAATCCTTCTAACTCTCCCTCCCTCCCTCCACCATCTCCTCCCCCCTTTTGGCCCATATCTCCCCCCATCGCCCCCAGTGGGCCGTAGAACTTTCAACTCCCCACCTCCTCCACTCAAGGCATAGGGAGGAGGAGGAAGGGAGGGCTCAGGACGCCGGTGTTGGAGGCTGCCCTGATGCCTGCAGTTGTTCCAGCTGGCTTCCAGAGTCCCAGGCAATGGAGAAGCCCCTCCAGCATAGCCTCCCTTTAAGCCCCTGCTCAAGGCCAAGGCAGAGGGAGGAGGAGGAAGGGAGGGCTCAGGACGCCGGTGTTGAAGTCTGCCCTGATGCCTGCAGTTCTTGTTCCAGATGGCCTCCAGAGTCCCAGGCAATGGAGAAGCCCCTCCAGCATAGCCTCCCTTTAAGCCCCTGCTCAAGGCCAAGGCAGAGGGAGGAGGAGGAAGGGAGGGCTCAGGACGCCGGTGTTGAAGTCTGCCCTGATGCCTGCAGTTCTTGTTCCAGCTGGCCTCCAGAGTCCCAGGCAATGGAGAAGCCCCTCCAGCATAGCCTCCCTTTAAGCCCCTGCTCAAGGCCAAGGCAGAGGGAGGAGGAGGAAGGGAGGGCTCAGGATGCCAGTGTTGAAGTCTGCCCTGATGCCTGCAGTTGTTGTTCCAGCTGGCCTCCAGAGTCCCAGGCAATGGAGAAGCCCCTCCAGCATAGCCTCCCTTTAAGCCCCTGCTCAAGGCCAAGGCAGAGGGAGGAGGAGGAAGGGAGGGCTCAGGACGCCGGTGTTGAAGTCTGCCTTGATGCCTGCAGTTGTTGTTCCAGCTGGCCTCCAGAGTCCCAGGCAATGGAGAAGCCCCTCCAGCATAGCCTCCCTTTAAGCCCCTGCTCAAGGCCAAGGCAGAGGGAGGAGGAGGAAGGGAGGACTCAGGACGCCGGTGTTGAATTCTGCCCTGATGCCTGCAGTTCTTGTTCCAGCTGGCCTCCAGAGTCCCAGGCAATTTTACATTAAATCTGAAGATTCTTTGTTCAATTTCAATAGGGACACAATATCTGGAGAAATCGAAGGAATGGTCTGCCACAGGGTAGTGTCTTGGCACCATTACTTTTTAACATTTACACAAATGATCAATTGACATTTTCAGACTCTAGGACACCGGTTCCCAATGTTTTCCCACCAGGAGCCATTCCAGCCCCTGACAATCAGTTGTGGGGACGCAAAGCATTCCCAGAGCAACAGAAGACTTTTCGGAGCAACTTCGCTCAATTTTTGGATTTTTTCGCCACTTCTCTGCTGTGTTTCGGTAGCTAAGCCGTTACAGTTGGTAACTTCCTGTTTCTGCGCTGGGAGCCCAGGTTCTGCCAGAAGCTCTGCATGGCACTGGAAATCCCTAGCCACCACGTTTTAGCTACCAAAACACAGTGGAGAAGTGTTTAAAAAAATCCCAAAAGGGACTGAAAATGCTCCAAAAAGCCTTCCGCTGCCCTGGGAAGCAGTGGAGGCTCTGCAAGAAGCTGCAAAAATGGTGCAATTGCCACCGCCACCATGGTAAGTAATGTATTGGGACTTCCGGTGGTGGTGGTAGCTTCTGGAGGTGCTGGGGTGGCCACTATGGGCCATATTAATGAGCTCCATGGACTGTATTAGGCCTGCAGGCCATAGGTTGGCCACCCCTGCTCTAGGAATTTCATCTCTGCAGATGGTCATGCCTTGACTGTCCATCAGGAAACTTTTGAGTCCATCAAGCACCAGATAACCTCTGCATTAAAAGAAATTTCCTTATACTACAAAAAACAACCAGCTGTAACTAAGCTCTTTAAAATCACATTTGTTCCTGCCTTTTAAAGATTAGAGAAGTGAAGAAAAAGCTCCCAGTTTACTGAGGAAGGCAAGATTTTGGAACATTTCCATAGCTGAAAGTATTAGGGCATCACTCTGAATCAAATCTTGACTTACAAAAACACTGTCTAACCACCAGACATAACTTACTTAACAAACTGGTAGGGTCAAAATGAGGTGTACACCTGCAAACAATAAGAACAAAAATAACTCTGTCCCTATGTTGCTACACAGTAGAAAATGCTAATACTGTACCACACACTAAAAAGCAACACATTCCAAACAAGTGGATATAAATATTAATGAATCGTGCAGGATTAATATTGGCTGGTTTTAAAGCTACACCCAATGAAAAAGTCTATTACAGTATTTGGCTGGCATTTGTCCTCTGGAAGTTCATCAAGAGTTGCTAGCAAATAATAAGATATTGCAACAACAAACCCATCCACCTAATGGACATCAACCTTCTAAATCGTGGCGAAAATCTAGGAACAGTGTCTTTGCACATCTCTAAAGATAGACTAGAAGAGCCTAGGCTAAACCTATGGAGAGCGAAACCAACACACCTTGCTGAATGGATGAAAGCTGAAGAGTGACTCCTAACAGGAAAAGATTCTTGATAGACCATCTGGAAGTCACTTAAAAGACTTCAAAGTGAAAGGCTACCTTTGCTTGAAAAATCTTTGGCTAAATGGCCCTTTCCATCACAATTCCAGCAAGAATACAGTTGGCTCCAGTATGTGGGTTCTCTATTTTCTTTCTCATTCACCAGCTGATTTGAGCATTTCGGTCTGAGGTTGCTTCAGGAAAATTGCTTTAGTCTATGGATTTGTGTCTAAGGCAATTCAGAGCATCTTCCAAGGTTGTTGTTTACTATTCAGAACAAATATAAATGTATCAACCTTTTCACCCAATATTCCTGTAAGGAAGCCCACCTTTTTGTCATCTAAGTTAAATCCAGACAGACTAAATTTATCAAATAAAGTTAATAGAGCTTTGCATAATCCTTTGAATTAAACCTTAAACTCATAATTTACCTGTTCTTGTAATTTAAAACTAATAAGATTTCTCAATGGCATTTAATATATCTTTGGCAGTTTCACATTCCTTTATGCATACAATTTTCTAGAATGATAAACTTTCACTGATGCTACGGGATCATTCTTTCACCAGGTTACTTTAGCTGTTGCTTCTGTTTTCTGGTTTATCCTTTTCAATACAGAAATGGACTTGTAGGGCCCTTAAATAAATCAGCACCCTAGACTTCCACTGAGAAAAATTAGCAGACATGAGTCTTGGGAGTCCCCCCCCCCCCAAAAAAAAAAACTGACCAAAATTCATCATTGTATTTCTGATAGAGTTTAGTTACTGATTTAAAAAAAAAAGAGTTAAAAATGAGCAAGCAAGAGCTCTTTCTCTTCAGCTAGAATGTAGTTTAGTTGGGGTATAGGAGAGAGGGGAAAAAGCAGCTCAAATTATTGATTAACTGTCTCTTTGAGCCAAAGCCTATTAGGGAATTTTGGTATTTCCTCTGGTTAGCAGAGTGTGAGGTAGAAAAAACAACAGCACAGAGAAATGTGGAGAGATCAGCTTATTTCAGAGGTAGTCAACCTTTTTACGCTGTGGGTCTGACCATGCCCCTGGACAGCTGACTGAGCCGGACCATGCCCCCAGAAGTGGTCACATTTATGGCTGTCATAAATGTGCCCACTTCCGTGTTTATGACAACCATGGGCACATTTGCGTGTGCACAGGTGCATTTTGCAGGTGACATAAATGTGCCTGCTTCCACTTCCGGAGGCTGCAGAGGCGGCAACAGGCTGGATAGAATGGCTTCATGGGCTGGGTCTGGCCCGCAGGCCATAGATTGAGAAACTCTGTCTTAGTTTAATCTGGTCACCCCCTTCTTGGTTCTTTTGCACATGAAACAGCACTTTGCATGATAAAATTCATTCTAAAAACATTTAAAGTAGAAAAAGGTATATTTAATTACAAGTACCATCTGCAATTACAGTCAGAAAGGGGAAAAAAGGGGGGGGGATGGAGTCTCCAGTACTTGGAAGACATCTCATGCTTGTTATTTGGAGGAAGGTGAGACAAACAACAAAACAATGAAAATAAGAAAACAATCAGGAAGAGAGAATGGATACTTGCTTCAAATGCTAGAGTGGGAATACAATTTTACCAATCAAATTAGTGGTAAAGGGCAATCAAATATCGCTGTATAGTTTCTTCCTATTGATATGATTGTTAGTGCACTGGGTATTGTAAAAAGGTTTCTGTTAACCCAGCAGTCTCAAATCTGCTGATCTCTGTGTGGGCAGGTGTAATGATTTACCTGGGGGAACCTGACTTTCCAGGTGCAACTTCACAGCATTTTTCCTGCTCTATTTGCACCATTACTCTGGCCTCCATGATAAAAGTACGCTTAGCTCTGTTGTGAATCAGTGTTGCATGTTAAAAAACTGATCCTACAAACTTTGTAATTCCGTGTGTGTGTGTGTGTGTGTGTGTGTGTGTGTGTGTGTGTGTGAGAGAGAGAGAGAGAGAGAGTGAGAAAAGCTTAGAATGATGGTTCATCTATGAATGTCTGTAATATCAAAAACTGTCTTGTTTAGAAGCTCAGTAAACAATTATTTTTCCCCTCAGGCCAATACATTGTTTTGATCACTAGTTTGACCTGTATTCACTCCTCAAACATTTCTTTCAAGTTTTTTAACTCACAGATTCAAAGAACAGTAATGAACCCTCTCTTGCAGCCTCTCACTCCTTATTTTACTGGTTTATTACTGTACTTGGAAATAGCAAAGACCTTAAGTCTTGCATTTCATTTGCATGTTATCTCTTATAGGCCATTGTGCCATACTAACACAGTGAATTAAGGAGTCAATTGGGAGTGAATCACTAGCAGTTGTAAGGAACAGAGCTGCATTTTTGGAATGACAACACTGGGGATTAAATGCATAATTCCTATAATTAGGAAGGTGTCTAATAGTGAGTTGCTAGCTGTGTATCTTTTTAAAAGCCATTTCCCTCAACTGTTGGTACTTCTAATTAGCATGGGAAAAGGTAGCTTTAGGGCACGGAGGGTGGATTTGATTAAAATCAAATTAATATAAATTAGAATTTATATCAATACAAGACAAAGTCTTAGCTTAATCAAGCCCCCCCCCCCAAATTTTTTTGCATGTTGTCTGTCTGTCATAAATAGCATATACAGAAATTATATGGCAAATGATGATGATGATGATGATGATGATGATATTGCACTTAATAAATGCTAGTCTTATAAAAAAACTGATTGAGGCTGGGGGGAGGAACAAAATGCTGTTGGGAAAGAGTGGCTGTGCTGCTTGCTAACCTTTCTCACACTAGGTCAGGTGAAAGGAACTGCAGAATGAACTCACCAAAAGGTGCCTTCATTTTGGCAGTTTCACATCTGGCCTAGACATGGAAGAAGAAGATTGAAGCACAGCTGATTTGTGGGTCTCACCCCATTAGTAAAAGGATAAAATAATGTACTCTTGTATTGGGAGTATTATAGGAACTTTAACCACATTCTGACCTGAGGGCTTAAATCAGGAAAAAGAGACTGCTGATTTTTAGAATGCTATTTTCTCATTGACATCTTTGTTTTGGAGAAGTCTTTGAAACCTCTTCTGTTCTTCTCGTTACACACATTTAGAGCTGGAAAGGTTCCTCTCCCCAACCTCCATACCACTTTCTTCCTTTCTCATATGGTGTACAGTGAAACCCTTACTTACCCAAAATGTCTGTTCCATAGACGTGCATGTAAATCAGTTTTTTACTTAACTTGAATCAAATCCATAGGAAAATGATATTTATGTAAATCGAAGCAACCCCATAGGAAAAATGAATTTTTTTACGTAATGAAGCAAATCCATAGGAAATTGCTACTCCTACTTTATTACAGAAATTGTGTTATGTAAATTGGGACATTTATGTAAATCAGGACATAGTTTTAGTGCAAACATCATTATGTAAGTCAAATTTTATGTAACTCGAGGCATATGTAAGTCAGGATTTTACTATATTGCATTTCCTTTTCAGCATTTATCATTTGCCTTTCATTCTGACTACAAGATTAATTTACTATAAATTAACTTCATTTTCCATCTTTCCCTTCCAGTTTAAATATTTAATATACACATGTAACTGCACTCTTACTTTCTCTGAGCTTCCTATAAACTTATTAGCCTCTGAAAAATGTGGAAACCACCTTGCTTCTCATGATCTTGCCTGCCTGTTTATTTACCTTCTCACATATGATCTACTACTTTTGTTGTGAAACTGAAGGACTATTTTCTAAACGTTTATATCCAATATGTTTAGATGGAATTTTATGTCATAGACATTTATATCCAATATGCCTAGGTGCATTTTAGATATCCGAGAGTTCCCTTCTTGAATCCACTTTAGACAACCCACTCATAAGCCAATTACGGAATATATTTCTCTGCTTTTTGATCCCTTATGTCCAATTGAGTTACAAAGCAAATAGGAAAGAATTATTAGAAATCAGGGTAGTTAATTATTGGTTGGTATCAAAGGGAGCCCTGGGCATATATCCTCACAAGCCTGGATGCCTGTTGAGAATGCAGCCCTGATACAAACGTTGTTCAAAGTTTTATACATTTTCTTCACTCCTCCCCCCTCCTTCCAAATCCCTTCCATGAATCAAGAAATGTCAAACAATATCATACGAACAGGTAATATTTATGTTTCTTTTGACCTGCAAGGTTACTTAAGCCCAGTTAAATGTCTTCTTTCCTGATCACGTGATGAGTTAGGTGTCATGAGGGAAGAAACGAAAGTGGGACTCTTGAAATGTAGTATTTCTTAGGTCACCAGAGCAAGAATTGATATGCCAGCCTTTAATTGAATTAAATTGAATTGTTTATTTGTACCCCACTCTTCTAGCGCACGCACCACTCAGAGCGGCTTCCAACAATAAATAATAAACAATCTACAATGCATAACATAATAAAAGTAATAAAAGTACACTGCAATACATAATAAACATGATATCATATAATATAATTACAGAAAGAAAGAAACATCCAATACAAAATGCAATTATATATATATATAAAAACACACAAGTTAAAGGGCTACATAATCACAATTGTAAAATGGTTCAGCATATGAAATGGGCCAGGCTCAATGAAGCCAGTGGTGGCGACGGCCTCGGTAACAGAGACAAGTCCTTATGGCCATGAAAAGCCGGCACCGGAGCTTCCTCTGAGGTTTTATTCCTTTTTAGTATCAGTTCTTACCTCCTAGGCACTTCTCATGTGTCTACAAGTGGGGAAAATGAAGGCAATTTGAAGATTTAACATCTTTGAGGCCAGAGTGACCTTAATCTTTTAGTCCAAAGTTAGCTTAGAGTTTATACAATCTTAGCACTGAATATGAACCATGCATTTTCAGACAGCCGAAAACATTCCTTTTAAGATGAGATCATGTTTGTGTCTATCTAAAAACTCTTAGTTAAAGGCAAGTAGTACACATGAATGAATGAATATAGTAAGCAACATGTGAGTATATTAAGCAATGCATAAAGACTGGTGTAAAGTATGTTGCATATAAGAGTAACATTACTTCAATATGCTTATGTGTATAAGACTAGCAATGGTAATAAAATAATGGTAATAAAAATAGCCTCCATCACTTTTTCATATTGAACTTTGTCAGCTACCTTATTAAAAAAAAGTATATGACATTAATTTCATGCCTTCCTTGTCCCAGACTGTTCTCTTGCACAGGCTTATTCATATTTTATCTTAGTTGCATGCATAATAAAATTTACAGATTAAATCACCTATTGTCCTTTTAATTTTTGCCAACCCTGAGGTAAATGAATTTCCTTTAATAACCTATTTATTAACATCATTTTGGTGTTCTGGAAATAATAGGCAGCAGCCAGCAATACGGGCAAAACACACAACTTTATTCGGAATAAGTATAGGTGACCAGAGCTAAAAAACAGACCCTCACATTCCTTATTTATCTCTGATCAGAACTGACAGATAGAAAAAACCATTGGAACCGTTGACAGCTCTGTCTCGTGCACTTCTTGTTCAGAACCTTCCAGAAAGTCTCGCGAGACTTCAGACCATAGTAAAGCAAATACATATTAAACTCTATCACAACAAAGACAAAATGGTAAACACATTTCCTTAAATACACAACACCCCTTCGGCTAGGATCGAACAAAATCCTGCAACCATTTAGGAGGACCACAACATCTTTTGTGGCACACTTGCGCTTGATCATTTAGTGAAGCCCTGGGGTTAGTTGAGGTAGATGGTAAAGTCCCAGCAGTGGGGGCACCTCTAGAACTCACAGCATGGTGCGGACAATTACCCATTTCATGTTCAGCACCATTGCCTGTTTCAGTAGGGGACAACTCAACACAAAAGTCCCTCCTTTGATAGACTGGATAAATAAAGGAAGGGCCATTTGCCAGGAGGCAACAGGGCTATCACATCAGTTGAAGGATGAGATAAAATGACCTCTGCAGGTGCCTGTAAAATTCTAGAGGTTGAGCATCTTTTGTTGAGGTTCTTTTTATATATATAAAGGAAGAGTTGCTAAAGAAAATGGTATTTGGGACAGCTATGAAGGCAAGGAAGATTCATCCTGGCCTACACAAGTAAATGTGAGGATCTCTTTCCACTTCTGGAAAGTCTTAAGCTCCTGATGAGAGGGGATCTCTTTATTGGAGAGGAAGATAGTTCCTCAATTTATTTCTGTTTTTAGTGAATTTATTCTAAACATCTCTGAAGTGCATGATGCTTGGTTCCCCTCCCCCCATGTATACTTGTAACTTCGTGAGCCCATTTGGATAAGCCTTGTACTCATAG
The DNA here is from genome assembly GCA_035047305.1 of Bradypodion pumilum. Classification (NCBI taxonomy): domain Eukaryota; kingdom Metazoa; phylum Chordata; class Lepidosauria; order Squamata; family Chamaeleonidae; genus Bradypodion; species Bradypodion pumilum. Next base: position 149,399,221 of record JAWDJD010000004.1, read on the forward strand.
TTATTGATTATTTATTTTGTATTACTGTGTTGCTTGAATTGTATTTAGAGGTTTATTATTTTGTGCTGTATTCTATTTTTGTATTTGGTTTGTTGTGAATCCACTTTAAGTCACCCGCAGGGTTGAGAAAAGCGGTATACAAATAAACTATGAAATGAAAATAAACCTCTTCAAACATACAGTAGCAAGTTGGATGTATAAATTTTCCCAGTTATCATTGTTGTCATTCAATAACACTAGGAATTTTGTGATGATTAACTAAAGATTAGCTGGACAAATTGTGAGGATGTTTAGGGAGAAACCAGGGCATGGATTCAGCATCCATAATATAGATGGGAGATAGGGCTATTAAGAAGAGGGCAGGCAAAGGTATGATGGTGGCAATCAGATTGGCTGCTGAGGAGGAATTGCATATTTCCCCCCCTTATCAGTTGAAGGTGTCTGGACTTTAGAGGAAGCTTGAAGATAGGTTTTCAGTTAGTGATATGATTCTTACAGCCTCTGACTCTCAGACAGACATTGAGAAAGAAAAAGGCAAGATTTTCTCCTTGCATCAACATTTCTCTATAATTATTTCCATCCAGTGATTTTATTTTTTATTTTATATTCAAATTTATATGCCGCCCAATCAGGTAAACCCGACTCTGGGTATATTCAGTGATACACTGAAGCAGGTTCTGTTCTGTTCTAGAGAACCGGTAGCGGAAATTTTCCCAGGCCACACCCACCTGGCTGGCCATGCCCACCTCCATACCCCGTTGTGTTGGCCATGCCCACAAATTTGGCCCTGCCCACAGATTTGGCTCCACCCATAGATTTGGCCCCACCCACAGAGGTAGTAATAAATTTTTTTGGAGTGCATCACTGTTTCCATCCACCCAGCTACCCTGAAAAATCTTACAGGAAACTGTAGGAAATCTTGTGGGTATCCTGAACATTTTAGTTTCTTGGCATAATGGCATCTCTTGTGTACCAGATTAACCTCAGAAAGGCTGAAGAAACACCATACTGCACAGGAATGCTACATTTCCTATGTTGGATGGCATCTTTCCTGTGGAGAAGTCCCCAGCATTAAGCTGCAAAAATAGTTACCTGTGCAGAACAATGGCAAAAAGCAAAACAAAAGAGGGGAGACTGAGGCTGGGGAAGCTGATAAATTTCTCTGATGTCTTGAGGCATCTTGTTCAGTAGTCCCAGCATGGCAAGGCTTATAAAAACACCATGAACGAGAAATTCTGCCAGTACTTGTCACATCCCTGTTTTCAAAGCCTGCTTGATTTTTCACCTACAGGCACGAGTGAGAGGAGGAATGATTTTTACAAGTCCTCACTTTGCATAATTAGTGTTCTTTACCTTTGAGAAGCAAAATGCACTCACATTAAACACCTGTCAACTATCGGATTATTAAAAAAAATACCTGAACACTTTATCTGATGCCAGGAAAAAAGGAAAACGGCTGGGGTGTGTGAACACAGGAGAAAGAGGAACACCCTCAGAAATGATGAAGCAGAACAATAATGTGAAAAAAATATTTAATATTAAAACCACAAAGTCCCCAGAGAGTTGACAACTATCTAAGGTAGATTACAGACGCTGAAATATAGAAAGTTGCAGTCCATGGTCATAAACCGTCAATAAAAGATAAAGTCCAATGTATATGGGAATTAATGGGAGTCCAATGCAAAGTATAGAAGTGCAGCAAAACAGGGAAGATGGGAACCAGACGGAATCATAAGGAGCAACCTATATATCAGCGGCAAATAATAACTCCAACAGGAGACGATGGGCAAAACAGCACTCAGTCTCGATATCCATCCGCGGTAATGGGATATTTCATTGACTTCATCAAGAATCTGTAAAAAGGTTAAAACACTCACTAGTATAACAAGAAACGGGTAAGTATATAATACAATCAAACATACATTTCATAGATAAGAACTATTACATTGTAGCAAGTAGTAAAATACCTGAATAAAAGTATTATCGCGCTGAATACAACCTCTGGTGTGGTCAGTCTTATAGGGTTACAGCGTTAAACAGAATAGAACATTCTGGGAATATAAAGACAATGAACTCAATAAGCCACACGTGTGATTCATATGTAATAAATGTGTTAAAGGAGAAAGGAACACAAGAAGCTTGGGACTTAAAGGAACGCCGAGAGGTCCATGTCTGTGTTTAAACCAAACGGAATGATGGTATGAAACCTGTGTATATAAAAAGCCTCCCGTTGTAGGAGGAGACGCTCCAAAACAATTCTGTCATAGGAACTGGAGCTTAAGGTCTCCAAGGCGATGACTTTTAATTTTCTAGCAGAATGGTTAGTCTCAAGAAAGTGATTTACCAAGGGCGCTGTTAAGACGCGGTTGCGGATTCGAGATAAATGTTCCCCCAGTCGGATTTTAAGAGAACGCCTTGATTGTCCAATATAAGCAAGCCCACATTCACAAGTGATCATATAAATGATATTCTGGCTATTACAATTAGAGAAGGATGACAAATCAAGTTTAAAGTCACTGCTGGAAACTTTAACATGGCTGGTGCATCTCATATGGTTACAGAATTTGCAGTGACCACATCTATAATGACCATTGGGCAAGCTGGAATGAAGCACGGTGCGAGAAACCACATGTGTGGCTTATTGAGTTCATTGTCTTTATATTCCCAGAATGTTCTATTCTGTTTAACGCTGTAACCCTATAAGACTGACCACACCAGAGGTTGTATTCAGCGCGATAATACTTTCATTCAGGTATTTTACTACTTGCTACAATGTAATAATTCTTGTCTATGAAATGTATGTTTGATTGTATTATATACTTACCCGTTTCTTGTTATACTAGTGAGTGTTTTAACCTTTTTACAGACTCTTGATGAAGTCAATGAAATATCCCATTACCGCGGATGGATATCGAGACTGAGTGCTGTTTCGCCCATCGCCTCCTGTTGGAGTTATTATTTGCCGCTGATATATAGGTTGCTCCTTATGATTCCGTCTGGTTCCCGTCTTCCCTGTTTGGTACACTTCTATACATTGCATTGGACTCCCATTAATTCCCATATACATTGGACTTTACGGTTTATTGACGGTTTATGACCATGGACTGCAACTTTCTATATTTCAGCGTCTGTAATCTTAGATAGTTGTCAGCTCTCTGGGGACTTTGTGGTTTTAATATTAAATATTTTTTTCACATTATTGTTCTGCTTCATCATTTCTGAGGGTGTTCCTCTTTCTCCACTTTATCTGATATTTCAGATCCTTAAAATCCCGTGCAAGAAAGCAGTGGGTACAGTTTGCTTTATTTTCAAGAAGGCATTATTAGTGTTAACTGCACTTTAAAAAATATGTTGAAAGAATGCAAAATTTTGTATTGACGAGTAAAGGAACACAGTAGCGCCAGTGACAGGATCTTCCCAGAATATTTCCACCAATCAAACAACAAAACAACTTATCTCCCCCTTTCCCCCCTCCTGCTGAGACCACCAGTTTTCATGAGGGTGTAATACAGGTTTGTGATGATAATTCCTTGGGTTTATTATTGGTTTCTTACTTGATTTGATCAGCATTGCTTTTACAATGGAATAGTGGGATATAAATATTTTAATGAATTAATACTGCTGTGGCAGCCAGTCATAGAAATGTGTACTCACATATCTTAAATGTTGTAGGACAAGTATTTCCAGTTTTCCTAGGAGAGGGATGGGATCAGAGCTCAGACCATGGTGTCAGTGGTTGTTCGATAGATACTATGGTAAGTGGACAGATTGAGAGACTGTGACTCACTGAAGGTTAGGGCAGAGATTCTGATCTCTTTTCTTTGGAGAAAAAGAAAATCTAATTATGTGCAAATCTTTATTTGCCTTTTTTAATTAGACATATTTTTGAGATGGTAATGAGCCATAGTGGTAGAAGTTTGAGGCATGTTCTATGTTACAACTGTGCATTCATGGCTCATTGTGCTGATTCCTAAAGCAGCCAAAGCCTCATCAATCATCAATCGTTTTGGAAAATGTGCTGACAGCTTTAATTTGGGTTTTAAAACTCATCCTTCCCAAGGGTCTTTGTTATATATTTCTTAGTGAAGGAACAATATGTTGTTGTCATCATGGCAGCCTCACAACAGTATCAAAAATAAAGATGTTGTGCTTCAGAAAACAACACTCAACATCATGTGGAATCTGCCGTGAAGGAGAAGGGGCTATGTATGAAAATAAGTGCAATTGTTAGTGACTGAAGAATAAATACAGGTTACACTTGGCTTGATGTTTGCACTAATACACTGGTTCTTAATCTTGTTGGAGGTACTGAACCCCCCCCCCCCAAGTTTCATAGGTGCATTCACCAAACCCTTCTTAGAATTTGCCATAAATACCCTGGTGAACGGAACAGACACACAAACATTTCTGAACCCCTGAGACTGACTCATCAAACCCATGGGGGTCAATTGAACTCGGATTGACTCACCAAATCCCTGGAGTTCGATTGAACCCAGGTTAAGAACCACTGCACTAGCACCTGCCCATGGGTTTTAAAGTTACATGCAATAGTGGATCAAAAATACACATTATCTCCATGTAGTAAGTGAGCAAACTGAGAAGGAACAGGGGGGAAAGGGAGTACAACACCCACATTGGAGGACTTCTGCTCAGCCCCTTGGTGATTAAGCTATGGGGTGACGTTCTATCTGTAATACTATTTAATATCTATATGCAGCTGCTAGTAGAGGTCATTTGGCGTTTTGGGCTTGGGTACCATCAATATGCTGATGACACTCAGCACTATTTCTCCTTATCATTGGGAGTACCTGAGGATGTGTAATTGCTGGCCCAGTGTTTGGAGAATCATGGTCTGGATGAGTGCCAGGAAACTGAAGGTGAATCCCAACAAGATGGAGGATTTGTGGTTCAGTGCTTCTAAGGTTGGAGTTAGGAAGAAGACTAGTTCTGGACAGAGATGCACACTCACTCGCCTGAAGGAGCAGGTGTATAGGGCACTCTTAGATTCATCTTTGTGATTGGAGGCTCATTTGTAGCACTACAAGGAGCGCCAAGAGGGGAAAGTGCCTGGGGCCAGCTTTAAATGGTCCTCCAGCTGCCACCATTTCTGGACAGGGACAACCCAGCCATTGTAGCCCATATCCTGGTAACCTCTTGCTTAAAGTACTGGAATGCACTCTATATTGTGCTACTGTTGACCATGACACAGATGCTGCAGGAAATACAGCAGCTAGACAGATAGCAGGAACATTTTTTCAGATCCCACATGAAAGCCATTCTGAAGGATTTATGCAGGCTGCCAGTATGCTTGTAGTCTGAGGTCATTGTGTTGACAAGGAACTATAAAGCCCTAAACAGCTTGGGTCCTGAATATTTGAGGGACCACCTCTCCTTGCATAAACCTGCCTGATCATTAAGATCTTCTGGGATGACTTTTCTCCATGTCCCACAAATGAGAGGTCAACATTATGTGGAGACACTGGGATGGGTTTTCTAGCCTGTAGCATGATGAGTGTGGAAAAACCTCCTGTTGGAGTCTCAGTTGGCACCAACATTGGCATCATTTCAGCACCATGGTTATTTATTAGTCATCAGGTTTGAAGATCTTGCCCTGTGCATATTTTATTAAAATGGCTCAAATGTTGTAATTTTATGTTTTAAACTGGTTTAATTTTAAATTGGTTTAAAGTTCTCAGGTTTTTAAATTGCCTTATATATCTCACTCTGAAACCTCACAATATAAACAGGTTGGGGACTGTTAATGTTTTTTTTTTAAGTGAACAAACACAATTTCAACTAGTATCTTAGCATGCTGCAACATCCTATTACATTTGGCATAAAGCAGGAAGAGGCATCTTGAAGGAACAAGCAGCTTGTCAGCTAATCAATCCAAGGGAAGTAGGGATGTTTAGGTCAGCAACACATCCTCAGTTGATGTTCTGCCTTATGCTCAAACCAGACATCAAAAGAAATGTTCTTTTCCCTGCAATTAGTCTGTTTCCCTTCTACAATGTGACTTCTAAAATGCCTTGTTGGTCAAATTTAGCTTGCAAATTAACTCACACAGAATTGACTTAATGACACACAATTATTAATATTAATGTGTCAGACACATACTAAGTGTTGTGTCCGGCCCTTATAAGGAATAGTCCAGGCAACGATAAACAGAATAACAACAGGAGTTTATTGAACAGTCTTTCAGATTACACTTACAAGGTTCTCCAGACATAAGATGGCTACACTTGTCCCATGTAGCCGGCCCCTCGTGTTTCCTACTGTAGAGGCAGTGACTAAGCTACACCTTGGCGTGATAGCGTATAGAGGAGACCCAGGCTTAGCCCGACACTGGCTAACCTGTGTGGTAATGGGAAGTATAGATCCGGTCCAGCCCCACCCTTGTTTACCCGTGGGGCTTATATAGTGTCAACCCGCCGGACAATCATAACCAACCAATCATAACAGGATATATAAGTATTAACCAATCAGGAACATGATCCAAAGTTGTAACCAATCACAGAACTCTAATTAGCATAATGAGCACGCCCAGAGGGAGATTTTGCGCCAAACTTTAGCTCCTAATTTGGATGGTAGGAAGCCGCCATTTTATCTTTGCAAGGCATTGCCTGCGCAACTTGCAATTCTGTCTTAATACACAACACTAAGTGAGCACTGTTTTTAATTAGTAATTATCATATGTACAATGAGATGCTCATCTGGACATGAAGCTGATGACTAGTCCCTAGCATAGCCTTTAATAATGTTTTGAATAATAGTGGGCATCCTGAGAAACTGCAGTTCTGCACCCATAATAGCACAAGTTACTAATAAGAGTGCTCACAGTCTCACAATCTACCTGCAAAGCAGTTGCATGGAGACAGCTTGCTATTGTATGAGAACACTGTTCTATGAAGCAGCCATCTGTTTCTGATTAAAAATAAATTTTCAGCAGGCTTCCCTCTAGTATTTTTGTTTGGGGCCCAGATTAATGAATTAGGCTCCTCTGGGCTAGGTTTCTCAATGGTCTTTGATCACAAGGGTTATTGGCCTGGACAAGTGGCTAATCTTCAGTGAAATAAAGTATAAGTACATTTCATTGCTCCTACTTGGTTCCTGGCTCCATATTTAGCTTTTATTTGCCTATATAGTTTTAATCAGTTACAGACTAAATGTAGATTAAAATGTTGGCATTAATGGAGACTAAGCTCCAGTATGGGATACCTAATGTGGTGTTGTGGATAGAGCAGGGTTTCCCAACCTTGGGCCCCCAGGTGTTCTTGGAGCTCCAGAAGCTCAAGTCAGCATAACTGCTGATCAAGGCTACTGGGAATTGAAGTCCAAGAACATCTGGGGCCTCAAGGTTGGGAAACCCTGGGATAGAGTGACAAGCTAGGACTCAGGAGGCCTGGGTTTGCATCTTTGCTTGGCCATGGAAGCTCACTGGGGGAGTGGAACTGGTAAAACTACCTTTTAAATATTTCACTCATTTTAAATGCCCTATACAGGCTGCTATAAGTCACTTCTGACTTGACATACAGAAAAGTAAGAAGGGCTACTACAGGGTCACTGTCAAATTAATAGCATTGCCATAGTGCCTTCCAAAAGACAATGAACCTGATTCACTTTTTCTTATTACAGTGGCACCTTGGATAAAGTCCGATTCGGATAAAGTTGCGGTTTTCATGCACACGTGATGCATTGCATAAAGTACAAAACCGCTAAAAATGGATGTTATCCAAGGTATTTGGACATTATCTGATGCATTGCCCATTTGATTCGTATAAAGTCCAAAATCGGATAAAATCCAAACTTGTGGAACGGAGTTTGGACAATATCCAAGGCTCTACTGTATCTCCATTATACTTGGACCTAAGAGCTCAGTATCTTGATCCCTTGGTTAGCAGGATGAGAAATAATTCTCCATAAAGAAAATGCTCTTATTGCTGATGGGTACTTCTTATACTATGCTCATGTTTGTTTTACATTACACATCCGTATTAGGGAAGAGAAGATTTACTCCTTATGGGAGATAAGTGCTTTTAGGACTATTAGCTAGTTTCTATGCTGTCAACCCTGTATTATAGTATTTATCTCAATTGTATTATTGTTACAGTTTATGTCCAGCCCTCTGCTTCTTTTTTGTTAAGCAAAAGGTCAATTTGTCTATTCTGTAATAAACTACACTAATAACAGTGTTTATGATTATACTGTACATAGAATCCAAGTTGTTTATCTACATTTATTTAAAGCAGTGAATCTTATAAATACACCTTCATCATGGCCACTCCATTACTTTTTCCCCTACCTAAATAAGTTTATATTTAGAGGTTTTGATCACTTAATAACTACTGCAGTTCTGAGTTAATAATGGCATTTTAAATTAAGGTTACTCGAAAGTCAGTCATATCTGACTCTAGGGTGCAGTGCTCATCTCTGTTTCAAAGCCGAACAGCCAGCACTGTCTGCTTCTGCAGATGTTTTTGTGGTCATGTGGCAGGCATGACTAGACACTGGAGCACACAGAATACTGTTACATTCCCACCGAAGTGGTCCCTATTTATCTACTTGCAATTTTTTGCTTTCGAACTGCTAGGTTGGCAGGAGCTGGGACAAAGACGGGAGCTCATTCCATCCTGCAGTACTCGGGGATTGAGCTGCTGACATTCTGCCTTCCAGTCAGCGTCTTAGCCACTTGAGCCACTGTAGTTACTATAACAGCAAAAATTATTAACAAAAAACTCTTACAAATAGGAGATAATGAACAATCTAGGACTTCCTCTGTTAGCAGCACTATTTGCAGAAAAAGAGAGAGGAGGGAGGGGCCAACATGGCCAAAAGATAACAGCTCAGTCCACCAGCTCCTTCCATCCCAAGCCCCCAAACATTCCAGCCAAGGGCAGACACCCACCCAGGGGCAAGAAAAGACAGCGGAAAAGCCCCCCTGGTTTGACCCCTCCAAAAGAAGGAGAGGGTGCACGAAGAAAGAAGAGAAAAAGCAGATCGTAATGGAAGCCTTTCTCCAGCCGTTAAACCAACAGACGTTTGGAGAAGTGAGTAACATATCTTTTACTCTTATCACTGCCCCACCACCAGAAACAATTCTGAATGAGAAAGAAATCTTACAGGAGAATATACAGTATACCCAGCACAGGGAAATCTCCTCAATGCCCACAGCTGGAAATTATCACAAAACTACTACGAGATGTGTGCCTAATCTCTGCAGAATCGTTCCTTGCTAGATTTGATTGTCTCAACAGAATTCAGGAGCAGATAAATACCTTGGCACTGGACTTTTCCCAACTCCCAGCCAAGTTACAACAAGGAGTTAACAGCTCAGGAAAAGCCACCATACCCCTCTCCCCAGCTCCAGCCCCCAAGAGCATACATCAGGAGCCATCTTTAAGCAACCAAACCAAGGTGCAGAGAATCTTACAACCTGACCAAATTGTGATAAATCTTCATAGCAATTTTCCTTTGACCTGTGGTCAAACAAAAGGAAGATTGCTTTTTCTCTGATGCGGTTTCTCAAAATGTAAAATAAACCAAGATGAGATATAAAGCTTCCACTCCCTTCCTAGTTTCCAAAACCACAAAACAATCTTCCTGACTTTCAGATCAAAAGAGATCCCTTCTAAACTTCTCCACAGGTCAGCAGATCTGGCCATAAATTGCGTCTTTAGAGATCCAGAAATTACAAAGTTGCAAATTAGTGCCCCTCCTCAAAGTGTCAGAGCAGAGCTTCACTGGATACCACTCACACATAATAGAGGCATCCACAGGAAGTGGACATGGACATCCCAAAGGTAGACCAGGATTACTAAACTCCAATTCTTTTCATGCAACCACCACACCACTTAACCCTCTGAACCAATTGGCAATGGCTGCCAAGATCCAACTAGGAGCTATCACACTACTGATAATAAACATATACCTACCTCCTCAGTGCAGGAAATCCGAAATCAGTAACTTCTGGACCAAATTTGAAAACTATATCCTTGAGCTAATTCTGACACATTCAAAAACATTTATGATACTTGGAGCAGATTTCAATGCCAGAATGGGGCAAGATGACAGTGCACTTTTTGCATGTTGCCACCTTCCCCCGCCCATCTTGGAGGATAAACCAACTCACCTCAACTTGCATCTCTAAAGACCTGAAGGCAAACTATGCAGGATTTTGTCTTCCAAAAATGGCTACCAGACTCCACCTCTAGGTACTAAATGGCACCCTTCCCATAGACCATCCAGGTTAATTCATCTTTCTCTCAGGCTCTAAAACTAGCACATTGGACTACTTCATCTCCAGGGACCTATTCCCCGTGACAGAGAATTTTGAAGTCAATCTGCATCTTGAAAGTGAACATTTCCCTATCTGCTTACAATTTATGCTCCCTACTGGGAAAGTCCATCAGGATAAGGCAAATGCCACATCAGATGGTCCCCATACCCCAACAAGAAGATGAAAAAATTGATAATGGAACCACCCATGCAGAAACTTTGACAGGACCTATTATCCGCTGACTCCATCCAGGACCCCCTGACAACCTATGAAAACTTAATCCGGGAATGCCAGCAACTTTTAAGCCACAAGATCAACCCCCATACCAAGGCAACCCATACACCCCTCCAAGCTGTGGTTCTGACAAGGAATGCATGGAGGCCAACAAAAAGCTTGTTGTTGTTCAGTTGCACAGTCGACTTCGACCCTTTGCAACCTCATGGACCACCACACGCCAGGCTCCTCCATCCTCCACAGCCCATTCAGCTCTGTGCCCATTTTGTCAACAATTCCATTTAGCCACCTCATCCTCTGCTGCTCCATTCTCCTTTTGCCTTCAATCTTTCCCAGCATCAAGGCCTTCTCAAGTGATTCCTCTCTTCTTATTTGGTGGTCAAAGTACTTGAGCTTCATCTTCAATATTTATCCTTCCAAGGAGCAGTCAGGGTTGATTTTCTTCAGGATCAACTGATTTGATCTATTTGCTGTCCACGGTACTCTCAAAAGTCTCCTCCAGCACCACATTTCAAAGGCATTTATTCTTCTATGCTCAGCCTTCCTTATGGTCCAGCTCTCACAACCGTACATTACTACTGGGAATACCATTGCTTTGACTATGCATACTTTTGCAGGGTGATGTCTCTACTTTTTATTATGTTCCCTAGGTTTCTCACAGCTTGTCTCCCAAGAATTAATCATTTTTTTATTCCATGGCAGTCACCATCTGCAGTGATTTTGGATCCTAATAAGATAAAATCTGTCACTGCTTCCATTTCTTCCCCTTCTATTTGCCAGGGAGTGATAGGGCCATTTGTCATTACCTTGATTTTTTTTATATATATATAATGAGTCTCACGCCGCTTTTGCACTCTCTTCTTTCACTCTAATCAAGAGGTTATTTAGGTCTTCTTCACTTTCTGCCATTAGGGTAGTATCATCTGCATATCTCAGGTTGTTGATGTTTCTCCCAGCAATCTTAATTCTAGTTTGTGCTTCACCCAACCCAGCATGACACATGATGTGCTCTGCATATAAGTTAAGCAGGGTGACAATATGCAACCTTGTCATACTCCGTTTCCTATTCTAAACCAATCGGTTGTTCCATAGCCTGTCCTAACTGTTGCTTCATGACTCACATACAGATTTCTCAGAAAACAGATGAGGTGGTCTGATATTTCCATCTCTTAAAGTACTTGCCACAGTTTATTGTGGACCACACAATCAAAAGCCTTGGTGTAGTCAATGAAACAGAAGTAGATGTTTTCTATCACTAGAAGGAGGGCCTTTTCCATGTCTGCTCCAGCCCTATGGAACTCTTACCAACTGAGTTGTGCTTCCAGGTGGAGTTGTTGCCGCTCAGGAAAGAACTAAAAACCTGGCAGGCAAAGCAGGTGTGGGGCACCAGAAGCATGGGAAAACCACTACAGGCTACTGTACCAAGATGTAGCCACTGAAACAGATCTCCTGAATGCCAACCTAGAAAGCTTCCTCAACTGGCCACCAGTATCAAAGCCAGAAATTGACTTCCTCATCATCCAACTCTACTCATGCAAGTCCCCAGGGGATGACCTCATTCCTCCAGAACTGCTAAAAAACACCAAGGAGTGGTAGTCCCCACTTTGGCCTTGTTGTTCACCTACATTGACAGCACCGGGCAAATTCCCAAAGACTGGGGTTCAACAGGATAGAGAGGACATTTCCTCTTCACTCACTGCTCCTTTTATCAAATATGCAGCCTCCAGAAACTGTTTTTCACTTTGGCTTGAGGGGAAGAAAAGACTGGTGGCAGTTCTTCACACTTTTCTGTAACAGTATGTTCCACATGGCACCATAATCTTTTGTTTAGAAGAATGGATCTCTCTAGAATGAAAATCTCATATTCTTGAATTACCTTTGCACTGGGTTTACAATTAATTAATTGCTGGATTAGCTAACTGTATTAAAACACACCCCACAATTAACTGATAGATTTTTGGTCCATAATATCCGTTTCGGAGTGGACCTTAGTGATTTCTCTGAAATCAGTGCTATAAATTGAAATGTGTCCTGGGTTTCATCCTTTCATTTTATGTTTGATTCATTATTTGTACCTTGTTTTTCTTTCTGCTCCTTACGTATCTTTCTCAAGACAGAGCTGAACAAATTGGGTCAGTGTTTGCCTGTGTAACCACATAGCCATCTGGATTTCTGTAAAAGTTGCCTGAAACACAGGATTTTTATTCAGTTGTTTTCCTCTCATAGCACTTACAATGGTGGTGGGTGTTTTTGAAAGCCAGAATTTGGAGTGCAATCCTGCATTTTGATCACTATGGACACAAATAGGGCTTTTCATATTTTCTAGTCACATACCATGCTCTCTGCTGTTGTCCCAAAATTCAGAGTGTATGTTTGGTTTCTTTTTGGGAATCCTAATTTTATCTCAATATGCATGAAGATATTTTAACATTTGTATCTACCTTTGTATTAACACAGTCTGATTAAAATGAAGCTGCGCCTGTTACTTTGGCATAGAATGGTGTCACCCATCTTACCACCTGAACAGATGCAAGCAGGGACAGCTGTCATTTGGTGCCAAAGCACATAATTGGCATGCACAACGAATCTACTGAATGCCTTGGCATCTTACTTAAAAGGCTGGAAAATGTGTTATAGGAAAATAAATGGTGATGGAGGCCAGTTATTTAGTTTTTAAAATTCACATGTTGCTTGGTGTGCACTTCTGTGTTTTTCTAAGTACCCTCTAAGCCTCATGAATATGTGAATTCTTGAAATGAGGCATATTCTCCCATGTAATGAGTCTCAAGAGAAATGCAAAGCCTGCTTCAGTGGAGACCATCTGATTCAACACAATTCCTTTTCCATCTCCATAGCTACCTGCAGCATATTTGGTACAGTGGTAAAGAGATAAAGGCTCAGTTTAACAAAGAACAAGGTTTCTTTTAGTCTCTCCCCACTCCCCCAGTGAAAAATAGCAAGGATAATTTGGGCTGACTTAGGTAGACCTCAATTTTTCCCTTCATAGTTTCTTTAAAAAAAAAACTCAGTTAAAGGATTTTTTTTTAAAAAACTATTTTTGACAATGCCACAGGCTGCTTGGTCTCCTGCTTTTTTGTCAATTTTGATTTTATTTTCTGTCTTCAATTTTTCCTATACTCTCCCGGGCCCCTGCCTTCGGCCTGGGATGGGAATCAGCTGCGTTCACCGGCCCGGCCTCCCTCCGGCCCCGCTTGACCAGAGGGATAAAGAGGCTCCGGAGACACCGACACCGAGCCCCGTCGAGACTCTCCCGGGCCCCTGGCATCAGCCTGGGATGGGAATCAACTGCGTTCGCCAGCCCCGCCATCCTCTGGCCCGGCCTCCCTCTAGCTCTGTCTGACCGGGCAGAGCCGCCGCTGTGGATCAGTTCCTGGTACCCGGGCTGTTTTGGTGTGTGTGGGCTCCAGGCCCTGAGGACTTTCTGCTGCCTGCTCTCGGACTTGGCCTTGGCCGGGGCGAAAAGAGGCCTGGTGGCCACGAGTGCCTTGATTATTTCATCTGTCGGTGCTCCCTGCATCCCCTCACCCGGAACGGATTTGGAAGGGTTTGTGTTTGTCGGGCCTTATTACTTTCGTGTATTGTGACATTGCTTAATTCTTTATTTATATTTTGTATTGTATTTTGCATATTCTGATGTTTTGATTGTATTAATTGTGCATTGCCTTTTGTATTTTATTGTATATCTTGCTCTGTTTATTGTATTTATATATGTTGTAAGCCGCTTTGAGTGGCACCTGTGCCAGGAAAGCGGGATAGAAATAAAACTTAATAATAATAATAATAATAATAATAATAATAATAATAATAATAATAATAATAATAATAATAATAATAATAATAATAATAATATACTGTGTTGTAAGACAGGATTAAGCATGATGCTAATTGCAAATATTTGCTCTCCTGAAATGCTATTCTTAATATGGAAATTGCACTGTTTTTGCCTTTTTGCCCCAATCCAATCAGATGCACAATCTGGGGGTCGTCCTGGACTCGCAGCTTATGCTCCAGGAGCAGGTTACGGCTGTGCCCAGGAGGGCCTTCGGGCAAGTACGTGTCATTAACCAATTGCACCCACTCCTGGACCGGGAGGCCTTGCTCATGGTCACCCATGCCCTGGTCACCTCCCATTTGGACTATTGTAATGTGCTCTACATGGGGCTGCCCTTGGTGACCATCTGGAGACTGCAATGGTTTTTAAGTTTTGCTGAGCAGCCAGTGAGGTGTTTGCTGGACTGTGTACACCGATCAGAGTCTATTGATTGGGGTGGTATATAAATCTAAATAAATAAATAAATAAATCTTTGTGATGTTTCTGCTTCACATGTAATGGCAGGGCCGTAGCCAGGATTCTAGGTTGTGGTGTTTTGTTTTTTGGGGGGAGGGTCAGGAGAGGCAAAAAAAATTCAGGAGGGGCATCAATGTCACACTCACATACATATAATTGGCACCACACAGGGTGGGTTGGGGGGCTGTTAGCTCAGGAGGGTTTTTTGCCCCCCCCCATCCCCCCTGGCTCTGCCCCTGTGTAATGGGCACAAATCTCAGAAGGACCCAAGTGTATGCTTGCATGCATTTTTTTTTGTAAAATACTTTCAACTTCAGTGTTTAAATTCACTGCTGTAGTTCATAACATAGGTACTTTTTAGGCAGAAATGAGCTCTGGACACATCTTTCAATTCAAACAGCTTTCCTGGTGGCAAAACCTATGGCATGCATGCCAGAAGTGGCATGCAGAGACCTTTCTTCTGACATGTGTGCCATTGAAGGGAAACCCTGCCCCACCCCGCCCCACCCAACCTGGGGGGAGCTACTTCCCTACCACCCCTCTCCCTCCACCAAAGGGGAGGCGAGAGGGGAGGTTGAAATCCTGGCTGGGAGACTGTGGCTGAGCCCTTTTCCTGTTTGGTTCTCAGCATAAAGGGAAAGTCCTCTTTTGTACAGGTACAATTGCAGGATTTTTTCTTAGGTCAGAGCTACATTGATTTGTATAATTTGCCAATCCTCCAAGCAAACCTGCTGTGACCTCAGCATTCAACCCCACCTACCTATGAACATTAGGATCACCTTTGTTGTCTTTCTAAAATGGCATTCTTTTCAATTTACAAATCTAAAGATGGCTTCAGGCAAGGTCCTCCATCAAATAAAGGGTTTGATAAAACGAACAGTTGAGGAATATTTTACCTGAGAAAGAAAAGTCTGAGAGGTAATACAGTAGCTGTCTTCAAATATCTAAAGGAGTTACTCCTCGGGTCTGGAGTAAGCTTGTTGTCTGCAGCTCTGGAGATTATGACCAGAAGTAATCAATCTAAATTACAGGGAAAGAGATTATGGCTTGCCATTAGACAGAACTTCCTAGAAGTGACAACTGCTTCTATACTCTTAGGCATTCAACAGCTTCAGTTCAAAGTTGTTAGTATTTTATTACAGAACCACACAGGTATTTATTGTTTTTCAAATATATTCCTCTGTTGGTTGCAAGACATTATATAAATGTTCAACCTTTGTAGATGGAAATTCTTCAGACTTTGAAAAACCCACACACAAAGGTCAGTTGTCGCTAAATTGTTGGCAGTATTTAACCTCATGTATTCTTACGTAAAAGATTAATTTAGCTGGAGAGGCTTGCTTATGTACCTTATGTTGTTTGATAAATAAAATATTTGACAGTGTTATTATATAGTCACCTGAAAACTTTAAAAACAATAAGTTCTTACGTTTCTTTACTCTATCAATTAAACAGCCAAAGAGGTTTTGAAAGAGAAAGATATTTTATCAACAAAATCAATTATAACGTAACATATGGATATGGTGCTTGAATCCATGCAGATTCAAGAACCCCAATTAACAATTCAACCAGGCTTATATACTTTTGATAAGCTACACACACATGCTCTTGGCCCAGGTGGGGCCAAAGGGCAAAGGCATTTCATGTTTTATCTTGGCATTGCATACTTTTGGAATGTTCAAAAATACATATTCATACAAGCCTACTCTATTTAGATAAATGTGCAACTGGCTTTTTCTACACCACAGATCAGCACAAATAATTAAGATGGTTATCCAAGCTTCTTTAACTGCACACTTATTTTATCAAGGGGAAAAGGTTAATATTATTAAGCTCATTTTGGGGTCACAATATCAAATGATGATTCTCAACAACATCTGTTGTTGTTGTTGTTGAGTTGCACAGTTGAGTCTGACACTTTTCAACCCCGTCTTCTGTCATCTGCAATCCTTGGTAGCCCACCCAGTCATCTAAGCCCATTGTGTCAATGATGCCATCTAACCTCATCCTCTGCCACCCCCTTCTCCTTTTGCCTTCAGTCTTTCCCAGCATTAGGGCCTTTTCCAGTGAGTCCTCTCTTCTCATTTGGTGGCCAAAGTACTTGAGCTTCAGCTTCAGTATTTGTCATTCCAAGGAGCAGTCAGGGTTGATTTCCTTTAGGATTGACTGATTTGATCTCCTTGCAGTTCAGGGGACTCTCAAGAGTCTCCTCCAGCACCACAGTTCAAAGTTGTTTATTCTCTGCGCTCAGCCTTCCTTATGATCCAGCTGTCACATCTATACATTGCTACTGGGAATACCATTGCTTTGCCTATGTGGATTTTTGGTGGCAGGGTGGTGTCTCTACTTTTTATTATGCTGCCTAGGTTTGTCATAGCTTGCCTCCCAAGAAGTAAGCACCTTTTTATTTCATGGCTGTAGTCACCATCTGCAGTGATCTTAGATGCCAAGAAGGTAAAATCTATCACTGCTTCCATTTCTTCCCCTTCTATTTGCTAGGGAGTGGTGGGCATACCTGTCAACCGTGGCTCCGGCGAATCCGGGACCTGCGCAGACCGGGTCTGTGCAGGTCACGTTGTACGCATGCGCATGGAGGGCTACGCCGCTTGCGTAGCCTACGCAGGCAGCGTAGCCTTCTGTGCATGCGTGGAAGGGAGCTACGGAAGTGTAGAGCCCTTCTACGCATGCGTGCAACATGACCTACGCAGATGGGCTGCGCAGTGCCTCCTTTCGCTTGCTGCCAAATTACGGGGGTTTGGCAGCGCGGATCAGGAAATGACGTCAATTGGCACAGGATTACGGGGTAATCCTGGCCAAATTGGGATGGTTGACAGGTATGGTGGTGGGGTCAAATGCCATGATCTTGGGGTTTTTTTATGTTGAGTTTCAGGCCAGATTTTGCACTCTCCTCTTTCACCCTCCTCAAGAGGATCTTTAAGTCTTCTTCACTTTCTGTCATTACAGTAGTATCATCTGCATATCTCAGGTTGTTGATGTTTCCCCCAGCAATCTTAATTCCAATTTGTACTTCATCCAGCCCTGTACTCTGCATATCTATACCTATAAGGAAGGAAAGTAGAGGTGTGTGTCCCTCAATCGTGGCCACATCCCTCGAGACCATCCCATGTTGCTTCTCACACAACATCCTTCCCTGACAGCGATGGTTTGTGCAAAGGTCCAGAGGTCGAAGGTGGGCTCTGTGTCCCACAAAATGGGAAAAGGAGCGAGAACTACAATTCCCATGGTGCCATAGGAGAAAAATGGCAGTTTAACAGCTAGGCCTGGAAACAGAATGTTTGAGAGAGCTGATTTGCATGTTGGACTGTGATTTGTTGAGAGTGAATGACTGATAGGAAAAGATCCTGGAATTCCTGAGAGACTAGCCAGGCCTGGAAACAGAATGTTGGAGAGAGCTGATTTGCATGTTGGACTGCGATTGGTTGAGAGTGAATGACTGATGGGGAAAGGTCCTGATGAGGAGGGAACAAACCCATTCCATGTAAGCCTCAACAGCCCTGGAATGAGACACTTTCAATGTACATCAATGCTGTGTAAGTGAGAGAGAGAGAGAGAGAGGGTGTGTGTGTCTGAGGCAGCCAGCCCTTCACTGGGAGGGAGGGGCCAAACGGAGCACTCCAATCCGCCCCGGCCTCCCAGAAAAATGAAACAAAATTAGACTTTTTTTGGTACTTCCCTGCTTTTTCCATGATCCAGCAAGTGTTTGCAATTTGGTCTCTAGTTCCCCTGCCTGTTTGGAATCCAGCTTGTACTTCTGGAACTTATTGCTCCACTTACTGCTGAAGCCTAGCTTGTAAGATTTTGAGCATGACCTTGCTGGTGTGTGAGATGAGTGCAATTGTATGATAATTTGAAGATTCTTTGGCATTGCCCTTCTTTGGAATTTGAACATAGACTGACCTTTTCCAATCCTGTGGTCCCTGCTGCATTTTCCAAATCTGCTGGCATATTGAGTGCAACACTTTAATTGCATCTTCGTTTAGGGCTTGAAATAGCTCAATTGGAATACCATCATCTCCACTAGCTTTGTTGTTAATAATACTTCATATACTTCATATAATTCAATAGGATCATCAAGCAATGCAGGTCAGCATGTTTCATGCTTATTCAATTAACTAGGCATGTGACTTTTAGAATTTGTGGACCAAACCCCACCCCCTTGTCTGAAAGTATCTCTCCAGATTGATTTCTGGGGACTTTAATCAAGAAATCAAAGCCCTGACAGGTGTTTTTAAGCTTTTAAGATAACAAATTCAGAGCCCAGGAACCCTTATTTTCCTGTGGAAAAGACAGGGGAAATAGATGAGTGGGACTCTGTTCTTTGGGAGCTACAAGGGATATGGGTTTAAGAGTGTTTCTTTCTTCTTGAGAGGCTTACAAAGCAGAATGTAAGAGGCAGATAGTACCACATCTATAATCCCATGCAACTCCCACAGAGTTTAGCTCTGCCCACCCATTTTCCCTGTCTTCTCCACAGTATTAAAATGCCTGCCAGAGACTGAATTAATTAGCTTACTAATTTGAAAATGCCTGTCGTGACTTTGATTTCTTGATTAAACCCTGAAAAAGTTTATCTGGGGGAATTCCTATAGACTTCTGGAAGCTGCAGTCCACAATGTCTGAAAATCTAATGCTTAATTATCAATAATAATTATTTTAATTGTTTAATCAGTCAGTGATTGATTTTGCCTCAGACCTGATTTAATTATTAGCTTGTTAGTAATAGCGTAATTTATATCTTTTCAACTACTCTGTTTGACTGATGATGCCCAATGTTAATTCTAGTTACTAGAATCTTGAATACTTTCTCTGTTTTATGACACACAGATGCACTTTTATATAATGTAATAAACATAAGGGCAATGCACTTTCAGTTTATAAATCATGGAAACTTAAGAAAGCCAAAGGAGCGCAGGAAGAATGAAATATTGTTTGGTGACAAGTTGGTTCTAATGATTGTACCAGCCTCTGTAAAATAATCATGTTAACCAGTGTGCTGGCCTTCCTGCCTCATAAAAAAATCCTTTAATATTCAGCTGTACAGTGAGCATGTAGCTCTTTGTTAACAGCAAAAATATACCCAAAAGATTCACCAAAAAGGCTGTGGTGGTAAAGATGTCAGCTTAAATGTGGGTAAATTCTCTGCAAGCCCATACTTGAGGGGGGTGGGGGAAATGAGTTTGGGATTGAAGTTTCTTTAGAAGAACACTGAAGAAAGGTGTTATGTCCCCCAGTCTAGTTCCTCGTGGATCCACCTTTGTCCCTTTTCCAGGACTTGAACCTCTAGGCTTGGATTCTGGACAGAGGTAATTTTGCTACTTGGTGTGTTTAATGTATGCTATGCTTGCATGTGAATTGTAGTTACATAGCCTGATATTCAAGGGAAAAACAACCTAAATTTACCTTCTTTCTAAAGAGAAATATTTTAGCTGAATAGTTTATGTGATTATTAAGTAGATAAAGTTTCTATTTACTAGAGATAAATTTGGCATTCTTGATGATAATTGCCTAGAGTACACTATGGTTGTGCTTTTTCTAAGTGATCAGAGTACCTGGTTGCCCTGAAAAATCATGTCAGATCCATCCAAAACTCTGTTGAGAAATACAATTCTAAGCCAATTTATTTGAGAATACTGTATAGCATATGTTCGTTAGAGATAAAATCTGATGAGAGAGAAAATGGTATCATATTTCTTTGATTCTCTGCTATCTTAATTTTTTCAAATTGAAACTGTAGGAACAACTTTAAAACAGGATGGCTATGAAATTTGTTAGAGGATTAAGCTAAATTATATGTAGTTGATCTTTTTAAAGTTATGTTCCTACTTTGTGCCATTTCATGTACTGTGAGGACAAACACCCTTCTGTTGAAATATGTTTCTCCTGCAACTTATATGATGCAATATAGAGAAGAGGTTATGTCAAAAGAATAGAAGACAACCTCGCCTCCATTTAATAAAGAAGGAGGTGGGTGGGATTTTTCATGAGGAAACAAGCAGAAATCAGCTCCACTATAGAATTTTAAAATGTTGCAGGAAAGAGATGTAATTTGTCTTTCATTCGTAATATTCATATTCTTCTTCTTTCATGTCTAGACCAGATGTGAAACTGCCAAAATGAAGCCACCTTTTGGTGAATTCATTCTGCAGTTCCTTTTGTTTGAACAAGTGTGAGAAAGAGTAGCCAGCATAAGGTGTCTTTTGCTTGGGATACACGTGACTGTGGTTCAAAAATACCACAATTTTCAAGGAGGCTCCTTCTGTGTTCTCCAGTATTCCTATGTTTCACCATCATTTCATCTATCTTCTTCACCTGCCACAAACAAAAATACATACATACAATCATTAACGCATGTATGATGAAAAAATTGCAATATCTTTGACTGCTCATATCAGGAGCATCTATTTGGGAGGACCATATAACAGTATGCAATATTTGAAGAATTTTGATATCCCTGTGTAGTCAACTGATGTTCCTATGTGAGTTTGTGAGATGGATATATAATTTTTTTTTACTTTTACTGTACTAGAGAACACTGACAATGTAGTTCAGATACTTTTTCTGAGTCATTAAACAATAACAAAATTGGTTGGGAATTAACAGTCACATGTTAACTTTTATGCTGACCAAATTGTGGATGCTTAACAGTTCAGTATTGATATTTTGTTTACTGTACTTTTACTGTACTGTACTTTTGTTTACTGTACTTTTATAGATAAATGTATGTTTTAAAACAGCTTCTCTTGGGTAAAATGTAAGAAAGGGTTTTAAATGGATGTATAGAATTGTAGCTAATAAGACTTTAGGGGTGGTAATATGAACTGCCATTCCAGTTAGTGAGAATGTTTGAGATTTGTCCAGCTTACCACCATGATCACCTTATTTTACAGTTTGCAGCAAAGTAGAGGGAGATTAGTCCACTGGATGTTAATGTGTCTGTGTATGGGGTATAGGTAGTATACTTCACAGTTTATTTCCATTGGGGTCCTCCCTTTACTCTCTCACCCCAATTCATGGTTCATAACAGAGAAGGATGGAATTGATTTCCATTCTTCTTTATATTCCTTCTTTGGTCCTGAAAGTAGCATCACAGCTTTGCCCTTCTCCTTCCTCTAAGAGACAACCCTCCTCCTTCTGGCAGTTGTGGAGACAGGTTACATTGGGCATGGTACAAGGACTCTCATATTGTGCCTGAGATTATAATTAAAAAGGTATTGCTGTCTGCTACCATCAATTACCAGGTTCTAGTTCCCCTATATTGACTTGTCACTTCCTCCATCCATATCTCATGTAGCTTCTGTGCAGCAAATGTACCTAAAGCTTTGCCATCCAGTAGCAACTTCCTTTATGGGGAGATATTCCTTATTTCTGTTTCTAATTGAGATATTTCTCTTTATTAGATAAAATGTTTAATGTTTGAATGAACTTCTCATCCTCCTGGCATTCTGGCAATACCTTTCCTATTTGACCCATGTCAGTGAAACACTTCAGTTAGAAAAGATGGACAGTTTTGTGCCTGATAAGTTGATATACAGTGCTTCTTCCTTTTTTATATCGTGTAATATTTGTAGCAAGTGTTAATCATATATTTAATTGTTAAGACTGTTTGCTAAAAATGTAGGCTCTAGAGAAGTGGGTGAAAAATTGTGATTGCATTTCCAGGGGCATGGCTAATAACTGAAATAATTATTGTGAATTATTATTTCTTCTTGTACTTATGTCCCACAAGCAAATAATTTCCAGACTTATTATAATAACTGCTATTTAACTTGTCTAATTCCTCTAGGAAATACTGCAAGAATTATGAAATTTTAGTTGCATTTTCAAAGTTTAGTTTTAAGAGATATTCAGAGGAATTATAACATTGCACCAAGAAGTACAGTATATCTTGTAGGGGGGTGGGGGGAGCACAGCCCTTTGTGTGTTCATATGTTCATTCATATCCATATTTTTATACAGAAAACATGATTCTTATTTTTTGGGGAAATTAAAAATGCATTCCATCCCCCACTCCCAAAAAGGACTGAAGGTCTCTGATTCGCAAGCACTGATTTGTATGTATAGAGCTAAATCCCAAATGGTTATTGCAACTAGGGGAGGCCCACACTGAATCAATTGATGAAGTATGAATAGTGAACACTAATAATTCAATTTTTATAGTTGAAATTATTTACTGGATTCATGCCATATGAATTATTTCTAATTATGCATTTTTAATTTTAAATAAAGACACTGAATTTTACTATAAAAGTCTTCTTTGCTATTCCTATGATAATTGTTGGTAATGTTTTTAAATCTGAATCTAGATTATCCTTCTTTTGAAAAGTAGGATAGATGACTATCCTAAGAGCAACTGATGTTGTGATTGAGAAACATCTTTTGAAAAGTAGGATAGATGACTATCCTAAGAGCAACTGATGTTGTGATTGAGATGAGATTGATTATAAAATAAATCTACTCACATGACAGCTTTGATGTGTCGCTCAGTCAATCTTATTGGTTGGTCTAACATGTGGTCAAAGGTGAGCAATCTTTTTGGCTGACATCATGTTGCTATTTTAAATGTTATTGACCTAACACTTTGGCATGATGATATTTTTGATTTGATTTTCTTCCTCTCCAAGAACGCCCACTTTAAAAGCATATTTTTTATTGATGCAAGGCTGAAATTTTGAAGCTGTTGAGAATATGTAGACTTTGACTTTCCTAGCTGTCTGGTTTTTGAAGAATAGGGAAGTGATCCACTCTGATATTTCATAGTTCTTGCTCACGTGGAGAGCCTGCGTATGAGCAGGAAATTCTCTTCTGTGAACAAGCTGCTCCTCATGTTGAAAAATTATAGTGGAGAGAGGAGGGGCTAGGTCAGTGATGGTGAACCTATGTCACACGTGTTAGAGGTGGCACTCAGAGCCCTCTCTGTGGGCACCCGTGCAGTCACCCCAGCACAGAGTTTACCCCCACCCCTCTGCCCAGCAGTCCAATGGGAACACTTCCTCCCTCCCACAGCACAGAGTTCACTCCACCCCTTTGATGTTCTGCAAGAAGTATGAAGCAGCCAGCATAACAGGGCTAAACCATTTACTGGGTAGTCAGAACGTGGAGGCTAGTGGCGCAGCACCGCTCCTTATATACACTAAGAAATTGATACATTTAGGCGGGAAGAGGCAGGAAGGGAAAGGGTAACTTGGAGGTTAATGGACAGGAGTGAACACTGTACAAACTATTCAGTTTAGGCGGGAATGCAGTCCCATGATATTTACAAGGCTAGAAGAAGGAGACAAAATGGTGGATTGTAATGATCCTAATAGTTCACAAACCTTGCAGCATAAATTATATTCAAACACAACATTCCTTCCCCCTAGGATGGGACAATGTCCCTCAGCCTTTGTGGTGGTTTACAAACACATTTGGGTCGTGGTTGTACCTGGCTGAACTCGGACGTCTGAGGTAGACTTGGTACCATGGAGTAATACCACGCACTGGGGGCTTGACCAGACCCTTTTGAAATAGGGGAGCATTGGCCCAACTTGGAGTTCCCAGGGGGGGAACAAACCAAATCAAAACCCCATTTGAATGAAGCAGGAGCAGGGGACTGCTCAAAATTAAAACTAGAATCAGGAGGGGTAAAACACAATGAAAAATCCCACCTTTGAGAATAATGAGTAGGGGGCGACTCAACAAAAGCTTGCCTCATTTGGGTGGGAGTTGAGGTAGACTCGAATGCAGAAGGATAGGGGGTTCCCTGGGAGAAATCAAAGCTCCGTTTCTCGCTTGGACAAGTGGGGGAACACTCTGTAAACTCCCCCCGATCCTGTAAATCAAAAGGTACATTTCCACATTCTGGGCTTGCTGACAGCCTCCAAAGGAATTGGGGCTGGTTTGAATTAACAAGTTGGGGGCTACAACTAATTGTCGAGCCACCTCCTCCGTCTCCCCCTGCGAGTGAGCGGGTGGGGGAGGACCCTAACGTGGAATTACCGAAAGAAGAGTCACCTGATACCTCTGAAAACTCCATAACCCTGTGCCTGAGCTGGTCAGCGTGGCACCGCCAAAGCAAACCTGTACCTGTACCTGTTTTAACATGATATGACACTGGCCCCGTTTGTTCTACCACAATGCCCGGAAACCAAGCTGGACCGGCGGCCACATAGTTCCGGCAGTGTACCGGATCCCCAGCAGAGAAAACCATTTTGTGTGCAATTTCAATATTTACACCCCATCCTCCACCCTGGAAGAATCCAACCAGTCAAGCAATGTGACCGGCCGCCTGCACATTAAGAGTTCTGCTGGCGACAGCCCTGATGCCAGGGGCGTTGTGCGGTAACATGCTAGGAATTGGCAAAGTTGTACCTTTATGTCCCCCTGACCCATGCGGCTAAGTGCCGCTTTAGTTGTGCGAACTTGACCTTCCATCTGACCATTGGTGGCAGGGTGGAAAGGGGCAGAGGTTACATGCTGAATGGTGTTCCTCTCCAGAAATGCCTGAAATTCAGCAGAGGTGAATGTTGTGGCGTTATCGGATACTACCACATCCGGTAACCTGAAACAACAGAACAGCCTCTGGAGCTGTTTGATAGTGAGCGCAGTTAGAGGTACTGGTCACAGGAATTACCTCGAGCCATTTAGAAAATGAGTCAACCACCAGTAGGAATAGTGTTCCCCGGAAAGGGCCTGCAAAGTCAACATGGATCTTTGACCACAGACCATGGGCAGTGTCCCACTCCCTGGTGGGAAGCCGGGACTCCTCGGTACAGGACAAGTGCCTACCAATTGCTCAATGTCATGATCTACTTGGGGCCACCAGAAAAAACTCCTGGCCAGAGCTTTTGAATGTACTATATCAGGGTGACTAATGTGTAGAAGCCTCAGTACCTTAGAGCATAGTGTAGAAGGGACGGCCACCCTTTGACCCCATAGAAGGCAACCTCTCTCGAGCGAGAGCTCGAACCTTCTCCTAAAGAACACTTTAAACTCCTCCCCAAGAGGGGATGTGGGCCAGCCTTTCCTAACCCAGGAGATTGCCTGGGATAGGAGTTTGTCACTAGCAGTTGCCTTAGCAATGTCGGAAGGCACAATGGGGGGGAGGGGGTGAATCAAGAGCACCTGAATATCCTGCCCAATTTCACAATCCGCCTCCCCCAGGTGTAGTAATGGAGACCATGACAAAGCATCAGCGTGGCTGATATCCTTACCCGGATGGTGCACCAGGGTAAACTGATAGATGTTCAAGAAAATGGCCCAATGTAACATGCGGGGGGAACAAATCTGGGGAGTTGGTTTGGAAGTTACGAAAATCCCCAGCAAAGGCTTGTGGTCTGTTACAATCATGAATTCCCTGCAGTAGAGGAAGTCATGGAACTTTTTCATTCCAGCAAATATGGCCAGAGCCTCCTTGTCAGTCTGGGCATAGTTGCGCTCTGTTTTAGATAGGGATCTTGAATAGAATGCAATTGGGGTTTCCTTCCCATTATCTAAGACATGGCACAGGACAGCCCCCACCCCCACTGGTGATACATCACATACCAGAACCATGGGTTTCCAGGGATTGAAGTGAGTTAAGACCACTTCAGATGAAATAAGCTCTTTCAACTCACTGAATGCTCAATCCTGAGCCTGCCCCCACCGCCAGACAATCGGTGTAGTGGCTCTGCCACGGAAGCCTTCCTTGGCAAAAATGAATGATAAAAGTTGAGCAGACCCAGGAAGGATTGCAACTCTGTCTTAGTGGTTGGATGGGGGACATTGCGAACAGCAGCAACCTTTGAATCAGAGGGTTTAACTCCCTCGGAAGTGACCTTAAACCCCAGGAATTCAACTTCCCTTGCAAGAAAAACACATTTGTCCCTCCTAAGATGTAACCCTGCATTTTCGAAAACTTGCGACACCTGATCTAACCTGCTGGCGAGCTCAGACTCGCTCCCAGCGGTTATAAGGATGTCATCAAAGTACGGGAGGACCCTGGGGAGACCTTTCAGTAAATGCTCAACAAGTGACTGAAAAATACCCGGGGCTGCATTCACCCTGAATTGAAGGTGTGTTACCTTGAAAGCCCCCTTGTGTGTAACAGTTGTTTGTGCTGCCACAGCAGCAGGTGTGACTGATAATTGTTGATAGGCTTGCGCTAGGTCTAATTTGGCAAAGCATTTGCCCCCATGCAAAGCAGCCAATAAATGGCTAACCACCGGCACTGGATAAGCATTAGGCTTGATAGCCTTGTTAATGGTGCATTTATAATCTGCACAAATCCTCACCTCCCCATTGGATTTGATTGCAGTCATGATGGGGGCCTCCCACTCCGCTGAGTCCATTGGGACCAAAATCCCCTGGTCCACCAGTTTGTCCAGTTCAGCCTCAATTTTGTTCTTTAAAGCGAACACTACTCTACGGGGTTTCAGGTGGATTGGCTCCATGGCCGGATCAAGATCAAAGGACACTGGGGGACCTCTGTCTTGTTCTAGACCCTTTTCAAAGACTGTTGGGTGTGCGTTACAGATGTCGTGCACTGGGTCAGTGTGGATGGCATTGATGCCGGACAGTTTGATGCCTAGTGGGTCAAACCACTGCACCCCCAGCAAACAGTTTGCACCTCATTTGACCACAACTAGGGGCAGTTTAGTTTTAATGTTTTTGAAAACAACGGAAAAATCACCCACCCCCAGGACTGGAATCAGAGCCCGGAGTTTCGGGCGAAGCTTTGGGGTTTCCCCCCCAGAAATTCTCTCTAGGGGAGGATGGAGTAGGATGTCCCTGAGTCTACTTCCATCCTGTCTGGAATACCGTGCAGTTGGACCTCAATGCTGGACACCCGGTGGACGGACAGCTCATCAGCTGAAATCGCTTGGGCACCCTTCCGGCTGGGTTGGCTGTGCAGCTCTGGGGCTTGCTTCTGGCATTGTCTGCAAACCTTGGCAATGTGGCCCATCTTACCACAATGATGGCATTCGGTGTTCCTGAAGGGGCACTGATGGCAGTCGTGCCTTGCTCCGCAGCTGACACATCTGTGGAGGGCCTTCTCTGTGGTACGCTTGTCCTTCACCTTTCGACGGACCTTTCGGAACTCACCATCATCATTGTTGGACCCAGACCCGGACCTGGAGGAAGATGCTGGCAATACTGAAGAGGCGGAGGAGCGGGGGGACGAGCAGTGATGTGCCTGCATGGCAGACTCTGCAACGCTGGAGGTGGCAGGCCTCTGCTTGAAGGACGTGATGCCCAATCTGGCAGCCTCGGATGCCAGAGCCTCCCGGAGGACTGACTTGAAGGTCAGGATGTCCCTGACCATGAGCCGGCGCTGCGTCTCCTCATCAAGCAGCCCGGCCAGGAGATGATCCCGCAATGCCTCCTCCAAGTTGTCCCACTGACAGAGAGTGGTGGCCAGCCTCATTGCTGCGGTGTAGTCAGCCACAGACTCCCTGGGGCACTGGTCCCTTCTGTGGAACACCGCCCGGGCCGGGAAGATGGACACCCTTGGCTAAAAGTGTGTCCGGAACACTGTCAGGATCTCGGCCAGCGGGACAGTGTCAATGTCCCTGGGCAAGACGAGGTGCGTGGCCAGTTTGAGGGTGGCCAGGCCGCACTGCGACAAGAAGCAGGAGCACTTCTTGTCCTCATCGGTGATGTCCTGCACTGCCATGGCGTGGCAGTACTGCCACTCGTACAGGAGCTATTTCTCTGGAGCAGCAACATTGAAAGGAGCGAGGGTAGGTGCATGGGACTCCATTATCCCAATCCTCATCGGCAATTTGATCTTCTGCAAGAAGTATGAAGCAGCCAGCATAACAGGGCTAAACCGTTTATTGGGTAGTCAGAACATGGAGGCTAGTGGTGCAGCACCGCTCCTTATACACACTAAGAAATGGATACATTTAGGCAGGAAGAGGCAGGAAGGAAAGGGGTAACTTGGAGGTTAACAGACCGGAATTAAAACTTTACAAACTACTCAGTTTAGGCAGTAACGCAGTCCCAGGATATTTACAAGGCTAGAAGAAGGAGACAAAATGGCGGATCGTAATGATCCTCATTTATTTATTTATTTCAATTTCTATACCGCCCACTTGGCCAAGGCCAACTCAGGGCGGTTCACAGCATAATAAAAAAACATAGTTAAAAACATAGCTAAAACTGCTTTAAAAACTCACCCACTCACTATTGTATTGGTGAACTGTACTAGTGGACACAGCTGTTGTGGTCTGGTGATTTTCTTCTTTGGATCACTTTTCGGCCATTAGTGTCTATGTTCTTAACCAAGATTAAAATGCAAAAATAAACATTTATTTCAACAGGAACCACAACCATTACAGAAATAATTATATTCAAACATAACATCCCCTCTGCCCAGCAGCCCAATGGGAGGACCTCCTCCCTATGCCCAGCAGCCAAATGGGAGCATTTATTTTATTTATATTTATTTATAATTTAACCTTGTATGCCACCCCCTCGCCCAAGGGTGACTCTGGGCGGATCACAGCAATCTTAAAAAACCACTTTAAAACCCATTTTTTTTAAAAAAAACATCCTTTTCAAAATCCTGTCACCCATCCCTCAGTAATAGGGATGAATTGTCTAAAGAAGCCAACGGGGCGGGGGGTAGTCCCCTGTCAGCCCCCCACACTTGCCCTGCCAGCCAGGTCTTGAGCCCTTTTCTGAAGGGCAGCAAATCCATCTGCAGGCGTAGTTCTATTGGCAGGAATTTCCAAAGGGCTGGGGTGGACATGGAGAAGGCCCTCCTCCTTGTGCTAGAGAGGCGAGCCCCTCTAGTGGATGGCACAATTAGAGAGCCCCTCTGGTTTGCTCTCGTAGGATGGCATACCTGTCAAGTTTCGGGATATTTCTGTCAACCCCCCGTATTTTACACTTCCCCCCACCATCACGTATTAGTTAGACTGCAATTAGACTGGAGTTAGACTGGAGGCCAGCACAGGATAAGCATAGCTGTCCAGTTTCCTGTTTTGGATGGGAAATTTCCCTTATTTGACAGGAATTTCCCGAAACTTGACAGGTATGTTGGATGGGCAGAAACTCCTTTCCTTGTTCCACTGTTGCTGTGTTGGCACTTTGTAATAAATGGGTTTTGGGTTGCAGTTTGGGCACTCCGTGACTAAAAGGTTCACCATCACTGGGCTAGGTGCACTTTTCACAATGTGTTGGAGAGTAGCATGCTAAGTAGGTCTGCTGAATGCCTTGACTGCATTCCCCATGAACCCTTCTTTATATTTTCAAGTAATTTGGTTGAAATGTTTTGAGGAATGTCCTTATTGTTGACATCAATGAAGTGAAACCTTTTTTTGGTAGAATGTTTTTTTGTGACTCCAGTTCAAAAGCAAAAATCATTTAAGAATTCTAAAAGTGTAACCTGACTGTAGGAAGGTTTGTATTGTCGTAGACTGAAAAGAGTATCTGATGGCTCTTTCTTGTCACCAGTCAGCCTTAACAAAGAGAAGATAAATCTCTTCAAGCATTTGACAAAAATAAAAACAAGAGGCTTTTGCATATGGAAATAATGGAATGGGCCTCATTGAACAGCTGAAAGTGAACTACTTTGCTAGTGGAAGAATTCTGCCTTTGCAGCACAACAAGGAGACACTCATCCAGGCTATGTTTAAACATTACTAGTTCTACTGCCTTCCAAGACATGTCTGTTCTTCTTTTGAGCAAGTCACCTGTTTAGAAAGTTATTTGTGAAGTTCACCTCATTACTTGACACTCCTTGCCTCTAATTAGAGTCTAATTAGAATTTACTGGCTCGGGTTCTACCCATTGAAATAACAGAAAGCAGATGTGTTGTCAGGTTCTTTGTAACAGTCCTTCATACATTTGGGGATGGCTCCTGATTACCTCCTCTATAGGCCAACTCCTTAATTTTTCTCCATGCCACTCAAAATCTTTGTCACCTTTAGTAAGTTAATGACTTATATAAAGTGCAGTGTCAAGAACTACACACTCAAATGTATACCTATAGTGTTTTTTCATATGACTTTTTGTAGAATGAGCAGGGGCTCATTGGTTGAATCTTTTTGACCTGAACAATAAATATTGCATTGGCAGAGAAGAAAGCTGTGGCTCCTTGTAACTTTTCAGCCCCAGATCTGTTGCCTGCATCTTCTCCAACCATTTGTGATAAATTGGATAAAGGGTGTGGCACACAGCAGATGGAGATAGGAGAAGCAAACCAAGAAGGTGAGGGAGTAGGAAACCTGGTAGGTGCTTCCTTTTTGCTGCAGCAGAGGTTTCTGTTGTGATATCTAGTTTGCAAGTTAGCAACTCTACACACAATGGAGTCCTGACACCTAAGTAGTTGACAATGAGTAAACCAGTAAGTGTGTTTTAGTAATAATAATTTCTTGTCAAATTATTCTGGGTTGAAAGGATTTTTGCTGGAGGAACTCTGCTCAGGGGACACCCAAATGAGGCTGCTTTCATGTCCCCAAGATCTTCTACTGAAGTGGTCACTATTTATTTACAGTACTTGCAATTTCTTGCTTCCCATCTGCTAGGTTAGCAGGAGCAGTCGACAGGCGCTCATTCCATCATGCAGTACCCGAATCTTGAACTTCCGACTTGCCAGCTGTTATGTCCGGCCCTTATAAGCACTAGTCCAGGCAACGATGAACAAAACAGCAACAAGTCTTTATTCAACAGTCTTTTAGAGATGACCTTACATGGTGCTCCGGACACAGAGATGGCTATACAATCCCAGTGGAATCAGTCCCTCCGGACTCTTGCTGTGCAGGAGGCAAAGACTAGCTACCATAGAAGCGTGGCATAATGGAGGAGAACCATGCTTAGCACTTGCTGGCTACCTGTACTGAGTGGGAAGTGTAGATCTGGTCCGGCCCCACCCTTGTTTACTCGTGGGGCTTATATAGTGTCTCCTTGGCGGTGGCTCCTTGATACAAAGTAGTGACCTGCTGGATAACCATGACTAACCAATCATAACAGGGTATATATATAATTAATCAATGGAGAACAGGATCCAAAACTGTAACCAATCACAGGGCTTGGATTAGCATAAGGAGTGCGCCCTGTGCAGGGGTTTTTCGCGCCACTTTCTGTTCCTAATTTGGATGATGGGAAACCGCCATTTTCCTCTTGCAAGGCGCTGCCCACACTACTTGCAATTGTGCCTTAATACACAACACCAGCCTTCCAGCTAACAAGGCAAGCTTCTTAACCAATGAGCCACCACAGTCCCTTGTGTGTTTTAGTGTGCTGTTGTAAGTGTGCTATTGTAGCTAACAGTAACAAACTTAAAAAATACATATAAATAGACAATCTGTGATTTTCTCACTTCCCCCTTTGCCTCAAGTGTTTAATAAAAAGTTAATTAAAATTATTTATTGTCAGAACTTAGTACCAGGTAGAAGCAATATATTTCATTTCTGAAAATCAGCTACATATTGCAGGTAGAAATTGTACACATGAAAATCTGTAGATTGCTCAGGAGTTACCCTCTCAGATAGATTAGTTAAGCACAACTGACATTGATGTCACTTGGAGCCTGTCAGTGGAATTAACGTTTGCATATGTTTGTATTGCATAGAGAAAAACAATATCAAAATATTCTGCAAGTATATTATGCTGAAGAGTCTTTGCTGCATGGCCTTTACATCCATAGGAATCATGTGTGCTCTTGGAGAGAGACATTTTCAATCTTAAGTAGAACTTCACAGTCTGGTCTCCTCCACTCCCAAAGAACTGGGATGAATATGACAAGTTCTTTCCTGTTTTCTCAAAATGTAAGCTCTTACAGATATTCATGGACCAGTTTGATGAGGTGTGATAACCTAAATTGGCTGTCACACCTTGAACCAATTTGACAGGATGTGAGAAAAAGCATCACATATAGACTGCCACCTTGTTGAAATGTAGCTAGTATACAGTTTGAGGACATATTTTTGTGGAAATGTATTTTACACTTTTCATAATTTATTAAAATAGAATTATATCTAGCAGTTTGTTATGATGGGATACCCAGTAGGGAAGGTCAAGGTATTTATTTTTCATTATCTAAGTCCAATTGCTGATCTCAATTAGAGTGGAGTTACCAAAACAGCAGAGACCTGTTAAGTTAACATATAGGTAACTGCTGTTGTGTCAATGAACATGCCATTTGAGACTAACAAGTAGATTTAGACCCATGAATCCCAATCCAAAACTGTGTAAATCACAGCAACTTTCAAAAGCTGCAACTGCTCTGGCCTTACATATTGGAATGACAGAAGCTTTTTAAGTATACTTGTGCTGACATAAAAAGAAGGGTATGTTCTATTGCTACCTGTTTTGCTCTAGTAGACATTTGGGTATGTCTCTATCCCAGCTATCCCATGACTTTCAAAACTGTTAGGGTTCTTCTACCACAGAGGGCTCTGATTTGGTGTGCAGGAAGACCCAAATACACTGGTTTAGTCAAAGATTAAACATGTTATACATTTTAACTGGTTAGTTCAGGGAACAAACTATCCTGTATATGAACAGCCAACTAATTTTATGCTTATCCCTCTAATGCAGCTGTGATCTAGTACTGTAATTCTAATTAATTCCATGGATGTCTACAGATTTCCTCTCTGATCTGTGAGATAAGTGCATCAACACTAGACAAACAAAACAAAATCCAATTTAATTGCCTAATGCTAGAGTTAGTGTGTCAGAAAAAGTGCTGTTTTTTAGGATGGATGTATTTGCAAAAGAAAAACTAGGGTGAAATCTATGGGATAATTCCATTCATGTTTTCTAGAATATGTGGAAAGAAGGTTTCCTTGGAAAGTTTGACTCCACAGTGAAATGTATCTGATATTGCAAGTATTTTTTCATGTCATTGCACATTTATATTGCAGTCAGAGCATTTAGAGTTTCTTGTAGCAATTAATGGCACCTGATATTCAGACTTTGAGCAGGCCTGGGTACAGAAGGTGACAATGCAAGTTTAAAATAGATGGCTTAGGATGGAAGTATTTTGAAGAAAATGGTATCACCAGAATACAAATTGTGTGGCTTGATATGTGAAATGTTTAGGAACAAACAGGTTCAGCATGAAAGAAAAATGCTGCTAGAAAAATGTACAACTGAATCTTGTTCTATTGTAGGGCCTCTGGGCCCTACCAAGGGTTTGGTTATTCTGACAGGTTGTAATTCATGCTGGGACTTCTGGGACTGTTGGGACTGTTTTTTAGTGTTATGATGATGGAATTGTTATTCAGTGTTATGATGTTGTTTTATGATATACAATATGATATTGTGATTTATCTGTATTAGTTCATTGCATTTTATTGTTGTAATGTTTATATGCTTTGTTATATATGTAAGCCACAATGATGATGATGATGACGACGGCGATGATGTAGTGCAGTAGCTTTGATGGAAATACTGCAGAAATAAGCCTAGAGAAGACAGTCTGGCAACTTGCAACCACCCTCTGTTGTTAAACTACAACTCTGATAAAATTTCATCATTGGCTGTTTTGGCAAGACTAATAGTAACTGTAGTTCAACACAGGGATGTGAAAAATTCTTGATAGATTACTCATTATTTTGTTGTTCAGTCACACAGTTGAATCCGACCCTTTGCGACCCCATGGACCATTGCCCCCCAGCCACCTCTGTCCTCCACCATTTTCTTCAGCCCGCCCAGCTCTGTGCCCATTGTGTCTACAATATCATCTAGCCATCTCATCTTTGCCCTCCATCTTTCCCAGCATCAAGGCTTTCTCAAGTGAATCCT
The DNA here is from genome assembly GCA_035047305.1 of Bradypodion pumilum. Taxonomy (NCBI): domain Eukaryota; kingdom Metazoa; phylum Chordata; class Lepidosauria; order Squamata; family Chamaeleonidae; genus Bradypodion; species Bradypodion pumilum. Next base: position 149,433,774 of record JAWDJD010000004.1, read on the forward strand.
CCCTTCTCATTTGATGTCCAAAGTAATTTAGCTTCATCTTTACTATTTGACCTTCTAAGGAGCAGTCAGGGTTGATTTCTTCTAAGATTGACCTATTTGTTCTCCACGCTGTCCAGGGGACTCAAAACTCTCCTCCAACACCACATTTCAAAGGCATCTATTATTCTGCGCTCAGCTTTCCTTATGATCCAGCTCTCACAACCATACATTACCACTGGGAATACCATTGTTTTGGCTTTGCAAATTTTTGTTTGTAAGATGATGTCTCTACTTTTAACTATTGTATGTTTCCCCAGGTTTCTCATTGCTTGCCTCCAAAGAATCAGTTGTCTTTTTATTTCATGGCTGCAATCACCATCTTAGATCCTAAAAAAGTAAAGTCTGCCACTACTTATTATTATTGAGACATCAATTGTTCATTGTCTTCTATTGTATAATAACAATAAAATGCACTTCTTTTTTGTGAAGGTGTTATGTATGTATGCATGTTCATTATACTGTAAGGCAAGATTGTAACCACTCCAGATACAAACGATATCAGCTGTAAAGGAACGCGAGCAGACAGCCTATAGAGGGCAGCTGCGAGCGTTCACTCTCACATGGTTCACATTGCTCAATCACGGACAGCCGCGGGAAAACCTTCCCCGCATTCAGCAGCTGAAGAAAGACCTGCATTCAGCAGCTGAAGCAAGACCTGCATTCAGCAGCTGAAGAAAGACCTGCATTCAGCAGCTGAAGCAAGACCTGCATTCAGCAGCTGAAGAAAGAGGCGTGCCTGGGCGAGGCCACGCCGGTAGCAACCAATCAGCTACCGTGCTACAAGATTCAAATGTAGAGAGCTACTGTATATATTGAGATGTATCACCGCCATTACCTCATGCTTCACTGGAACCTCATGCAATGCAATAAACCTGTGTTAAACCAACCCTTCGGTTGTCCGGTCGTCTTTGGTCCCATACACTAAACTGGCGACGAAGGTGGGATAATGGCTGCCCACGGGACCAAGACATGCGCCGGCTACGAGATCAGGAAGCCGGGAGACTTGGAGCTGTTTGAGATAGACTTCAACGCTGCGCTGGTGGAGCTCGAAGTCTCCGACGAGGCCAAAAAGAGGGCCATCTTCGTCCGCATGCTCGGACAAGAAACCAAGAGGACCTTGGTGGACCTGATCGCGCCGAGGAAGGTGGGCGACCTCAAGGCCACAGAGCTCCTGGCGGCGCTGCGCGCCCATCTCCGGCCGGCAATAGCGATGTTCCCCGCTCGGAGCGCGTTCTGGAGGCGAGTCCAGGCACCCGGAGAATCGGTCGATGAGTTCGCCGCGGCCCTGCGGTTGGCCGCCGGCCCATGCAAGTGGGAACTCCCCGACGTCACCCTCCGGGACTGCCTGCTCTGCGGTCTGAGGGACACAGAGACTCAGCGCGCGCTGATGAAAAGGGAGCCGCCTCCCACGTGGCAACAAGTCCTCGACGCGGCACAGGCCGCAGAGGCCACGTCGGCCGGGGTGCACGAACTTCAGGACTGGCGCCCGAAGACCGCCAAGGCAGAGAGTTCGGTGCGCGCGGCCCGGCGGACTTCGAACTCGTCGTCTGCAGAGAGCAGCGACGACGAGGACGTCCGGAGGGTCCAGAGAGAGGGCCGGCGCTGCGATGGCTGCGGCGCCGCCCACGCCCGCACCAAATGCCCATTCCGCAAGGCCGAGTGCCACAACTGCGGCCGGCGCGGGCACATCGCCAAGGTCTGCCGGAAACGACGCGAGGCCACCCGGAGTTCTCCAGACCGCTCGGCGAGGCAGGACCGCACCACGAGGCAGGACCGCACCACGAGGCCGAAGGACGGCACACGGACCACGAGGACGCGGGACGGAGTAGGACGAGTCTCCGACGACAGCGAGGACGACGCGCCGGTTTGCAGCGTTTCCACGGAGCACCCCCGTTACTTCGTTGAGGTAGTAATACAAGGGGCCCCTGTTAGGATGGAGGTGGACTCGGGTTCCTCATACTCCATTATTTCCCAGGGGGAGTTCATGAAAATCGCCCCCCGCGTGCGGCCCAAGCTCAAGGCGTTGAGGGCCACGCTGAAGGACGTGCAGGGGAACCGCATCCCAGTGTTGGGGGTTGGGAAGTTCCAGGTCCAGTTCAAAAAGTACACCGCAACGCTTCCCTTAGTCGTCCTCAAGGGGGGTAAATGCAGCCTCCTCGGGACTCAATGGTTCCAGCCCCTGGGGTTGTTCATTGGGGGGGTGCACGCCGTGGGAGCACACGCCGCCGGGACTGATCCAATACAGAGCGTGTGCGACGCGCACCCCGAGGTTTTTAAAAAGGGGCTAGGAAAATTCAAGGGCCCCCTAGTGACTTTCGACCTGGACCCTGGAGTGCGTCCAATCAGACTTAAACCGCGCAGAGTGCCTTTCGCACTAAAGGACAAAATTGAGGCGGAATTGGACAAATTAGTGGGCCAGGGGATTCTTGTTCCTGTTGATTCTGCGGAGTGGGAAACTCCAATTGTAACAGCGCTCAAGGCCAACGGGGAAGTCCGAATATGCGCTGATTACAAGTGCACCATCAATAAGGCGATCCGCCCTAATGCGTATCCGGTGCCGGTAGTCAGCCACTTGTTGGCCAGGTTACACGGGGGGAGGTGTTTCGCCAAACTCGACCTGGCCCAAGCCTACCAGCAACTCCCGGTGACCCCCGCCGCAGCTGCTGCACAAACCATAGTCACCCACAAAGGGGCGTTCCAGGTTTCGCGCCTCCAATTCGGCGTGAATTCGGCGCCCGGGATTTTCCAGTCATTGGTGGAACGCCTCCTGAAGGGGTTGGAGGGGGTGTTACCCTATTTTGATGACGTATTAATTACAGGGGGGAGCCGGGCCGAATTAGCAACAAGGTTGGGAAAGGTCCTGACAATATTCGAAAAGGCGGGGTTGAGGTTGCGGAAAGACAAATGCGTCTTCTTCGCTACAGAGGTTGAGTTCCTAGGGTTCCGTGTTACTCCCGAGGGAATTAGGCCAGCCCAATCCAAGGTAGCCGCCATCAAAAAGGCCCCTCGCCCCACCTCCAAGCCCGAGTTGCAGTCGTTCCTCGGACTGCTCAACTTTTACCACTCCTTCCTCCCGCGGAAGGCAGCCGTGGCAGAACCGCTACACAAATTGTTAAAAAAGGACGAGGCATGGAAGTGGGGCGACGTCCAGGAAAAGGCTTTCAATGACCTGAAGCGACTCCTGGCATCAGATGCTGTACTGACCCACTTCAATCCCAAACGCCCGGTGGTCCTGATATGCGATGCATCCCCGGTGGGGGTGGGGGCGGTGCTTTGCCACGTGCTGGAGAACGGTAGGGAGGCCCCGATAGCTTTCTACTCTAGATCCCTGTCCCAAGCGGAGAGGAATTATGCTCAGACAGACAGAGAGGCGCTAGCAATAATTGCGGGGACCAAGAAATTTCATGATTTCGTGTACGGCCGCCCCTTCACCATAGTGACTGACCACAAGCCTTTGCTGGGCATCTTCACCGCAGACAAGCCCACACCCCAGATCCTGTCCCCGAGAATGCTCAGATGGGCCATTTTTCTCAACGCGTATCAGCACGCGTTGGTATACCGGCCCGGGAGGGAGATAAGCCATGCCGACGCTCTGTCGAGGTCCCCCATTCCCCGGGATTGCTGCCACGTGGGCGGAGTAGAGAGGGACCACCAGGTCTTAATGATAGAGGTCCTAGACTCCCCTCCAGTAGTACCGGCCGAAATCGCCAAAGCGACAGGCAAGGACAAAGCGCTGGCCACAGTTTGCTCCTGGGTGCAGAAAGGGTGGCCCGTGTCTTCCCCAGCAGCGGAATTCGACACATTCTTCAAAAAGAGATTAGAGTTGTCCCTGGAGAGGGGTTGCCTCTTGTGGGGACAGCGGGTAGTGATCCCCACGTCTCTCCGGCCGAGGGTGCTTAAACTGCTGCACGTCAGCCACCCGGGGATCGTACGCTCTAAGGCACTAGCCCGCAGTTACTTTTGGTGGCCCCAGTTAGACGCCGACATCGAACACATGGTCGGCACTTGCGAGGCGTGCCAAAGCTCAAGGCCAGAAGAGGCTCGCTCGCCACCTAGGGAATGGGACGCTGCGAGGGGACCCTGGTCCCGAGTTCACGTAGACTTTGCTGGCCCATTCAGGGGAACGCTTTTCCTCCTCGTGGTGGACGCGTTCTCTAAGTGGTTGGAGGTCATTCCAGTCTCGAGCACCTCCTCGACCACAACCATTAAACAGTTAAGGAGGGTCTTTTCCACGTTCGGTTTACCCGACACCCTCGTCAGCGATAACGCTAGCTGTTTCACGTCCGCCGAGTTCAGGGCATTCATGGAACGCAACGCCATTCGGCACGTCACCTCCGCCCCCTTTCACCCGGCCACCAATGGCCAAGTAGAGCGCCTCGTGCGCACCACGAAAGACGCGCTACTGCGCATGGGTCCCGGAGACCTCGACCTGAAATTGTGCCAATTCCTGCTGAGATACAGGGTCACCCCCTTAGCGTCAGGGTACTCCCCCGCAGAGCTGTTGATGCGCAGGAAGCTGGCCACGGGGATATCCAAGCTAGACCCCACGAGAGTAGAGGACAAGGGGCGGAACATAGGGGTGGAACCCACAAAGAGTTTCGGCATAGGCGCCCCAGTATACTGCAGGAATTACGCCAGCGCGGGGCCAGCCTGGGTGCCGGGCACCGTAGTAGACCAAACCGGCCCCGTCTCATACCGCGTAGAGACCAGTACAGGTTTCCTGTGGAGGCGACACGTGGACCAACTCAGGCGTAGGGTCCCCGGAGAGCAAGACGAGGATGAGGCCAGCATTGATTCAGCGTTAGGGTACTCCCCCACCCGTTTAGCCCAAGGGGGAGGAAAAGGGGAGCATGGGTCCCCACCAAGGGGGGAGGAAAGGGAATCGATCCACGGAAATCTTTTGCGGGAGTCCCTGCCAGAGAGGAGGAGCCCCGGGTTGCGGGAGTCCCCGTCAGAAAGGAGGAGCCCCAACCACACTCATACCCCGCGGAAGCCGCGGAAGTCCCCCCGAGGCTCAGAGGCCCATAGAGGTTTAGACGTTGATTTACAGTACCAGGGGGAGTTAGCGGAGTGGTCCCCCACCCGTCCTAGCGAAAAGAGGGGTTTCAGTTCAGCCCCTGGTACCTCCAGTCCCAGTAGCCCCTGTGAGTTAGAATGCAATATAGCGCCCATGTTCCGGAGACCGACACCGCCAAGACCGGAGGCATCAGCGAGTCCGCCCACCACCACAGTCTTAAGGTCCCCCGAGCAGGGATCAGAAGGTAGCCATTCCCCAAGGGCGACCTCATCGGTGCCGCGGTTCACACTAGGAGGGTCCCCGGGGTCCGAGGGCAATAGGCAGGGATTTACCTCCCAACTGTTCATCCCATTCCCTTCCCCAAGCGCAAGGCAGGCACGGACGCCCCACAGAGCCACTAACGAATCCCCGTTTCCCGTTGCAGGACAAGCTCCCGCGGAGTCAGGGATCACAGGCTCTCCAGAATTAGGGCAGGCGCAAGCACGCCCCAAGCGAACGTGCAGCAAGCCACAATGGTTGCGGGACTTCGTCCCATCCTAGGGGGGAGGGATGTTATGTATGTATGCATGTTCATTATACTGTAAGGCAAGATTGTAACCACTCCAGATACAAACGATATCAGCTGTAAAGGAACGCGAGCAGACAGCCTATAGAGGGCAGCTGCGAGCGTTCACTCTCACATGGTTCACATTGCTCAATCACGGACAGCCGCGGGAAAACCTTCCCCGCATTCAGCAGCTGAAGAAAGACCTGCATTCAGCAGCTGAAGCAAGACCTGCATTCAGCAGCTGAAGAAAGACCTGCATTCAGCAGCTGAAGCAAGACCTGCATTCAGCAGCTGAAGAAAGAGGCGTGCCTGGGCGAGGCCACGCCGGTAGCAACCAATCAGCTACCGTGCTACAAGATTCAAATGTAGAGAGCTACTGTATATATTGAGATGTATCACCGCCATTACCTCATGCTTCACTGGAACCTCATGCAATGCAATAAACCTGTGTTAAACCAACCCTTCGGTTGTCCGGTCGTCTTTGGTCCCATACACTAAAGAAGGTTTCTGCAATTGAACCAAACATTAATGCACAAAACTTATATATTTTTCTTCTTTGGCAAGTACACAGAGTAAGCATAGAAAGGCAGCAAAAAGGTGCAAAGAAGCCATTCAGTGCTTTTGATTTTTAAAAAGTCAATGGGACATTTGGAGCTGCTGTCACTGATACTTGAAAGGGCACTAGAGAATTAAACTAATCAATGGGCATTCCTCCCCTCCATTTTCTCTCATGGAAACCATCACATATATTCAATCCTTCTGGTAGTTCTGGTTGCTAAGGCATGAGGCTTAGAAAGAAAAATTGCACTACTAGGCTATCCCAGTAACCAAAAATAGGATCTTATAAGAAAGTGATTAGCTCCCACACTTGTTCTGTTCATTAACATTACTTCACCTCTTACTGTTAGTACATTATTATTTTATGTCACAAAAGTGCTGTGATGGTACCTGTATGAATAAAATTAGAACACTTTCTTTTGCAATGTTTTTTCTACATCTGTGAACTTGTATGCTTCTATTCACTTCTCTGAAAATTTCCTTCAAAGGTTCACCCTTTAATATTGTTTATGTTACAGTATCAAGTGAGGAGCTCCAGAGGGATCTCTTGACACTGGGGGAGTGGGCAAAACAGTGGCAAATGAGTTTCAACATTAGTAAGTGCAGAGTGATGCATGTTGGGGCAAAGAACCCCAATTACATTTATAAACTGATGGGGTCTGAACTCTCTGCGACAAACCAGGAAAGGGACCTTGGTGTCCTGGTGGACAGCTCAATGAAGGTGTCAACCCAGTGTGCCTCAGCAGTGAAAAAAGCAAACTCAATGTTAGGGATCATTAGGAAGGGTATAGAAAATAAGTCAGCAAGTGTCATTTTGCCTCTTTATAAATCTATGGTGAGGCCCCATCTGGAATACTGTGTACAGTTCTGGTCGCCATACCTCCAGAAGGATATTATGGAGTTGGAGAAAGTACAGAGGAGGGCAACCAGAATGATTAGGGGACTGGAACACCTTCCTTACCATCTGAGGCTGCAACGGTTGGGCCTTTTCACTCTTGAACGACGGCGTCTAAGAGGTGACCTGATTGAAGTTTATAAAATCATGCACGGTGTGGACAAAGTGGATAAGGAAAAACTGTTTTCCCTATCGCACAACACTAGAACTAGGGGACACTCCATGAAACTTTTGGGTACTAGTTCTCAAACAAATAAGAGAAAGTACTTTTTCACCCAGAGGATTACTGGTCTATGGAACTCCCTGCCAGAAGAAGTGGTGACAGCTGTCAGTCTTGACAGCTTTAAGAAAGGATTAGACAAGTTCATGGAGGACAAGAGTATCAATGGCTATAATTATGGCTACCTAAGGACAACCTCCGGGTTGGAGAGATAGGCAGGATATCTCTCAATGCCATTTCCAGGGAATCCTAAGCAGGTGAAGGCATCTCCTTGGGAATACCCTGAAGGAAATGGTGAGCCACTGTGTGAGACAGAATGCTGGACTGGATGGGCTGTGGCCTGTTCCAGCAAGGCTGTTCTTATGTTCTTATGTTATGTTCTTTAATATCAGAGTGTAAAGAAAACAAAAACATTGTGGCACTTTAAAGACTAACTGCTGTATTTAGTCTTTAAAGTGCCATAATGTTGTTGTTTTTTCTTTATTCTCTTCTTCTTCCATGTCTAGGCCAGATGATATGCTTGAAACACAGACTAACATGGCTACTATTCAAAAAAAGTATCAAATGAAGGGTTTTATGTACCTGGCTATTATCATTACTCGCTCTGAGTGGGCTTATATATTTTCCCCACAGTGTAATGTTCCCATTTGATTATAGCAATATATAATTGTATTCAGCTTTAGGGGACAAATTGTAGTTTGCATATTTACTTCATAAAATATGCAGAGAGTGCCTACATTACGGGTAGTGTGTAAGCAGGTGCCCTTTTCATTTCTTTATTTTCTTTTTTTTGCACTTATGTTCTTTTTGTTTACCTGTTCTGCTATTGTGTCCTTGGATTATTCCTCATACTTCGTCATTTGTCATGGAGTGACCGAATCCTGAGATAAATATGCAAATTTGTAGTATGTGTATTCCTTTGTGTATGATAATACTACTGTATGTTGTATATGATCCAGTTTTAAAACACATATCAACACATTTAAAGTTTATATAATACAGTAACCCCCCCGGTTAACAACGTTTCTTGGTTCCCAACATTGGAACGTTAACCGGGAAACGTCGTTAACCGGGAGGCACTTCCTGCTTCACTTTGCCACTCCCCCCTTGGGTTTTCTCCTTAATTATCAGGGGTTGGGGGGGTTGGGATGCCCCTCTCTTCCAGGTTCCCTGGGTCCAGAAGGGTTGGGGGAAGAGACCCCTTTTACCCACATTAAATGGTGGGCTGTAAATTGGGAACCCCTGTCCTAGAATCTTGGACTCTTGGCCTTGTCAAATATTTCCTGTAACTGAGTTCCCAGAATATCTGGGATGTTGGGATCTTCATGTTAGGGTTCTGCTAACTGTCTCCCCAAGGGTTGCAGTAGCTTTAGAAAACTGGGCCATTATGACCTGGCTGGAGATGAGTCACCCCCGTAAAAAGGAGCATACCTCATACATCCTGTTATTGCAAGCCCTGTTCACGTGCACAGCCAGATGCTCATGAGATCATCCTGCAGGAACACTGCTTGGAGCCAATCAGCATATGTCCCACCCCTGCTTCCTGTAAACAATTGTGTAGTTAATAAATGAGGCAGGGGTTCTTTGTCTGAGAGATCTCTCCAGCCCAGGAAAGAAACCTGTGTGTGTGTCTGGTTTGTGTGTGTGTCTGGTGTGTGTGTGTGAGTGTGCATGTGCGTGCGTGCGCTCCAGGGCCTGTGAGGCCCCCCATTACAAAACGAACCCATGTTTGGGAACCACATGTACATCCATGTGTTTTTGCAGCCCCTTTCCATCTTCTGTTTGTTATATATTAACATCAGTTAGACCCCTACACAAAGAGCAATCCTGATCATATTATGTTCCAATCCCCATTTAAACTTACTTCTGAAAATTTGATCCCTTATCTAGGGAGGTTTCCCTCTGATGTGTGTGGATGTGGACCAAGATCATTCTGAGACTGAACTTCACATTTCCATAATCTAGGAAGGATGGTTCTTCATCACCCGGGGGGGGGGGAATAGTTTCTATATGTCTCCCTCCCTGATGCAGCATCCTACAGCCTGCATGCAGGTTTCGAACTACAGTAAAACCTCAGGCTATGACAGAGGATCATTCCAACAACCTCCATCGTAATGCAATAATAATAATAATCGTAACTTAAAGCACATTTTCCCATAGGAATGCAATGGAAATTTTAAAAAGTCCCGACCGGACCAAAAATAATCAAAAATGAAATACAAAAAGAAAAATCACCAAAAATCACTTAAAAACCTAAAAAATGGCCACAAAAGCAACAAAGTGATCTCCCTACCTTTTCCACACTGTTTGGGGACCTTATCTGCTCCGTTCTGGCCTGGGGCTGGGGGAGGTGTGCATTGAGCCCATTTTCCACCCCTGCTGGCACAGGGAGAGTCTGGGGACCTTGTCTGCTTGGTTCCCACCTTTCTCAGCTCCCTGGGCAGTGCTATAGTTGAAAATGTACACCTCCCCCAAGCATTGGGACTTAGGGTAGAGGGAGTGGTGGCCATTTTACATTTTAAAATGGTGGCAGTGGCCATTTTAAACTCTAAAATGGTTCGTGGTGGCCATTTTAGAGTTTAAAATAGCACAATTTTTGGTCCTAAACCAAAAATCAGTCGTAACCTGGGGATTTTTAAAAATTAAATGTGCGGTTGTAACCCGTGGCAAACATAACCCATGTGCCGGGGTTTTACTGTATTTGAACACACAAGCAAGGTGGCCAAATCCATTATACAGTCCTCATTGCCTGAAATCTTGTTGCACTAAGTATGCAGGCATAAATAGCAATGATGCCATTAGCCCACAAAGTTAATCTTTAACTTAACTTGAATTAAAGCTTTCTATCCCTCTCCCATTTCCAAGGCATTCTAGGGATTTCTTTTGAATTGTGAAAGCCTTTGAGAACAAGGAAGAGGAACCTTAATTGTCGACTGTGGTCTGGAAATGATTTTTTTGGCTATTAAAAGTGTTACCGTGCCTGCTGTCTTCCATTGGGGGCACAAAAAGTAGCCCAAGTTGAAGTGCCCACAAAGCTATTTTAATATCTCAACTGTATAAACAACGTTTAACTTTACCAACTTGTTTGAACTGATCAGACTGGTTCCTTCAGTACTTAATGTGATTGGGTCAAGCAGTTCAACTAAATGTCTCAGAACTACAAAAGGGTGGTTTCTTGCTGACACTTATGAAAAATGGTGGTGCACCCTCTCTGGTGTTGGTTTCCCTCTGGGGTATGTGGATGTGGACCAAGATCATTCTGAGACTGAACTTTAGATTTCCATCATTCCTGTCATTGGTGCTTCCCTCAGTATGAGAGTTTGATGGGCTTCTTTTCTTTTGCCTGTTGTTTGGCTTCTCTAGAGGAACACAAAGGAGTGTTAGCTTCCTAGTCTCACAGAACCTCTTTAAAGACAAAGGGCAAGGATGATTCTTTCTCCCCTCTTATGCTTCCTCTCCTCCCGCTGGCATACTTTCCATCTCTCTCCCCACCATCTTTTGTCTTCACCTTCTGTCCCATTTTTGAAGGTTCCCCCTTCACTCAGTCCTCCTGCCACCACCTGGTGCTCTCTCCTGCTGGGAAAGTGCTTTCCCCTTAATTTCCCTCTGGCTTCTCAGCAATATCCTCAATCAACAGATGAATTTGTCATCTGGAACTCTGCATATGGAGGAAAATGGGGTGTAAACCTTCTGAGATTCCTCTTCATAAAAGGTTCCTTCCCCATCACCCCAAGGCTCCCAAAGTTTTCCCCAGGTGGAAACATATCCATAGGGAAATTTGGAACCTGACTGGGAGATTGAAAGCATTAAATTAAATTTTGATTACATCATCGCCATTTTCACCTGTGTAGTTACACCAACAGGATTCCAATCAGTGACTGACAAAATCCCCAGGAACTTGTAAGCAATAAGAGGAAGTGTCAGTAATTCATACAGCAAAATGAATTATCAGTTGATTCATTTGAATTTCTTTTCACTAAACCTATTTCCCCTCCTGAAAATGTAACATGAAAGAACTTGTGGATTTTTAATATATTTGTCTTTTGTGATTTTTCTATGACGTACATGTCAAAAGGACAGAGCAGCATTAAAGTCTAACACAATTTCTTGGTTTGTTTCCTTTTAGGGTACAAGTTGAATTCTACATGAATGAAAATACATTTAAAGAGAGGCTAAAGCTATTTTTCATCAAGAACCAAAGATCAAGTAAGCAGTTTGTTTTTTATTAATTTTATGGGTAAGAAAATGAACTTTCCTAAGCAATAATGTGTGATTCTAGTTAGAAGAGAGTCTGTGTTAAATTCCAAAGATATCTATGCCTATGTGACATTGAGGCTTACAGAAAGCTGAAAGTGTTTTTCCTTCTGAATAAACTACAGTAAAGCCTTGCATAAAGACCGCCTCATTTAGAGACTAACTCGCTTAAAGAGCAGAATTTTCTCTGAATGGTCACCTCGCTTATAAACTAAAAACAACCAAAAACTTGCTTAACAACTAAATCAGGGGTTGCAATTCCCCACCACCACAAGAAGTCACAATTGGTCACTTACAATGGTGTTTTGCTTAAAGAGTAAACTCGCTTAAAGAGCAATCCAGTGGAACACATTGTGCTCTTTAAGCGAGGTACCACTGTACTGCTTCTTTATGCTGCTCTTTTTCAATGAATGATGCGGTCCATATGGAATATGAAACTGAGGTTCTTTCTGTGAATGAAGGTACAGTGTAAGAAAAATCAGAAGGCAATTAAAGAACTTCTAACAATATAATGCAATAATGAAATGTAAAAGGTAAAGCAGATCATCTGAATTAAAGTATCAGATGAAAACTAATCTGGCTTCAGATGACGATCTTAATAACTATTGTCTGGTTGCAAATATCCAGTATTTGGGCAGGTTTATGGATATGATGGTGGCAGACCAGCTGAATTTGCCAGGGACCTCGCCGCCGCCTCTCCCGGCTCCACCATCAGCCAGGGAGGCGAGGCCAGCTGTGGCTGCTTTCCTCGACCCCCGCCTTGGCGGGGATAAAAAGGACGCTGCGGCCGGACACTGCGGGACCTTGCCGCTGCCTCTCCTGGCTCCACCATCAGCCGGGGAGGCGAGGCCAGCTGTGGCCGCTTTCCTCGACCTCCACCTTGGTGGGGATAAAAAGGACGCTGCGGCCGGACACTGTGGGACCTCACCGCCACCTCTCCCAGATCCACCATCAGCCGGGGAGGCGAGGCCAGCTGTGGCCGCTTTCCTTGACCTCCGCCTTGGTGGGGATAAAAAGGACGTGGCCGGACACCGCAGGACCTCACCGCCGCCTCTCCTGGCTCCACCATCAGCCAGGGAGGCGAGGCGAGCTGTAGCTGCTTTCCTTGACCCCCGCCTTGGCGGGGAAAAAAAGGACGCTGTGGCTGGACACAGCGGGACCTCGCCGCCGCCTCTCCCGGCTCCACCATCAGCCAGGGAGGCGAGGCCAGCTGTGGCTGCTTTCCTCGACCCCCACCTTGGTGGGGATAAAAAGGACACTACAGCTGGACACTGTGGGACCAAATCCATAATTTGTATTTTATATTCTTATTGTTTTGATTGTAATTTGTAACTTGTTCCTGTAATTCATTATTGTATTTCTTTTGAGTATTATGTACTTTTTGATGCTATAATTGATGTTTTATATATAATTTTATAATTTTGATTTTGTTTATTGTTTGATTTTAGATCTTGTATGCTGCTTTTGTATTTGGATATTGTATTTATTTGATTTACCTGTTGTAAGCCGCCCTGAGTGAGCCCTGGCTGAGTAGGGCGGGGTATAAATCAAATAAATGAAATGAAATGAAAATAAAATGAAATGAATTTGTTCCTGGAGGAGCCTGACTGCCTCGATCCAGTCTGGGTTCAGGCCTTGCCATAGTACTGAAATGGCATTGGTTGCCCAGTTGGATGACATTCTAAGGGAGGCCAGGGGGTAAATCCTCATTATTTGGTCCTCTTGGATCTCTTGGTGGCATTTGATACTGTCAACCATGGCATCCTAGGTAGGCTCACTGGGGTAGGAGGAAGGCCTTGCCATGGCTCTAATCCTTGCAGAGGGGTGGGGGTCCAGAAACTACAGCTTGGGAAGAAATGGGATCCTTGGGTACAACTGTGTCTGACGCTGTTCAACTTCTATATGAGACCACAGGGAGAGGTCATCAGAAGGTCTGGATTTTGCTATTATCAGTATGCTGATGATATACAGCTCTATCTCTCATTTTCCTCCTCAGCAGTGCATGCCTTTTGAACCCTGGATTCATGATAGGGATGGAGGAAGACTGAATCCAGATGAGATGTAGGTCAGGCTGGTTAGGGGCATCCAGTCACACATTAAGAGGATTTCCCTTTATCTAGGGGGCATTGCACTCCTTTTAAGGAGAGTGTTCACAATCTGGGTGTGCAGCATGACCAGTCCTTGACATTGGAAGGACAAATGTATTCTGTGCTCAAGTCCACTTTTTCCCCATCTGTGGCCCATTGGTCAGCTGCGCTTACTCCTAGAGAGGAATTCTCTGATAGTATTGATCTATGCACTGGTAATCTCCAGAACCTACTATTGCAATGCTGTCTGTGTGGGGTTTCTCTTGAGACTGGTACAGAAACTGCAGTGGGAGCAGAATGTGGCCAGACTCATTGTTGGTATTGGTTATTTTAATCATATCACTCTGGTCTTGACTGGTCTGTGTTAGTTACCCGCTGGGTGGGTTCCTTACTAGGTTCAAGGTGCTGGTTATAACCTATAAAGCCCTAACAGGTTTGGGACCATGTTATCTACAGGAGCACATCCACAAGAAGAACACCCAGAGCACTCAATTGAATAAGTTAAGGGTGGTTACAATGCTTTTACTTTGTCATTGTGTGTAATATGGAATTGTTAATTAGTTATTTTTTTGACAAATGAAATGGATAAGGTGGGGTATTATTTGCAATCCTGTTATTATATTATGCTTGGTCGTGACACTCGATGGGGTAAAAGAGGAAACAAAGAAGAACAAGAAGTTTATATGTCTTTGATTAATTATCTTCTTGCTTTTAACTGTTTGCAAGCCACCCAGAGTGGTCTTGTTACCAGATGGGTGGGATATAACTGAATGAATGAATGATGGAATAACAAAATCAGCAACAGTTAGCCCCTTTATAAAACACTATACTTGCCCCTAATTTTCCAGCAGCCTCTAGTTAAATTTACCATGCTTCCAATGTCTTAGCAGTCTTTTGCCTAAAGATTGAAAAATAAAGACATAATAGCAACCCATTCAGAGGATCAGGTTCGTGAAGCGTCAGAAATGTTCAGAAAAACTGATCCAAGAGAATTCAGGTGAGAAAATCAGAAGGAAACATGCAAAGTAGGGAAAGCAATCTCTCTGTGTGTGTTTGTATGAGTGTTTTAAGGAATAAATTAAAGATAGTAAGGGAAGTGCAGATTGTCAGAATGAGTAGACTAACCCATTGTAAAAACTGAAACCTTTCAAAATCAAGGGAAAATTTAAGCACAGAGGTCCATCCCAAAACAGTCAAAATATGCACAAGTAACAATTACATGGATTGAAAAACATGTGAATGTGCATGAATGTAGTTCTGATTAACCTTCCTCCAGGCAGCAATTGTCTCTTGTTTCTTTGACACCTAATTCTGGGTAACTTTACCTGCACCCATAAAATTTGGTAGTTCCATGTTCTTTTACATTTACCAAGATACATTTACCGAATGAGGACAGCAGGCAGAAACATAAATTCTGGCAGAACAAATGCAAGGCAACAATCAGGAAAGCAAAGCAAGACTTTGAGGAGCGTATAGCTAAAAATACTCAGAGAAATAACAAAGACTTCTTTAAGTACATTAGAAGTAAGAACCCAACTAGGAAGGCCATTGGACAATTAGATGACAATGGAAGGCAAGGGGTTATTAAAGAGGAAACAGAGATTGCAGAGAGACTCAATGAATTCTTTGCTTCAGTATTCACTGAAGAAGACAGAGACCACATGCCCAAAACAGAGCCTATCTTCGTAGGGCGGGAAGCCGAAGAATTAAGCCAGATAGAAATAACCAGGGAGGAGGTCCTTGCTAGTCTTGTTAAACTAAATGCTAACAAATCACCTGGACCAGATGGCATCCATCCACGAGTTCTTCGGGAACTTAAAGATGAAATTGCTGATCTCCTAGCTATAATATATAATATTTCCCTTAACTCAGGCTTTGTGCCTGATAACTGGAAGGTAGCGAATGTAACACCAATTTTCAAAAAGGATCCAGGGGTGATCCAGGAAATTACCAACTGGTCAGTTTGACATGTGACCCAGGTAAAGTGATGGAAACCATCCTAAAAGATAGAATTAATAGGCACATAGAAGAGAAGGCGCTGCTAAAGGAGAGCCAACATGGCTTTTGCAAGGGCAAATCATGCCTCACTAATCTGTTGGAATGTTTTGAGAGTATCAACAAGCATGTGGATAAGGGGGATCAAGTTGACATTGGTTATCTGGACTTTCCGAAGGCTTTTGACGTGGCCCTGCACCAAAGGCTCTTGAATAAACTTGCCAGTCATGGAATAAAGGGACAGGTCTTGTCCTGGATCAGCAACTGGCTAAGGGACAGGAAACAGAGGGTAGTACTAAATGGACACTTCTCCAAGTGTAAAGTAGAGTGAGGTCCCCCAAGGTTCAGTACTGGGACCCCTGGTTTTCAACCATAAATGATCTAGAGGTAGGAGTAAATAGCAAGGTAGCCAAATTTGCTGACAACACTAAATTATACAGGGTAGTGAAAACTGTGAGAGATTGTGAGGAGCTCCAGAGGGATCTCTTGACACTGGGGGAGTGGGCAAAACAGTGGCAAATGAGCTTCAACACTAGTAAGTGCAGAGTATGCACATTGGGGCAAAAAACCCCAATTACATTTATAAACTGATGGGGTCTGAACTCTCTGCGACAAACCAGGAAAGGCACCTTGGTGTCCTGGTGGACAGGTCAATGAAGGTGTCAACCCAGTGTGCCTCAGCAGTGAAAAAAGCAAACTCAATGCTAGAAATCATTAGGAAGGGTATAGAAAATAAGTCACCAAGTGTCATTTTGCCTCTTTATAAATCTATGGTGAGGCCCCATCTGGAATACTGTGTACAGTTCTGGTCGCCATACCTCCAGAAGAATATTATGGAGCTGGAAAAAGTGCAGAGGAGGGCAACCAGAATGATAAGAGGACTGGAACACCTTCCTTACCATCTGAGGCTGCAACGGTTGGGCCTCTTCACTCTTGAACGACGGCGTCTAAGAGGTGACCTGATTGAAGTTTATAAAATCATGCACAGTGTGGACAAAGTAGATAAGGAAAAACTTTTCCCTATCTCATAACACTAGAACTAGGGGGCACTCTATGAAACTTTTGGGTACTAGTTCTCAAACAAATAAGATAAAGTACCTTTTCACCCAGAGGATCACTGGTCTATGGAACTCCCTGCCAGATGAAGTGGTGACAGCTGTCAGTCTTGACAGCTTCAAGAAAGCATTAGTCAAGTTCATGGAGGACAAGGGTATCAATGGCTATAATTATGGATACCTAAGGATAATCTCCGGGTTGGAGAGATAGGGAGGATATCTCTCAATGCCATTTCCAGGGAATCCTAAGCAGGTGAAGGCATCTGCTTGGGAATACCCTGAAGCAAATGGTGAGCCACTGTGTGTGACAGAATGCTGGACTGGATGGGCTGTGGCCTGTTCCAGCAAGGCTGTTCTTATTTTCTTATAAAAAATCTTCATCCCCATTGTTTATCTCCAATACATCAATTTCCCATATCTCTTGGAAGTATCCAAATATAAAGCATGTGTTTTCGCCCCAAAATTAAACTTAACTAATATGTTTTTGAAATTTCTATTATGTTTTAAAAGATATCAAAAGTTTATTGTAGAATATCTTATAGAGAAAACTCTGAATATGAATTGAATGTAGAATACAATTTGTCATTGTTTAAGGCAGGGGTGCCCAAACTATGGCCCATGGTGCCTAATAATCCAGCCCCTGCCGCTCCCGGAAGTGTAAATTAATGCACCCATGTCTGCACAAAATGCTGCCGTAAAGCACCTGCGGCTGTGGTAAACGTGTTTACGACAGCCATGGGTGCATTTAAGGCAGCATTTTGTGCATGTGTGGGCACATTTAACTTATGCTTAACGTGGGAGGAACCACATGACTGGCATGCAGCCCAAAAACTTTGGGCACCCCTGTTTTAAGGGAATTCTTATTCATATCACATCATGTAGCAATGCTCTGTCTGCCAATCAAACTCTCCAGATATTATTCATATTGAAAATCTCTGTCTGCCAATCAAACTCTCCAGATATTATTCATATTGAAAATCTCTATCATGTACACTATGATACACTTACAAAAATTGTGAACACAATCAATTTAATTCATCCTGTGTTTTTCTGCAGTGTTACATCTCTTCCAGGCAGAAGGTTAATATAGCTGAGTTTGTTTGTGATTATTTGTCTCTCTATCAAAC
Source organism: Bradypodion pumilum (assembly GCA_035047305.1). Taxonomy (NCBI): domain Eukaryota; kingdom Metazoa; phylum Chordata; class Lepidosauria; order Squamata; family Chamaeleonidae; genus Bradypodion; species Bradypodion pumilum. Next base: position 149,451,568 of record JAWDJD010000004.1, read on the forward strand.
AAAGGTTGAAAATTCATGAAGGTTTTGTTTTTTAAGGATGAATAATCTACATTAAGGGAGAAATAAGGATTTCCCAACTGACCTCCATTTAAGGGTAAAGTCTTGGTTAGCACTCAGGAAGCAATTACAGTTAGGATGATGGAAAAATTATCTTACTTGGATAATCTTTTCTTTCCTAAGAAGTCATCAAGAGGTTTGTAATTCTCTGTGCTGTAATGCCGTGTAAGATCTCATTTTGTTTTCTCATTATTTTATTTTCCCCAAAAAGGTAGTATTATGAAACCATACTATTAAAATTAAGACTGATAAAAAGTATGGTTATGTTTCTTAGGCAAGCTGTCAAGGAAGGGTAGTTGAATAATCATCAGAGAGGAGAGGAAGCAAAGAAAATTTGGTTTTCTGAAAGCAAGTCTACTACTTTCCTCAATAATAATAATAATAATAATAATAATAATAATAATAATAATAATAATAATAATAATAATAATAATAATAATAATAATAATAATAATAATAATAATAATAATAATAATAATAATGATGATGATGATGATGATGATGATGATGATGATGATGATGATGATGATGATGATGATGATGAGAAGGTCATCTGGTTGGTCAGCCTGACAAATGGTGTAGTTACATTTTTCATGCTTCTGTTTCTTCTTTTGTGTCCCAATCAAACCATGGACTGTCAAAATGAAGCCACTTTCTTGGCTTTGTTGTTGGCCAAACGTAAGTCCTCATCGGTGTATGTTTTTGGCAGTAATCAGCAGACCAGTAAGTGCTTAGAAAACTTTTATTACCCTTTAGTAAAATAACTTTTCAGGTCTATTTAGCTTCCATAGTAATCTGATATAATCTTGAGAATGCATCCCTTAAATCTTGTGAGATTATCCCTGTGGTTTACTGAACTTTGGAAATCTAGAAAATAAATCCTCCATGCTCCTCATGAGTAGGATAGCATGGTAGAAAACAAGGGAAGTTTCAGATGAGATCTCTATCATGTGCTCACTCTTCCTCATTCATTACATTTGCAGGGGCTTTGCAATTCCTTTTCTCTCTAATAATCATTTGTTCTTTCACCAATGTCCACCCTTTTTTCCCCTTAGGTAAGGTGTGAAAAAAATGGCATAGCTTTTAATTGTGTTCTACCTACTAGCATGAAGGAAATCTGCCCTAATCATGTGTTGAGTAAAACCACTGAAATAAGACTTAATTTAGTAAGAATACTTACGTTTCATTTATTTTACGTGTGCCTGTATAAACACTTCTAAGTCTTGATCCAGCCAAGTAACAGATGCAGTTGGTAGTTAAGTTACTAATATAGTTGACAATTTTAGAGATTTTATTTTATTTTTTATATTCATATTTATATAGCCGCTCAACTCATGAAGACTCTGGGCGGCATACAATCTTAAAAACCCTTTAAAAAGAACAACCCCATTAAAACAGATCTGTCTGTTACATTGTAATGTATATAATATCTACTGCAACCTGTACTTTTTTCTTTTTCAATGTTTTTTTTTTCATGCCATGAAAAAGTTTGAGAATCAGTTCAGATTAGAATATTAATGTATAATATTTTATTGATTTTTGCTAAGTAAATTTTATATCTCATTTTAATATTGTATCATTCTATTCTAAACCTGTTTTCCACATGTTGTATGATGACAACTTTTGTAATTTCTAAACTAATGATAGCATCTTAAACAAATAAAAATAAAATAAATGTATCACTAATTTAAAAAGCATGAGTTGTATTTTGATTTAAGACACAAAAATCAATAAAACTAGTAATACTCTAAAATAATTTTGTAGCTACAACAAGCACTTTTTCAGGGTATTTGTTTGCATTTTTATGTGCTTAATGTTTAAAATTGAATTTTGATATGTTTATGTTTATTGTCAACTGCTATGAACAATATTAAGGTTGGATAGAAATATTCTAAATAAATAACATGCAAACAAGGAAATCAGAGATATGACAAAATGAAAGAAGATAAAACAGAATTACCAAGCAAATTATGGTTAAAAAAAAGCTGTGTCCCACAAAAGCAAGCTATATATAATGTGCCAGACCTACCTGTGTGGGATATTCCAGTTTTGGATATCACTGTTGATCAGGCCCTTTCTTGAGTACCCACATGTTCTAATTTATAATAGTGAGAGGGCTGGGTTCAAAAGTTGATTTTCCAAAATGACATGTTGTGAATGCTTTGCATATATTGTACTGACATCTTTCCAGTTTGAAGAGCAGTTCTTTAATGATGCATATTTCACATGTTTTCTGTTTATATGACCATGGCGATCTGCAAGGATCCATGTACTGAAGACAAAATAGATCTTGGCCTAATGCCACAATAGGAATCATGTTTTCCTGTGTTTTATGTTTTTCTCAATTAAGTCTGAATTAATGTGAAGAGCACTGTTTACACAGGAATTCTGAGTCATTTTTGGTCTCTCTTAGCTGTCAATATATCTTAGCCAATGGAACATGTTTGGAAGTGCAACCCAAAAATTATGCCAGCCTTCTGATAGCTGGAGCAGACAGCTGCCATTCATGCCTGCCAAGAAATGTGGGAATCTAGCCATGGATCCAGAAAAATCATTCTTCAGAAAAGTCAAAAATGAATGTTTTTGGGTATATCTAGCCCAGTGCTGGTTATCAGAACTGGCACCAGTTATACTGAGGTGGGGCCTATTTTTTAAATAGTCCTTCTTTCTTTCAAACTTCATATCTGATATCCTTTTATATTATCCTTCATATTGAAAATTTTCCATATGTGCAGAGTAATAATCAGGGATAAGGTCAACAATATGGAATTATGCCAAAAAATCGGACTGCATGATGTGGTTGATGAACTATATGTGGCAAAAAGAAGATGGGCAGGCCATATCACCCACCTAAAGGATAACAGATGAACCTGACGGCTAACAGACTTGATACCAAGGGACCACAAAAGACAACTAGACAGACCCCAAAAACGATGTGATGAACCAATGGCAAAGCTGTTTGGCCAGAGATGGAAACAGAAGGCAACAGAACATTTTGAAGTTCAGTTCATTGGTGCTAAAAGCAATGACCAATCGATATTGGATATTGAAAATTTGTCCATGTAAATGCAGGTATGATCTACTACTGAAGTATGGCCTTTCCTCTTGAATTTCTAATGACACAATGTATGAAGCTAAAACAGAATTAAACAAGCAAAACTTGGAACTCTGGGGGGTGGGGGTGGGGACAACCATGCTGCGTCTCACAAAAGCAAGCTACATGGAATCTGACAGACCTACCTTGGGCCAGGAGACATAGTAATAGTTGGAGTTTTATGTGCAATGAAATTATTATGAATATTGGTTCCAGAGGTACTGTTTATGGATGCATTTATCCCCTTACTGTCTTCTCTTTCATCTCCATAGAGTCATTTTATTGCTCGCTAGCATTTTTGTATGTTGGTGGTAGGGGTGGTTTTGGGGGTACACACACAACACACACACACACACAAACAAACACAACCACACACACACAAGTCAACCACACACACACAACACAACAACACACAACCATACTCACTTGCCTGGAGGGGAAGGGGGCTCCCAAGGACCAAACGGGGTGCCGGCTTTGGCCATCGGCTGGTGGGGAAGTCGCACACTTTCTCTGTCTCTATTCCCCTTTTCTCTCTCCCCCCTCTCTTTCTTCCACCCTCCCTCTCTCCCCCCTCTTTCTCGTGTGTGCTTTCCCCATTTCTCTCTTTTACCCCCTTCTTTCTCTCTCTCTTTTACCCCCAGTTTCTCTCTTTCTCTCCCTTTTCTCTCTCTCTCCCCCCTCTCTATGTCTCGTGCGTTTTCCCCATCTTGCTGTCTCCCCCCTTTCTATCTCTCTCTCTATTCCACCCCTCCTGTCTCCCTTTCCCCTCTCTTCCCTTTCCTCTCTCTCTCTCTTCTCTCCCTCTCTTTCTTCCCCCTTTCTCTCTCCCCCCCCCGGCAGGGAAGGTGGCCTCGCTTGGCAGGGCTGCGGGAAGATGAGGGGCTACCTCTGCTTCCTGCAACCCCGCCGAAGCCACAGCGAGGCCGTCGCTGGCCTTGCTCGCTGGTATGGCTTCCCTCCGGAAGATGAAGTGTTTCCCGGAGGGAAGTGTTTTGCTGCGCTTCTGTGCCACGGTGTTTTTTTTGTAGCGCCAGCTTTCTCGGTCTCCTCCATGCTCATGTCCCTCAGCCTGATTGGCTGAGGGCTCATGGCGCGGAGGACGCTGGGACTTGTAGTTGTTGTTTTTTGTGTTCGCGTTTGTGGGGTGGTTGCCCCACTCATGGCTAGCGGACCCTTGCAGGGATGCTCGCAGGGTGTTAAGGTAAGTGAGGGCGGCTCGGTTTGGGATGGTTGGGCCAGGTGTGGCTGTGTATGCCGGACACGCATAACTCATCCACCTTCTTATAGGTATAGATTTGAATACTTTAACTGTGGAGTAATCTATGGTGGCATTGCAGCTGCTGTTTCTGAACAGAAAAGAGGAACAACATATGGTGCTTTCAGTAGCCTAACCTGGAGTTTGCCAGAGTTTGAATAACTAAAATTGGTCCATCTTTGTCCATTTGGGATCCAAGCTGTGATAGCAGTCTAACTTGGTAAAAATCTCTCAGTGTTATGCATACAACTTGTACTTCTAGTAACAAAAGAAGAGCTGGCTGGACAGCTCAATACATCAGTATTTTGATGTGAAGCTAAACGTTGGGTGTTTGAGTCCCAACAATACCTCTTAGGGAAAGAGCAACCCTTTGTGGTTGTGGCAAGTGTGGCTGAGGGTGCCCTCAGAAGAAGAGAATGGTAAACGACTTTGCAGGCGCACCCACCCAAATAAAGACTCAGACACCGGTATTGGATTAAAGGCATCGGGCCACTTTTATTGAATAATGCCCTAGTCCGAATTATAACTTTCAATTGGTGTATCATCCAATTGTAATTCTTTAAGGCAAGCAGGCTGCAGTAGCACTGGTAAGGTTCCACCCTAAATGCCAATGGAAATTGGCTACAATTTGTATCAATTTGTTTGTTGACACAAACAAATTGTTGACCGGAGTCAATATACTATCTACTGACCCCACCCTATGACGTGTATCCGTTCAAATATCAAGGTGATGCAGGCTGTGAAGCTCCTGACATCACCCCTTTCATAGTTCGCCCTTGACCGGCCAAACCTGTTTCCCCTGTACCTATCTACGTGTTGGCCAGTCAATTGCGAACCTGCCGGATACCTATGTGTCATAAACCTTTACCTTACCCAGTGTTACCCACCACACGGGGAGGCGTCCATGATGACTCACCGCCCCCCCCCCCAGACCGTCAGCTCGGTCACCAGGTCTGCTTGCACATCCTCCAGAAAGAGGTTCATACCTCTGGCCAACAGGTGGACCCCATTTCCTGCCTATAGGTCAAATTTTTTTGCAAGCCTATCCCCGGATGTCTACTGGCTGTACCCAAGCCATTCTCAGCAAGGAACCAGGCAACAGCCCTGTCCACTGACCGCCGGGGATGGTCTAAACCACGGAGATCCATGTCTCCTCTAAAACGGTGTCTCGGCACGATGTTAGACCATAGCAACCGTGTGTACGGCCATAAAAGATGTAAAAACGCCAGGTCACTGCACCTCGACATCTTAAGGAAAGGTCAGTGATCCATGTGAGATCATCGCCGCCGAGGTGCAGAATAAGAACATCAGGCGGTCCAGCATCTCTGATGGACATCAGGAATGGCAACAGTTCACGCCCTCTCATGCCGCGCATACCATACCACAGCATACGTGCGGATGCACGCAGCCTGAGCTGGGGTCCACACTCTGTTGCCGCAGCATATTCTGCCGCCCAGTGTACATAGCTGCGGCCCACCAGCCCCACTGCCACCGGTGTGCGGAGACACACAGGGTCTGCAAAAGAGGAAAAAGGAATTAAGGACATAACTAGGTACTCATACAGTGAGGGGATGTACATAAAAGGAAAATACGCGCAAACCCCCATGTGCCCACACATATCCACCTCTGAGTACCCAAACGCAGCCGCAGTCAATGTGATGCCTATCCTGAATGAATGGGTGCCATAATGGGCCCCACACTGTGAAGCATGGTACCGGTCACCCTACAAAACTTAAATTTGGTAAGAGGAGACCCATCCTGGTGGCAGAAAAACAGGCCAGGGCGCGCAGCAGGCACTGCCAAAACTGCCTGTAGGGCACCAACCGGACAGATGTCAGCAAATGTACATCATAGCAGTCTACACCACTGCCTACTCATGCTGATCGGCCTTTGAGGAACAAATCCTCAACTGAGCCCACTCCTGGTTGATAGTGACATCTTCGAGTTCCAGTGCCCTACAAAAACAATCCCCCTTTGAACATGGGACAAGCTCGCTGACTCGCAGAGCTCCAGAGAAAGCTATGGTGGTAGCTGCATAAAAGGTACTCCCCCCACCTCCTGTAACATAGTGTATGCCAACCTCGTGCAAGGTGGGTCAAGGTCAGAATACCTGTGAAAACAGGGTGACGTGTGCTCGGGCGGTGGCCACGTACACGTGTCCACCCGTCCAATACATGGCGTACGTGGAAAACACTCGCACAGTCAGAAAAAGCCCCGTGCTTTGGCCATGAATGTCAAGGCGTAAAGCATGGTGGCTATGGTGCGTGGGGCCAACCCCAGATCATGAGGCACACCATATATTGTAAATCCTGGGCGACCGGCCTTGGGGCACACTTCAGGCAACTGCCTTTGCCCACAAAAGGCTCTAAAGCGAAGGAGTGGACGCTGACACGCCGTACGCGTGCGAGGTGCCAAGACAAGCAACTCGTCTGGTTCACATCTCCTCGCCAAATATCCATATCACGGCCAGGAGTGGAGAGGGTAGTTCCCAAGCGTATGGAACCCATTCACGGAACCGGGAGATCTGCAGGCGGGATAAAGCATCAGCAATATCGTTATAATGCCTGACACATGTTTAGCCCTAAGGAGCGCCTTTAAACTCATGGACCCAAGAACAATAGGCAAGCTGAGGCCATGACTCCGGGGGATTTAGATGTTTGGGCATTGACAAATGTGCACCACCGCAGCATTGCCACACCAAAAGTGAAGCACAGAATTAGGTCACCTGTCCCCCTAGAGCATAAAGGGTACCCAGAATTGAGAAAATGTTAGAAACGTAAGATCGCGTAAGCAATCCGTGCCCTGCCATCCCTGGGGCCAATGACCATAGGCACACCGACCTTAAATAAATCCCCCCACCCCAGGGAGCCGGAGGCATCCGACCGTACTTGAAACGGGGCTGACCAGAAGCTCCTACTTCCAAAAGGAGACAGCATGAAAGTCCTGCGGGAATGTGAGCCAGACAAACAGGTCCACTCGTAAACCCTTAATCAGCTGTACCCTGCGGTGTCGTTTATCAAGACCCGCCATAGTGTATCCCAGACACCAGGCGAAGGCACTGCCTGGTGTTACCACTCTGCAGGCGAAGGTGATGTGGCCATGCATCACCAGCGACTCTCAGAGAGGCACCTTCCACTTGGCAACATTGCCACATTGCAGCAGGGGCCGCTCCCCTTGACCGACAATTCGGTCACCTGGCCCTCTTGCACGTTATTCAAAAGAGAGGTGCATCCACTTGTTGACAGGTGAACCCCATCTCAAGAATACAGGCCACATTCCTGTAACCCTACCCCCCGACAACAAATGGCTGTCCCCAAGCCATTCTAGATAAGGAACCAGGCAACAGCCCTGTTCACTGACCATCGGGCACGGTCCGACCGCTGGATCAAAGTCTCTCCTATGATATTGCCCCGGCATGATGTATGACCATAGCAATTGTGTAAACGGCCATAAATGGCAAAGAGATGCCAGGTCACTGCACTCGGAAGTCTTTAAGTCCGGGCCAGCAATCCGTGCAAGATCACCGCCTCCGAGGTGCAGAATTAAAACATGTGACGGCCCAGCATCCCCAATGGACATCAGGAATGTCGACAGTTCCCGCCACCTATATGCCGTGCACACCATACCACTGCATACGCGCGGTTACACGTAGCCCGAGATGGGGTCCCCATTCTAATGAAGCAGCATACTGTGCCACCCCAGTGCACATAATTGTGGCTCACAAGCCACACTACTACCAGTGTGCGGAAACACACAGGGTCTGTAAAATAAGGAGGGAGAATAGAGAGCAGAACAAGGCACTCATCCAGTGAAGGGACGAACAGACAGCGAAAATTGGGCAAATCCCCACCTGCCCATGCAACATACGTCAGGCTCCAGGCACCCAAATGCAGCCGCAGTTGATGCGGCACCTAACCAGAAGCAATGGGTACCAATTCTAGTTCAATAAGGGTAGATCCGGCTTGGTAGCAGACGACAGGCCAGGGCGTGAACCACCCGCTGCCACAAACACCTGTGGGGAAGCAACCGGACATATGGCAGGGCCAGGCTAGTACCCTCTTCTGCCTGACCCGCCCTTGAGGGGCGAAGCCTCCCCAGAGCTCACTCCTGATCGAGCAACACATAGTCTAGTTCCAGTGCCTTGCAAAACATGTCTCCCGTTGCAAATGGTAGCAGCTAACTCAATCTGAGAGCTCCAGATCAAGGCACAAATGTGGTTGCCCGAAAGTAGACTCTCCGCACGGAGCATAAGCGCTGCCAAGTAGGAGTCATATATCTTAACTACAAGTGCTAGCAGGGCTCATCACTGGCATCCCAGGGTGAAGGGGCCGCCCTCATCCTAAGGTCTTGACATAGGCTAACCATGACGGGCCAGGGAAAAACAACTATGGCCCAGTAATTATTGTCCAAGCACTGGACCATTGGGAGGGCCGAATCAGGACGGGCCCTCATATATCCTGCCATGGATGCCCAATAGGCCGGTAACCAATTGGCCTCCATATGGCAGCACCAGGCTAGTACCCTCTTCCAGCTGACTGGCCCTTGAGGTGACGGGGCAACTCCTCGTCCCTGTCGTCCTGCCCCTCAATGCCCTCATCAGTGTGTTCACGTTGCAGGAGGGGTAAAATTTGAATATATTCCCCAAGCCACATAGCCTTGCTAATAGCCCGGGACAAATGGTCACCCTGGGGTATGGAGTAACCGGCCATCGGCAGAACCACCGTTGGCACAGATTGGAGTGAGTAAACACATAATCGGCCCTTCGGGCCCCAGAGAAATTAAGGAAAAGCATAGGGGCGGTCACCCCAGTAAGAACCAGGGTGTAATTGGCCTGTTGCGACCATGGCCACTATACCCCCCCAACGTCATGAGCTAGTGTCACAGGTGTGCTGATTTGACCAGGATACTCACTCGGTGCACCCCCACAAGCCGCCCCCACTGGGGGTTCCGGCCCGTGGTGGGCGTCGGAGTTCGCGATGGCCCTCTAGCTCCGTGTTCCCGTCCGTCCAGGCCAGATGGGGAGCTGCGAGGCACCGGCCTGCACTGGCCGGACGGCTTCCGGCAGCTCAACCCTGTTGGCGGCCCGCTGTACAGCGGTGGCCAGCGTATGGGCCGGAACCGCCAAGTTGGCACGCCCACCATTAGAAGGTGGTGGAGCAATATCCATTGATGCCTCCAGTGCCAAATTGCGGGCAGGAAAGCATCCACAGCATACGACCCACCAGGATAAGGTGGGCCGGATGGCCCACCGAGTAATCAATGAGGGATAAACCGATGTGGTAATCCCTGGCCAGAATAGGGCCATGAGGGGCCGGAATCACGGTGGGGCGGAAACCCACACCATGAGCAAAGAAGCAGTGGGGCCAGAACCCCAGTGAAGCAGGCCTGTGCCGGCCCCCGCCCGAGCCCTCAGGCTGGGCTCCTTGGTGGCAGTGTGTCTAACAACCCTGCCACCCACCTGCGGGGGTGCCATCCGAGCCCTCCGGCCCGGTGGTACTCCCGAAAAATAGAGGGGTGTGTGCTGAGCAACCCCCCCCAGGCGTGACCAATGGGGCCGCCTGAGCCCAGGGGTATTCCGTCCTGCAGTACTCAGGAATTGAATCGCTGACCTTCCTCTTCCCAGTCAGCCTCTTAGCCACCTGAGCCACTGCAAAGGTTCCCTTTGCTTGAAAGAGTACAGTGCTGGTTGGAGGAATGGAAAACCTCTGATGAGAGCAAAGCAAGCCTCCTGAAAGAGGCGAGCAAGGGCGGAAGCGACGGAGCAAACTTCTCCGCTCCGTCGCTTCACAAAATGGCAGCCAGGCTGCCTCATGGGCACCCCTTTTATGGAGGGGTGGCCACGCCCCCAAACTAACCCGGATGTCTGAGTCTGGGTGTGTGGGGGCCCCGCAAAGAGCGCGGTGGCCATTTTGGCGCCACGCTTGCATTTGCTAACTCTACCTACAAAACCCTGGAATGTGCCACCATAAGTCAAAATTGTTTTGATGGTACATAATTATTATTATATCAAAAGAAATAAGGATATCTAAGCTGAATAATGATTTCTTTTTTGCAGGCATGCAGCCCCAGTCAGTTATGGAACTGACAAAATTCATTTGAGCAAATAAGCCACCTACTCAGAGTTATCTTTGTCTTGTCTTCAAGTTTCATTTTGTTTGTCCTCATCCAGTCAACTGCAGCTTGATGCTGAAGTAACACCTCATTTAAATGTGATGAAAATGAAAACTAGAGCAGAGTGTCCTCCCTATATTGAGGATTTCTCTCCCAACTCCTCACTCAGCAGTTTCATATAGTGATTAAATAACATAGGGAACAAAATAAATAACACTATATGCACCATAGCATAAATGATGAGAAGTAAAGTAGTAGCTTTCTATAACTGTGTTCCGGAACCATCTGTTTAAAGGAGAAGAACCACAGCAATAGGAAGCCTCCATTCCATTCTTTCTATCCAGATGTTTGCCATGGGGAAGTCTGAGAGGGCTGTAGAGTTCTATTGTCTTTTTCCTGACATGGCTCATTTAGCCTTGTGATCCATGGCAACTAGGTCTAGAATTGCATTTGAATGAATCTTGAAACTCACTCTCATTTGAGATTGACTAAAACTGTTTATCAGCCGCTTGAGTTGAACGGTGTCTTGACAATATAGAATAGATTTTTGTTGGAGGAAATAGACTGTGGTGGATTTGAATGTTTTAATCATGTAATTAAATTCACAAGTGTGTTAGTGTGATTTAATTAATCATTCTGTTTTGGTTTTGTAGAAACAATCCTGTATTGCATTGCCTTATGCTTAGAATTCTCCATAGAGAAGCATTGTGCCACCTAGAGAGAGAGAGCCTCTAGTGGCATAGCTAATTATTAAGGGAAGAATTTACCCAGAAGAACTACACATGAGTTCACACATTTGACCTCAAGCATCATCCACCCAAAAGAGAGGTGGGAGGAAAATATGTCATTGGACTTCTTGCCAAGATTTGGCCCATCTTGATAAGAAGACCTTGGGAGATCTTGAGAGATAACAAAAACCTTATCTTGCAAGATCTTATTTCAAGGTTACCACTTAATCTTGAACACAGGTGCCACATACACATTTGAAACCCAATAAAAAAGGAAGCCCTGAACAGCCAAAGAGTCAGACTGGGAGAGAAGGGGGAGTCGGAATTGGACTGAGAGAAGAATGGAGGAAAGCATTCCTGAAGAACCTGCAGCGCAGCGGAAAGATGAATCTCTGAGGAGAGATGTGGCCTTCAGATCCATTGCCACAAAAATTAACAGCTAATTGGATACTAGCTACTGGACATAGAAAATTTTCCAACTTCGAGACTTAGAAAAATCTTCAGCTCGCAGTCTGAAAAGACAACTCTTAGAAAATATCAAATTTTTATTTTCTAGGTTCTAAGTACTAGGATGAATTACATACTTAGGAATAAGTTAGCCAGAGTGAGCAACCTTTGAGCTTCGTAGCTTGAATTTAAACCCAGAAATTGGATATTTTATTCTGGACTTTCTGAACCAGATCCTTGATATAGATATTGCTATGATTTGCTTGGTAAGGGAGCAATTTATTTTATGGACATTGACTTTCTTTTTAACAAATAAACTTTGAGACCACACAGGTCTCCTTTCCAAAGATTTTGCAAGTGTCGTGTCCAGTTTGGGTGTCATCCTGAGAGACGGAATTTTGGCACATTTGTTTCCTGATTAACATTAATTTTGTATGCTACCACAATCTTACATGGCTCATCTGTTGGAGACGCTGATTGGAGGGGAGATATTGGAAGCTGACTCAGGTGTAATGCACAAAGTTACGGGGCTGGAGTCTTGGGAGCTGGAGTTTTGGGAGCTGCGAAAGTCATAAAATAGCAATGAGCCTGAGAAAAAGAATTTTTGGCAGGTTTTGCAATACTGTCCCGGCCCACTGAATTGCGACATGGACCACTTATGGTTTTCAAATGGGTTGAAAGGTTTCTTCCTTACTTCTGAACATTACCTTCTTCACCTATTAATCATTCATTCCTTGCTCAACAAAAGGAAGTAATAAGGGTCCATAGGAAATGTATCTATGAAGTGGGGTATGCATTCTATAGTTACAGGCCTCAAAACATGTACCATATGGCCTAGCAAAATACCATCTGGCAACACTTACTGAGTCAACAAGTCACAGGGCACTTCTCTAGCCATCTGCATGTTCTGGTTAACATATAAATGGGAATGGGATGCAAATGAGCTTTCTATGAGCTATTTTTCCCTCATAAGAAAAAAAATGGGGTAGTACAAATCACAGAAATAGCTTTTGCCACCAAGGTCCAGAAATGGGTTTGTAAACCTCTTGGACCTTTGGAGGTTACATCTTTCCACTACTTGCCATAAGGGATTCAGATGGATGTTTCTGAAAGGAAACTCTTTATTTTAGTAAGCAAAAATAAGCCATGTGACCCATAAGTAACATCAAACAAATGCAGGAGGAAGATGATACCTTTTCTGGGATCACTTTTTAAAAAATCACACATTGCAAGCTTTTGTGATTAAAAGATCACTTCATCAGGTGTGTGTGGGGGGATCATGTTTAGGCCAGATAGAAATGCTTATATGTTAAATAAGCCACATATTACATCCTTTTACAATCTAAAAACAGGAAGCCAGGTATTTTGCACATCACCCTCTCATAAAAAGTATCACCTTCCTCCTGCATTTGTCTTTATTTTAGGTGTTGACATACAGAAGCTTGACTGGGAATGCCAAATGAATCTGATTTTTAAAAATCTTTTTGTAGTTAATAACATAAGCGCTAACAGGAAGTTCTACCATACTGGAGGGAGGTTCTTTGGGAATGGAAAATAGCTGAGATGCTCAGGGGCAAAAAGCTAAGAGAGTTGCTATAGTATCTGCCATCTTTTTTAATTATTATTTTTTACAACAACTAAAAAAAGACAATGTATACAAAATAATGAAAATAACATATACAACATATATAACATGTGCTCGCCACCTATGGGACTTGAGGTAATATTTAATTATCATTTAATGTCCAAAGTACTTTAGCTTCATCTTTACTATTTGACGTTCTAAGGAGCAGTCAGGGTTGATTTCTTCTAAGATTGACCTATTTGTTCTCCTTGCTGTCCAGGGTACTCTCAAAACTCTCCTCCAACACCACATTCCAAAGGCATCTATTCTTCTGCGCTCAGCTTTCCTAATGGTCCAGCTCTCACAACCATACATTACCACCGGGAATACTATTGCTTTGACTATGTGAATTTTTGTTTGCAAGGTGATGTCTCTTTACTTTTAACTATGTTCCCCAGGTTTCTCATAGCTTGGCTCCCAAGAATCAGTCACCTTTTTATTTACTGGCTGCAATCTCCATCTGTAGTGATCTTGGATCCTAAGAAAGTAAAATCTGTCACTGCTTCTGTTTCTTCCCATCTATTTTCCAGGGAGTGATAGGGCCTGTTGCCATTATCTTGGGTTTTATTGATGTTGAGTCTCAAGCCAGCTTTTACACTCTCTTCTTTCAACCTGAGCAGGAGCTTCTTTAGGTCTTCCTCACTTTCTGCCATTAGGGTGGTTTCATCTGCGTATCTCAAAATGTTGACGATTCTCCCAGCAATTTTGATTCCAAATTGTGATTCCTCCATCCCTGCACTGCACATTATATGCTCTGTGTATAAGTTGAATAAGCAGGATCATAAAATGCACCCTTGTCTTACTCTTTTTCCTATTCCAAACCATTCCATCATTCCGTATTCCATCCTAACTGTTGCTTCTTGACTCATGTACAGATTTCTCATGAGGCATATAAGGTGTTCTGGTATTCCCATCTCTTTAATTACTTGCCACATTTTATTGTGGTCCACACAGTCAAAGGCCTTGGTGTAGTCAATGAAACAGAAGTAGACTTGTTTCTGATATTCCTTTCTTTTCTCCATGATCCAGCATATATTGGCAATGTAGTCTCTTGTTCCCCTGCCTCTTCGGAACCCAGCCTGAACTTCTGGTATTTCTTTCTCCACATGCTGCTGCAGTCTATCCTGTATTATCTTGAGCATAACCTTGCTAGCATGTGGGATGAGCACAATATTCAGTATTTGAACATTCTTTGGCATTACCCTTTTTTGGGATTGGAACGTATACTGATCTTTTCCAATCCTGTGGCCACTGTTTTGTTTTCCAAATCTGCTGGCATATAGAATGCAATAATTTAATTCCATCATCTTTTAGGGCTTTGAAAAATTCAACTGGGATACCATCATCCCCACTAGCTTAGTTGTTTGTGGTGCTTTTATGGCCTTTCTGACTTCACTCCCTAGGATGTCTGGCTCAGGTTCAGTGTTCTCATCATTGTGATTATCAGGGGTCGTGAGGTCCTTTTTGTAGAGTTCCTGTGTGTACTCTTGCCATCTTTTCTTTATCTGTTCTGTCCTTGCCATTTTTGTCCCTTATCATTTGCTTTAAGCGTTCTCTTGATTTCCCCAATTTTTTTTGAAAAGATCTCTAGTCCTACCCCTTATGTTGTGTTCCTCAGTTTCTTTGCACTGTTCATTTAGGTAGGTTTCCTAATCTCTGCTTGCTTTTCTTTGACATTCTGTATTCAATTGATTCAATTTTTTCATTTCTCCTTTGCCTTTTCATTCCTTCTTTCCTCTGCACTTTTAAGAACCTCATCAGACAACCACTTTGCTTTCTCACACTTCTTTTCTTTTGGTATGTTTTCCTTGCTGCCTCCTGTATGATGTCCCATGCCTCTATCCATAATTCTTCTGGTACTCTGTCTATCAAGGCTAAACCATTAAATCTGTTCCACACCTTCACTGTGTATTCCTTAGGGATGTTTTCTAGGTCATACCTGTCTGGTCTAAATGTTTCCCCTATTTTCTTTAGTCTAAGCCTGAATTTTGCAATCAGTAGATTATGATCTGAGCCACAGTCTGCTCCAGGTCTCATTATTGCTGACTGTATGGAGGTTCTCCATCTTTGGCTGCAGAGTATGTAATCAATCTGGTTTCGATGTTAGCCATCTGGTGATGTCCATGTGTAAAGTCACCTTTTGTGTTGCTGTTAGAGGTATTTGCTATGACCAGTGTGTTATCTTGGCAGAACCCTATCAATCTTTTCCTTGCTTCATTCTGTGTCCCAAGACCAAACTTGCCTGTTATTCCATTTAGTTTTTGATTTCCTACTTTGGCATTCCAATCTCCTATGATAATGTGGACATCATTTCTTGGTGTCTGTTCTATGAGGTGTTGTAGGTCCTCATAGAACTGGTCAACTGTGGCTTCATCTGCACCAGTGGTTGGTGCGTAGACTTGAATTACAGTGATATTGATTGGTTTTCCTGGGATTCGGACTGGAATCATTCTGTCATTTTAAAGATTGAATCCCATTACTGCTTTTCTCACTCTTTTATTAACTATTATCACCACTCCATTTCTTATAAGATTTTCTTGTTTACAGTTGTAGATATGATGGTTTCCAGAGCTGAGTTCACCCATCCCTGTCCATTTTAACTCATTGATTCCCATGATGTCAATCAATGCTTATTCTTTCCATTTCCTTTTTTACCACTTCCAGCTTTCATTGATTCATAGATTTTGCATTCCAAGTTCCTATACAGTATTGTTCCTTACAACACCGTATTTCTCTTCCCACACTCCTGTCCTCTCCATATTCTGACCTGATGGACTCAACATCCTGTTCCATCTATTTTGCCTTTTTGTTATCCCTTTTGTCCCTGTCCATGAAGTTTTCTTGGCAAAATTCTTGACGTGGTTTGCTGGTTTCTATGCCAGTATTTTCCTATCATACATTTTATCACAATTTAACACAAAGTAACAGACTAAAAAGTTAAGTTGGTTAGTACTGGATATATGAAATAAGAAGTTATATATTTAGTCAGAAGTTAAAAATTATTTCATTATTCATTTCAAAACTAGTCATCAACCTTGGTATGAAAAGAACAGTCCACTATATCAAGTCAATAATAAAGAATTCACCTAACTAGTGATGCGATAATTCAGTTACTTATCACATGTATGTATGCAGCTTGTAGTCTGTGATAAAAACACCAAGGAGTCTGTGCTTTTATTCAGATCATCCTGGGTGTGTGAGCTGGATGATGGCAGCCGTCCTTGTGCTCTTGGTGGTGTTTTGGCCAATGTTCTTCCTTACTCTTCACTCCCTGGATGGCTTCTGCCAAGCCTCTCTTTCCTGGATGCTTTTTCCCTCTGGAGTGGGGCCTTTGAGATTGGCCTCTTACCCTCGATGGCTTCTGCCCGGCCTTTCCCCCCTGGATGCTTTCTCCCTCTGGGGTGGGGGTGGGGCCTTTGAGAATGGCCTCTTACCCTCGATGACTTCTGCCAGGCCTTTTTTTGTATGATTTTTGGCAAGAAGCTATTTGAAGTGGGCTTTCATAGTAGCTCTTCAATTAATGGACTATACTATTCTAATCAATACTGTCCAGCATCACATGATGTTTCTTCAGATGAATGATCCTGCAATGGACTGAGGACTTGGAAAGGACTGAAAACCTGGCTGGCAAGCCAAGTATGGGGGGCCGACGGGGTGATGACTCCCACTCGTTGGCTCTGCTAGAAGCATATTCCCTTTTTACTGTTGGGTGGGAAGGGAGAGTCTTTTAACTGTGAGTTAAATTGTTTTTATGGAAGTTTTTGAAAGGGGATTTTATAGTTTTTATGTGTAAGTCTGCTGCCCTGAGTTGCCCTTGGGCAAGAGGGTGGGATATAAATCCAAATAAATAAATAAATAAAATTCAAATGATGACAATATTCTTCTTTTAAATGCCATGATTGGTAATGCAATTACTGTTAAACAGTTGTGCATACTGTCAATTATTCTTGATTTGAGTTACCTGCTAGAGTTCAGATACATTTTCTTACGGGTAAGACTTGGTTGCAAGCAAAAATAAATTAATTCTTTTTTTCCCTTGCAAGAGACAGGGGTTGTGTGTGTGAGAGAGTCCTTCTTTGCAGACTTATGGATGTGTACAAGGAAATCTTACATCACCTACAGAATACAGTTCAGTTCAATTTTCTGGAAAGCCTTTAGGCTCTCCCTGAAGGCTTCTTCAGCTCTTACCGCCAAGAAAAATGAAGCTTCCTCTTAATTAGACTGAGTACATAGTCCAGAATATCTAGATTTGTAAAAGGATTATTTATGACCTTAATATCTAAAAAAATAATTTGGTGAACCTTGGAGCTAAATATCCTTAAACAGATAAGCATCTCATTGAGCCCAGGGACTGTTGTCACTCAATAATGTTGTACAAAATATGGATATAGTGGTGTTTGGTTTCTTTAATACGTATGCTGACAAACAAGCATCAGTAAGACTGTCTCTAGGGTAGGTGGAAGAAAAATGGGGAAGGAACAGTGTAGATCTGTAAATGTTCTGTCGGTTGTACAAAAGGGAATTTAAAAGGTTAAAGAACACTTTTAGAAAGGAGGATCTTTACCTCTGCTGTGCAGGTTTCAAGATCCTTACCCATGATAATAGTAGCTACTCAAAGGTATGCCTTTCAAAATAATAATGTGATTCTTGAATCAAGATGACACAGCCTCAGGATGTGAGTGCAGTGAAAGGACATTTTAATCTTCTCTGTAACAGGGAAACAAGGAAATAACCAATCATAAAATATTGGCTCATTTTTTCACTCTCTGCTGGTTTTCTCTCCTTTTTGTTCTTTCTCTTGCTTCTCTAACTATCCTCTCCCTTTATTTCTGTTTCTTTCCTCTCTGTTTGGCTCACATGATTAACATATGAGTATGGGCAGCCAGATTCTAATCTACATTAAACTATATTGAGGAACCTTCAGCAGTTTTTACTTGAATTCACCAAAAGGTGGCTTCATTTTGACAGTTTCAAGTCTGGCCTAGACCTGGAAGGAGGAGGAGGAAGTGGTCATGGTGGTGGTTACTTTGTTCACCTGATCTACTTTATAGGGTTGGTGTGAACATAAAATAAGCAGCAGAACTATGTATGTTGTGTTGAGATTCTTAAAGGAAAGGCATGACACAGAAACAGTGAAATCAATAAATCTGTGTACTTCCCCTTCATGGGGACATGTAAATATCAGCACAGGATGCTGCAGTGAAGATCAGGGTTGTAATGAGACACAGTTCAGAATATACTGGAAAATATGGGTAATAATAAATATGATTTGGGTGTATATAAACTTTTATGAGTAGATAGATAGATAGAGTTTTTATTTCTATACCGCTTTTCTCTTCCCAAACATTTAAAATAACAAAAGGCAAAAATACAATGTAAATACAAATACAAGTAAATTACAGTTACAGTAGAAATCTCCACAATATGGCAATTTCTCAATTACAGAGTATAATAAATACAATAACACCATATAAAACAATATATAGCAGTACTAGAATATCAGCTAATTGAGAACAACAGCTCTCACATCACTCATTCCAACCCCCCAACAAGTGAAAGTGGAGACAGCAAAAGTTCTCCCTCCTCACGGCTTTTTAAAGTCCTGGCCGAAGGCAGGAGGCGAGGCCCGGGATGCAATGACAGCAATGGTTGGCGTCTTCGTAGCGGGCCTCCCTGCCCGACAGGGCAGCCGGAGGCAGGGCGAATGCCTACCACCTCAACAACCTTTTCAGTCCTGGCTGGAGGCGGGCCCCGGGATGCAGCAGCAGCAATGAATGGCGTCTTCATTGTGGGCCTCCCACAAAGCATTGGAGGCACTTTTGGGGCCATCCCAGGCTGCCCAGCTGTGGCTGATGTTCCCTCTTACCTCCCGCAAGGAAGGCGAGGCTGGCTTTGGTGGTGGAGGCTCTTTTGGGGCTGTCCCAGGTTGTGCAGCTGTTGCCGAAGTTCCCTCTTGCCTCACACAAGGAAGGCGAGGCTGGCTTTGCCGTCATCATCGTCAGAGGCTCTTTTGGGGCTGTCCTAGGCTGCCCAGCTGTAGCTGAAGTTCCCTCTCGCCTCCCGCAAGGAGGCAAGAGTACCTTTTATCTATGAACGTTAAATACATTATGTGTCAGTAAGCAACACACACTTTACTTGGGTTAATAAGAATGATTCCTGCTTCCCTCTGCTTTGGTTAAAGGAGGAAATCTTAATGCTAATTTGGAATGGGGTCTCCTTCTTGAACAGCAGGATGGCCTTGTCTCAAATGAAGAGCATTGTTTTCCTCCAGAAAACATTTTCTCCACTTCTTGTCAATTTAAATTTATGGTAAAGATAGATAAGGTGCAGTTTCAAAGGAGGCAGAATTACAGTGTTGGGGGACATTGGGACATCTTAAGCTGCCACGTGTGGGAAACATGCAAAAGTATTAACAGCACATATTTTTAACACTTGCAGTGTCATTACAATTCATCGGTTGTCTTTGCCAGATGATACTATTGACAGAGTACAAAGTATTTGTTGAGTTTGGTAAGGGAAAGAATGAACTAGATGGTGGCAATATAGGAGGAGTACTAATTGATGTTAGTGCTACTGTGACTTAGCAAAGGCTGGACTTACAGCAGTGGAAGTTGTAATTTTCTTTTGTGTGGTTTCTTACTGTCACAAACATCAATGATTTGCTTTGTCTGGATGTTGTGAATATAAAAATCCAGAGAGCATATGTCATGGGAATGATTAAGCAATCAAAATCTCCTTGTCATCCTCTTCTTTTCTGGTCATGACATTAAGATTATTTCCACAGAAATCACTGACATCATTGTGAGGCTCTTGGTGTAGCTGATGACCTGGCAGAAACTCATAATCTAAGATGTACCAAATTCAATGAGACTGTATCTTGAAATAATGTAGTTTCTGTGACATCCCAGTGATGATGAGAAATCCACTTTGATCTGAATTTGCAGTTTCCTGCAGTAAGCCTGATTTTTGTTCTGACAACGTTGCTGAGTCCTGTCTTGGCAGGCCTTTTTCTTATGCCAGGAGAGGTAGAAAAAAAACAGTATGTTTTTGTATCAGCTTTGAAGGGCCGTCTTTTATAGCACCAACTAATAAATGTCAGATCATGGCTTTACCTGTCTCACATTCTCTCTTCTCTCTCTTTTTACTCTCTCTCACACACCTCTCTCTCGTCTCTCTCTATCATAGACATACCTTTCATCACAATGACTATATATTTCTCATAGTCTTGGGAGGATCCACTGGTGTTTACTGTGACATCCCTCAAGATTTCACAACTACTATGAAATCTTGTGAAATATGACAGTTGGCACAAAATCTCATTAATGTGACTTGCATTTACCTCCTTGGTCAGACATATAGGGGGGTAGAGCAGAAGGGAGCCAAGGGCTTGGATGTACATCTAAATCTCTGGGGTTATTTATTTATTACTCACACTTCTACCCCTGCCGCCTCACCAAGGTGACTCCAGGTGGATTACACATAAAACAAAATCTTTACAAAAACATTTAAAAAACATTAAAATTAGATTTGTTTAAAAATTTTTAAAATATTATTATTTTTAAAAATGCCCTCCTAATGCTGCATCACAAGATTTTTCAAAAGCTGACAACCCAGGCAATACTTAAACAAGCCAGCCTAGGATGACTATCTCCCCAGCTGCCCCACACACCCGCTGCGCAAGCCAGGTCTTAAGGCTCTTGCAAAAGGATAAAAGTTCTGCTTGGTGACAAAGTTCAGTTGGCAGGAGGTTCCACAGGGCCAGAGCAGACACAGAGAAGGCCCTCCTTCTTGTGCTAGAGAGGCGAGCCTCTCTAGCAGATGGAACTATCAGGGAGCCCCTCTGGTCTACTCTAGTGGGATGGGCAGATGTCCTTGGGGTGATGTGATCTCTTAAGTACCCTGGTCAAATACCTTGTAGGGCTTTAAAGGTAATCACCAACACCTTGAATTGCACCCGGAGGCACACTGGCAACCAGTGCAGCTCCCGAAGCAGTGACGAGGCAAGGGCATAACACCCACACTCCATCTCTACCCGAGCATCCGCATTCTGGACCAGTTGCAGCCTCTTTAGCTGTTACACTTTTTGTTTTTGGTTTTGCCTAAACAGAGATGAGTACTGAACCTTAGAGTCAGATACAACTGGCTTTCAAGCAAGGGTGACCTTTACCATAAGGCCATTAGTATTAAGGGCTTATTTGTTAGGATTAAACAGCAAGAGCAGAAACAGGCATGTTATGATACCGTCAACTTCCTCTTTTGTTTTTCTTACAAACTTGGTTATATAATGGTCCCAGTGGATGTGGAGATGGGGAAACAGAATCAAGCAGCCATTGTCTATCTTCCTTTCTGAGATTCCCTGTTCCCCCAGATTTATTGTCTGGTAGTCCTGAGATGAGGCAGGATGTTGTCTGAAGCTGTAATCAATATATTGATTAATATACTGTTGTGTCCAAGCCATAGTTGACGTATATTGCCTAAGAGTGATTACGATCAAGCTATTGCTGGATTGCACTCCCTTTGGTGCAAGGCACCCTGTTCTTATGTTTTTATTAGTTTAGTTGGTCCCGCATGGGTTTTCTCCCACCCTTACTTGGTCCTGGCAAATGTATCCTTTTTGTCTGCCTTCCTGTAGTTATATAAGTGCTACCTCGCCCCTGTTTTTCCAGTGTGTTAAGTGGTCTGTACGTAGTTGGGAGTTCAGCTGACACACGTAGCTTCTATCTGTACGCAACTATAATAAACTACCTGTATGTTATCCCAAAGTGCTATTGTGTGTGATTCCTTTCCAATACATAACATATACAGAATGAGCATTCTCATTTCTCTTATGTGCCTTCTGAGCTTGAGGAAAGCTAGTTTCAGCCAGTTTATAGAAAAATTGATGACTTTGTAACATGAAAATAATCTAATTGTTTACTTACCATCTTTTTCTCTCTCAAAACAGGCCTCAGAATACGCTTGCTAAATTTTTCACTCAAGCTGCTAAGCTGTTTCTTGTATATAGTCAGAGTGCTCCTGGATGATCCATCTCAGCAACATGGATGGTAAGGTTTCTCTCTTTTATTTGTTGATCTCAGTACAAACTAGAGCAGTTGTTTATATAATACTTGTCCCATGAACTAATCCTTAATTTTAAATGTGCCAGGTGTGGCCACACTTCATATGTCATCTTCGGTAGGTCAAAAGACAAGATTCTAAAAACGTAAAACCTTGTTTTACGGATGCCTCTTTTTACGGAAAAATCATTTTACGGAAGGAAATTCTGGGGAAACCACGTCCCGATTTACTGAGAAAAATCAACTTATGGAATGGATATCCCTAGAGTTCATTCTGTCTGGGAGGATTTAAAATGACAGCCTCGTGCCATTTTAGACTGTAGATGGCTCAAGTTGCTAAGACGCTGACTGGGAAGCGGAAGGTCAGCAGTTCGATTCCCGAGTACTGCAGGACGGAAATGAGCTCCCGTCTTCATCCCAGCTCCTGCCAACCTAGCAGTTCGAAAGCAAGAAATTGCAAGTAGATAAATAGGGACCACTTCGGTGGGAAGGTAACAGCGTTCCGTGCGCTGCGGTGTCTAGTCATACCTGCCACATGACCACGGAAACGTCTGCAGGAGCAGACAGCGCTGGCTCTTCGGCTTAGAAACAGAGATGAGCACTGCACCCTAGAGTCGGATACGACTGGCTTTCAAGCAAGGGAAACCTTTACTTTTACCTTTATTGCACAAAGAGAGGAGGAGGAGTTTGAGCTGGAGGAGTTATTTGAGGAGCCTAGGACGTCCAGCTGTGAAGAGTTCTCCCTGCTCCCCCCCCCTTACTTACTGGTAAGTAAGTGGCTTCTTTACCTCCTCTTTAGAGGGTAAGAGGCCACAGAGACCTAGGGAGGGGAGGCGAGCCACTCACTTTGCCACCTGTGGTCTCTTACCCTCTGTGACTCTGGCGGGTGAGCAGGAGGCATTTGTCTAGCCCCAGCACCCCGGGGAGGAGAGGCAAGGTAATTGCTGCTCGGCTCCTTCTCTGCACAGGTACCTGTCACAGCTTCTGCCGAAGCATAGAAGGGTAAAGGCTTTGGAGCCCTTTCTTTCCTGGGGCTGCCTATTTCGGCTTCCTTGCAAGAATGCAGGCAGCCCTGGGAAAGAAAAGGCTCCTTTACCCTCCAGGGTTTCACGACAGCTACCTGAGCAGAGAAGGGGTGAGGGGATCTCCTCACCTCCCCGGCTTGCTGTGGCCACTTTCAATCAAGAGGTGTTTGTCCAGCCCCATGGACCCAGGGAGGTGAGGCGAAGTGAGGCGATCGCCACTCGGCTCCTTCTCTGCATGGGTAGCTGTTGTGGCTTGTGCCAAAGCACAGAAGGGTAAAGGCTTTGTAACTCTTACTTTCCTGTTGCCACCTAACCAGACAAACTGCTCAGGAAGAAGCAGAAGCTTGTAAAAGGTAGGGAGAATTTTTGCCGTTCTGTTTGCTCTTGAGCAATATCCACCGATATGGGTCAGCTGGGGGGGGGGAAGCAGGGAGATTCCCCATTCTCTCCCACACCTAAAGAAGCCCCCTTCTCCTCCCCAGGTGGGGAGTTCAATCAATTGAGGTGCGGAGGAGTGGGATAAAAAGTTTAATCATCTAAGAACACTCCCTTTTCTCCACCCCAGCCCCTCACCATCTGGTGAGATCATTCAGAGTATGGGAGAGTATCATGTCTGCTTTTTTTTTCTTTGCTTTTTTCTTTTTTATTCTTTTTGATCTGGTCGGGACCATTTTTAAATTTTTCAATGCATTCCTTTGGGAAATTGTGCTTTGTTTTATGGAAAAACCATTTATGGAAAAAGTTATGGAATTGACTTTTTCCGTAAAATGGGGTTTTACTGTAATGCCTAACAACAAATCTCTCGATATGGATAAATAGCAATAAAACAATGGCTGAAATTCAGTAACAAGTCACAATTATAGTAGGCCTGTTGAATCAGTAGGGATTTGGTGAATCAAATGTAAGATCCATTGATTCAAAAGGTCTACTTAGGTGCAACTTCTGACTGGATTTTTGCCATATACAATTTTTGCTACATTTGTGGCAAATATTACCCTAGTGATCAATGCAAAAACCTGACCTATATAGTAAGCAGATCTTACCCTCTTGGTTAGGTTTTTGCATTGATCACTAGGGTTATATTTGCCACAAATGTAGCAAAAATTGTCCTGTTTATTAATACAGCTCCAGCCTCTTATCTTTAGCTTAAAATAGACTCACTATGGCCTAGCTGTACTATCCAATGAGATGGTTTCACACTAGAGACAAGCACTTGGTCCTTCTCGCCCTATATACCTATTTCTCACGTCAGGTCACTGACTTGGCCAGACATGCCCAGCCGCTGCTGGAACATGCGTGCCACCAGGGGATGTGATTCAGCTGAG
This sequence comes from Bradypodion pumilum, assembly GCA_035047305.1. Lineage (NCBI taxonomy): Eukaryota > Metazoa > Chordata > Lepidosauria > Squamata > Chamaeleonidae > Bradypodion > Bradypodion pumilum. Next base: position 149,476,290 of record JAWDJD010000004.1, read on the forward strand.
GCGGCAGCAGACACAGTGGTAGCTGCAACTGTTATAATGTTCCCATGCAAAAATACCATTTGAACAGCTATAGCACGCCTATAATTTAAAATCTGTACATGATAGGCAAATTCTGAGTTTAGATTTGGAATCAGCACGCTCGATATCCTGTAAATCACGTGTTATTCTCAGTAGCAAAATCATTGTTGTGCAGTGTAGTCATTGCATGCAGTAAGATGGCCATAGATGTAGGAAGCTCTGAGGAGTAATGCATAGTTTAATTATGAATCGCAACTAGTTTGCCCAATTCAGAAGAAAAAAATGCAACAAGTGGATTTTAGTATATGAGAGTCAAGACACAAGGCACAGCCAAAGGCTGGGTTAACTCAGGTTTATTGCATGGTGGACAGAGGGAACATGAGGTAATGGCGGACGAACAGCTCTATATATATGGTAGTAACGTATTTGAATGTGGCTCCACGGTAGCCCGTTGGCTACTGGTCCGCGTGACGTCATGGCTGGTCACGCCCTTCTTGTCCAGGTGTAGGTAGCGGCGGGAAACTTCCCGCGCTGCGGTCTTTGATGGGTTTGAACCAAGAGAGCTTGGACGCTCGCTGCTGCCAGCTGGTGGTCATCAGCTCGTGTCCTATTACAGGGTTTATGTGATACAGCTGAAGGTTACATTGTTACTCATAGGCAAGGTTACATTGGTTCAGATACATTGATATCACATGTAGAAGGTTACACTATTAGAACACAACACTCCTCCCCCCTAGGATGAGACGAAGTCTCTCAGCCAAGATGGCTTATTTCGAACACGCTGGGGTCTCGGCGCGGGCTGCCCTGCCCCGGCTTCGCTCCCTCCTCCTTGCTCCCTGGCTTCCTGCCCTGCAATCGGAGAGGATGACTTGTTAGTGGTTTGCCGCGGCTCTGCGGCTTTGTTGGGAGGTGTGTGCTTTGTTTGGGAAGAACCGGGGGCACTGGGGGCTAACGAAAAAACCCTCTTCTCGCTTGGATGGGTGGGGGAACACTCCGAAAAACTCCCCCGGCTAGCAAAATCAAAATCAAAATCGGATTCGGGGGAAGCGGCAGCGGCGGCCGCACACTCCTTTTCCCTCCCCCCGGGCTCGGATAGAACTGGGGTATCAAAAGGATATGAGTCGGGCTCGCTGCTTTCCCTCCTGGCTTCGGACTGGTGTCCCTCTCTGTCTCCCCCTTGGGCTAAACGGGTGGGGGAGGACCCTATCGCTGAATCCTGTCGCTGAGCCCCACTGATCGGCCCCTCACTCACTCGGTGCCTCAGTTGGTCAGCGTGCCTCCTCCAGAGGAGGCCGGTGCTGGTTTCCACCCGATAGGACACTGGCCCCGTCTGTTCTATTATCGTCCCTGGCACCCAGGCTGGGCCTGCGTTGGCATAGTTCCTGCAGTGTACAGGATCGCCTACGCCGAAACCTTTCGAGACCGCTAAACCTACGTTCTTCCCTTTGTCCTCGACCCTCGACGGGTCTAACCTGGACAAAAGCGTGGTCAGTTTCCTCCGCATCAGCAGCTCAGCCGGCGAGTATCCAGACGCTAAGGGGGTCACTCTGTACGCTAATAGGAATTGGCAAATTTGGTGATTTAGATCTCCCGAGCCCATGCGCCGCAGCGCATCCTTTGTGGTGCGCACCAACCGTTCCACTTGGCCATTCGTGGCCGGGTGAAACGGCGCGGATGTGACATGCCGAATTGCATTTGCCTCCATGAATGCTGCGAACTCAGCGGACGTGAAGCAACTGGCGTTATCGCTGACCAAAGTGTCGGGTAAACCGAACGTGGAAAAGACCCTCCTTAGCTGGCGAATAGTAGAGGCGGAGGATGTGCTCTTTACCGGAATGACCTCCAGCCACTTTGAGTATGCATCCACCACCAGGAGAAACATGGTTCCCCGGAACGGGCCAGCAAAATCTACGTGCACCCTGGACCACGGTCCCCTCGCTGCGTCCCATTCCCTATGCGGGAGGCGGGCCACCTCCGGTCGGGAGCACTGACATGCCTCACAAGTGCCAACCATATGCTCTATGTCGGCGTCCAGCTGGGGCCACCAGAAGTAACTCCGGGCCAACGCCTTGGAACGGACGATTCCCGGGTGGCTGACGTGCAGCAGCTTTAGCACCTTCGGCCGCAGGGACGTAGGAACCACCACCCGTTGGCCCCACAAAAGGCACCCCCTCTCTAAAGACAACTCTACTCTCTTTCGGAAAAATGGGTCGAATTCCGCGCCTGGGGATGACGCCGGCCACCCCTTCTGCACCCACGAGCATACTTTCTCTAGTGTTCTATCCTTTCCGGTCGCCCTGGCAATGTCGGCCGGTACTATCGGGGGTGACTCCAAGACCTCTATTAGCAATACCTGGCGGTCTCTTCTTGCCCCTGCCTTCTGGTCGTCCGACAAGGGTAACGGCGACCGTGAGAGCGCGTCTGCATGGCTGATTTCCTTCCCTGGCCGGTATTCTAACTCATGTTGATATGCGTTAAGAAAAATAGCCCACCGCAGCATCCTCGGGGACAGGATCTGTGGCGTGGGCTTATTTGCAGTGAATATTCCTAACAGGGGCTTGTGATCAGTAACGATCTTGAACGGCCGACCATACAGAAAATCGTGAAATTTCTTGGTTCCCGCTACTATCGCTAGTGCCTCCCTATCGGTCTGTGCGTAATTCCGCTCTGCTTGGGACAGGGACCTTGAATAAAACACTATCGGGGCCTCCCTTCCGTCGTTTAACACGTGGCAAAGCACCGCCCCCACCCCCACCGGGGATGCATCGCAGACTAGAACTATGGGCCGTTTGGGGTCGAAATGAGTCAGGATTGCCTCGGATGTGAGGAGTTGCTTTAACTCTGTGAACGCTCTTTCTTGCTCGTCACCCCACAGCCATTTTTCCTCTTTTTTAAGTAACCGATGGAGCGGCTCGGCAACAGACGCCTTCCGTGGAAGGAAGGTATGGTAGAAATTGAGAAGCCCCAGAAACGACTGTAGCTCGGTTTTGGAAGTGGGGCGAGGGGCTTTCTTAATGGCGGCTACCTTAGATTTGGACGGCCTAATTCCCTCGGGTGTGACACGGAACCCTAAGAACTCAACCTCTGTTTCGAAAAATACACATTTGTCTTTTCTCAGTCGCAGCCCCGCTTTTTCGAACACGGTCAGGACCTTATCCAATCTGCGAGCCAGCTCGGCCTTACTCCCCCCCGTTATCAACACGTCATCAAAATATGGCAACACCCCCTCCAGCCCCTTCAGGAGGCGTTCCACTAGCGACTGAAAAATGCCAGGTGCCGAGTTCACGCCGAACTGTAACCTCGACACCTGGAACGCCCCCTTATGTGTGACTATTGTTTGTGCCGCCGCTGTGGCGGGGGTTACAGGGAGTTGCTGGTAGGCCTGTGCTAAATCGAGTTTAGCGAAACACTTTCCCCCATTTAGCCTGGCCAGAAGGTGGCTGACCACTGGCACCGGGTATGCATTAGGGCGGATTGCCTTATTAATGGTACACTTATAATCAGCGCAAATGCGCACCTCCCCGTTAGCCTTCAGTGCTGTTACAATTGGAGTCTCCCACTCCGCGGAATCCACAGGAACAAGAATCCCTTGACCCACCAGTTTGTCCAGTTCCGCCTCTATTTTGTCCTTTAGCGCGAACGGTACCCTGCGCGGTTTAAGTCTTATCGGGCGGACCTCCGGGTCTAAGTCGAAGGCTACAGGGGGTCCCTTGAACTTTCCCAGTCCACTTTTAAAGACAGCGGGGTGTGCGTCACACACCGCTTGTATTGGGTCCTCGCCTACGGCATGCACCCCCCCTATGAACAGACCTAAGGGCTGAAACCACTGGGTTCCGAGGAGGCTACAACTCCCCCCTTTTAGCACCACTAGGGGAAGTTCCGCAGAATGTCTCTTAAACCGAACCCGGAATGTCCCGACCCCCAACACTGGAATGCTGTTCCCCTGTACGTCCCGTAGTGTGGCCCTCAACGCCTTAAGTTTGGGCCGCACGTGGGGGTCGATTTTCAAGAACTCCCTCTGGGGAATTATAGAATAGGAGGACCCCGAGTCAACTTCCATCCTAATGGGGGTCCCTTGTACTAGTACCTCAACAAAGTAATGGGGCTGTCCCGCAGACACGCTGAACACAGGAGCGTCGCCCTCGCTGTCGTCCGAGATGCGGCCCACGCCGTCCTGCTTCCTCGTGGCCCGGGCGCCATCTTTGGACCTCGCTGGACGGTCCGGTCTGGCTGAACGGTCTTGCGACTGTCTCCGGCCCTCTTTCCATTTCCTGCACGCCTTGGCGATGTGCCCCCGACGTCCACAGTTGAAACACTCGGCTTTTCTGAATGGGCACTTCACGCGCTCATGGGCCGCTCCGCAACCATCGCAGCGGCGCCCGCCTCTCCGGACCTTCTGGACCTCCTCGCCATCGCTGCTTTCTGAAGACGATTTCGAGGTCGGTCGGGTTGCATGCACCGACTGACCGGACTTTCCGTGCAACGAGTTTTCCGCTTTGCCGGCCCTCGGACGCCACTCACGCCACTTGTGCATCTCATCTACTCCAGCATTCGTGGATTCCGCGGCTTCCGCGGCCTCTACAACCTCTTCCAGTGTGGGTGGTGGCTCCTTGTTCATCAGGCTGCGCTGTACTTCCTTGTCCTTCAGGCCACACAGCACTCCGTCCCTGAGGGCCATCTCTAGGAAGTGGTCCCATCTGCAGGGGGCGGCGGCTACCCTCATAGCCGTTACGAAGGCTTCTACCGACTCGTCCGGCGCTTGAACTCGCCTCCAAAACGCGCTCCGAGCGGGAAACATTGCCCTCGAGGGTCGGAAACGCTCACGCAGCAGTCTCATGATGTCACCGGCTTTGAAATCGCTCATCTTCTTCGGTGCAAGAATGCCCACCAGCGTCCGCTTGGTTTCCATCCCAAGCATGCGGGTGAGGATGGCCCTCTTCCTTTCCTCGTCGTCTTCTTTGACTTTGAGTTCCACCAGTGCCGCCTGGAAGTCCATCTCAAAAAGCTCCCAGTCTTGCGGTTTGGTGATGTTGAACCCGCTCTGTGTCCTGGCTCCATGGGGATCCATCATCCCACCTTTGTCGCCAATTTAGTATATGAGAGTCAAGACACAAGGCACAGCCAAAGGCTGGGTTAACTCAGGTTTATTGCATGGTGGACAGAGGGAACATGAGGTAATGGCGGACGAACAGCTCTATATATGGTAGTAACGTATTTGAATGTGGCTCCACGGTAGCCCGTTGGCTACTGGTCCGCGTGACGTCATGGCTGGTCACGCCCTTCTTGTCCAGGTGTAGGTAGCGGCGGGAAACTTCCCGCGCTGCGGTCTTTGATGGGTTTGAACCAAGAGAGCTTGGACGCTCACTGCTGCCAGCTGGTGGTCATCAGCTCGCGTCCTATTACAGGGTTTATGTGATACAGCTGAAGGTTACATTGTTACTCATAGGCAAGGTTACATTGGTTCAGATACATTGATATCACATGTAGAAGGTTACACTATTAGAACACAACATGGATGGAATTCTATGACCTTTTTATGTCTGCATAACACAATTGGCAACATACTGAAGTTAAAATAGACAGTTGCATGGCTGAGCAAGCAACAGCAAATCCATATGGAGACTTGTTAAATTGTGGCAACTTGCTGCTGAGATTTATGCTGACTGCCACATGCTGTCAGATGTAATCAATAAGATTCTACCATATTTTTGAGAATGTAGGACCAAGTGAGGATCTGTATACAGTACATTGTTCCTCCTCAACCCTTTGGTTTGTTTAGCTTCACTTTGGCATGATTCCCTCCAAAATGCAACCCTCTTCTTCTTCCCCATTGCTTCCTTTTAAGGAAAGATGATTATTTCCTCAGTTTAAAAAGCAAGTTAAAAATAAACAAAAGATGTCAGAGACAGTGGCATACCTGTCAACTTTTGGATTTGAAAATAAGGGAAATTTTGGCCACACCTCTCCGTGGGTGTGGCCAAATCCATGGGTGTGGCCAAATGTAGCCATGTGACTTGCTGGGCTCTAGTCATGCCTGCCACATGGCCATGAAAATGTCTGCAAACACAGATGGCACTGGCTCTTTGGCTGTAAATGGAGATGAGCACTGCACCCTAGAGTTGGATACGACTGGCAGATTTTACTTTCTTAGGATCAAAGATCTGATGCTTGGGAAACAAGCTATGAGAAACCTGGGGAACATAGTGAAAAGTAGAGGCATCACCTTGCAAACAAAAAATTGCATAGTCAAAGCAATGGTATTCCCGGTGGTAATGTATGGGTGTGAGAGCTGGACCATTAGGAAAGCTGAGCACAGAAAAATAGATGCCTTTGAAATGTGGTGTTAGAAATAGGTCGATCCTAGAAGAAATCAACCCTGACTGCTCATTAAAGGTCAAATATCAAAAATGTCGCTAAAGTACTTTGGACATCAAATGAGAAGAGAGGATTCACTTGAGAAAGCCTTGATGCTGGGAAAAGTGGAGGACAAAAGAAGGGTGTGGCCAAAAATAAGATGGCTAGATGGTATTGTAGATCCAATTGGCACAGAGCTGTGTGGGACAAAGAACACTTTCCCCATTTTCTTGGGGGACTTTTGTTTTATTTCTTGTTTGCTCAGTGTCTAGTCATGCCTGCCACATGACCACGGAAATGTCTGCAGATGCAGACAACGCTGGCTCTTCGGCTTTGAAACAGAGATGAGCACTGAACCCTAGAGTCGGATACGATTGGCTTTTGAGCAAGGGCGACCCTTTTCCTTTACCTAACTCAGATCCCCTTACACAACTGTGCAAGCACACACACCCCACCCCTCCCAAGTTAACTCTAGAACAGAAACGGAACACACACACCCTCTCTCTCTCATGTAGTATTGTAGATGCAATAGGCACAAAGCTGTGATGGCTAACCTTGGCACTCCAGAAACGACTGTCTTTCAGGGAAACCTTTACCTTTAGCATATAATGAGCAAGCACTCCCCCCTCCCAAGTTAACTCTAAAACAGAAATGGAACACACACACCCTCTCTCTCTCATGTAGTATTGTAGATGCAATGGGAACGAAGCTGTGATGGCTAACCTTGGCACTCCAGAAACAACTCTTTCGAGAAAGGGAAACCTTTACCTTTAGCATATAGTGAGCAAGCACTTCCCCCCTCCCAAGTTAACTCTAGAACAGAAATGGAACACACACACCCTCTCTCTCTCTCATATAGTATTGTAGATGCAATGGGCACAGAGCTGTGATGGTTAATCTTGGCACTCCAGAAACGACTGTCTTTCAAGCAAGGGAAACCTTTACCTTTAGCATATATTGAGAAAGCACTTCCCCACCCTCCCAAGTTAACTCTAGAACACAAACGGAACACAAACACCCTCTCTATCTCATATAGTATTGTATATGCAATGGGCACAAAGCTGTGATGGCTAACCTTGGCACTCCAGAAATGACTGTCTTTCGAGCAAGGGAAACCTTTACCTTTAGCATATAGTGAGCAAGCACTCCCCCCTCCCAAGTTAACTCTAGAACAGAAACGGAACACACAACCCTCTCTCTCTCATGTAGTATTGTAGATGCAATGGGCACAAAGCTGTGATGGCTAACCTTGGCACTCCAGAAACGACTGTCTTTCAGGGAAACCTTTACCTTTAGCATATAGTGAGCAAGCACTCCCCACCTCCCAAGTTAACTCTAAAACAGAAATGGAACACACACACCCTCTCTCTCATATAGTATTGTAGGTGCAATGGGCACAAAGCTGTGATGGCTAACCTTGGCACTCCAGAAACAACTGTCTTTCGAGCAAGGGAAACCTTTACCTTTAGCATATAGTGAGCAAGCACTTCCCCCCTCCCAAGTTAACTCTAGAACAGAAACGGAACACACACACCCTCTCTCTCTCATATAGTATTGTAGATGCAATGGGAACGAAGCTGTGATGGCTAACCTTGGCACTCCAGAAACAACTCTTTCGAGAAAGGGAAACGTTTACCTTTAGCATATAGTGAGCAAGCACTTCCCCCCTCCCAAGTTAACTCTAGAACAGAAATGGAACACACACACCCTCTCTCTCTCTCATATAGTATTGTAGATGCAATGGGCACAGAGCTGTGATGGTTAATCTTGGCACTCCAGAAACGACTGTCTTTCAAGCAAGGGAAACCTTTACCTTTAGCATATATTGAGCAAGCACTTCCCCACCCTCCCAAGTTAACTCTAGAACACAAACGGAACACAAACACCCTCTCTATCTCATATAGTATTGTATATGCAATGGGCACAAAGCTGTGATGGCTAACCTTGGCACTCCAGAAATGACTGTCTTTCGAGCAAGGGAAACCTTTACCTTTAGCATATAGTGAGCAAGCACTCCCCCCTCCCAAGTTAACTCTAGAACAGAAACGGAACACACAACCCTCTCTCTCTCATGTAGTATTGTAGATGCAATGGGCACAAAGCTGTGATGGCTAACCTTGGCACTCCAGAAACGACTGTCTTTCAGGGAAACCTTTACCTTTAGCATATAGTGAGCAAGCACTCCCCACCTCCCAAGTTAACTCTAAAACAGAAATGGAACACACACACCCTCTCTCTCATATAGTATTGTAGGTGCAATGGGCACAAAGCTGTGATGGCTAACCTTGGCACTCCAGAAACAACTGTCTTTCGAGCAAGGGAAACCTTTACCTTTAGCATATAGTGAGCAAGCACTTCCCCCTCCCAAGTTAACTCTAGAACAGAAATGGAACACACACACACTCTCTCTCTCATATAGTATTGTAGATGCAATGGGCACAAAGCTGTGATGGTTAATCTTGGCACTCCAGAAACGACTGTCTTTCAAGCAAGGGAAACCTTTACCTTTAGCATATAGTGAGCAAGCACTCCCCCTAAGTTAACTCTAGAACAGAAACGGAACACAAACACCCTCTATCTCATATAGTATTGTAGATGCAATGGGCACAAAGCTGTGATGGCTAACCTTGGCACTCCAGAAATGACTGTCTTTCAAGCAAGGGAAACCTTTACCTTTAGCATATAGTGAGCAAGCACTTCCCTCCTGCCAAGTTAACTCTGGAACAGAAATGGAACACACACACCCTCTCTCTCTCTCATATAGTATTGTAGATGCAATGGGCACAAAGCTGTGATGGCTAACCTTGGCACTCCAGAAATGACTGTCTTTCGAGCAAGAGAAACCTTTACCTTTAGCATATAGTGAGCAAGCACTTCCCCCTCCCAAGTTAACTCTAGAACAGAAACGGAAGGCAGGGGGCAGAAACAGCTCAATAAAGCATGAGAGTGAGAGAGAAGTCTTTGGCCTCAGACCAAGAGCTGATTTGTCCCTGCATATATGAAATATTGCTCACCTCTAGAGTAGACTCCCATCCCTAGTCCCAGCATGAAACGAAGCACCATCTTGGCCATGTGGCTGGCAGGAAAATGAAAGAGAAACTATCTACAGAACTCCCCCCTTCTCTTTCTCCCCTTCCACATGCGAAAAGCCACACAGCGACCTGGTGGCCGGAAAAAAATACTGCAGCTTATTTCTTTTTAAAAAATAAGGGAAATACGGGGAAATCAGTTAAACAGGAGGGGGGGGAAGAGGGGTAAAAATAAGGGATGGTTGACAGGTATGGACAGTGGTGAATTTCTTTCCAGAAAATAGTAAAAGATGGTTTTTAGAGTTAAATGTGAGGGAAGAAAGCAGATGGAAAAAAAGAAGTCCAAGGAAGCTGAGAAATCCAATGTGGTATCAGAGATGACATATAGGCAGTTTCATTCTTGTTGCTTGAAAACTTTACTAGGATCTCCATAAGATGGAAACAATTTGACAGTGAATAACACAGGATGCTTTAGCATTGATTACTCACATGAGGACACCAATCCTGCCATTTGCCAGTACAAAGGAAGGGAAAATACCGATAACTGAAAAAAAATATGAAGGAGCTCTTCTGAGGGAGCCCTGGATTTAGTTCTGTAGAACTCCAATGACAATTTTGAGCACATTGATAAAAGCTAAAAATCTCATACATCCCAACAAAGTTTGACCTGCCTTGCTTTTCTTAGAAGTCATTGAACTGTGCTTTTTCTTGAATGGCACACTGTGCCACCCTTCCCTCTTCCTCCTGTATGAAGGAAGAAGTATTTTAGCAGATTTTCTGTTCACTTTTCACATAGCTGGCTTAGCATTATGTAGAACCTAGAGATTGCAATTTAATACATAAACTGGTGATGGAGGCAAATTAGCAACATTGACATTTGTTTCATTTGGGGGCTGGTTGTTTGCTTGTTTAGTTTTGCAACCACTTAGTTTGTGCAAAACTGCCATTGGAGGAAGTTGCCAACCCATTCTTTGGTGGCATGTACAGCTCAGTGAAAATCATGGTTAATCCCAAGATTTTTCATTCTCACAAGCAGAGATGAAAACATGGTGCAAATTAATTCTGGCAGTTAATGCAAGCAAAGCTCCCACATCCAGGAAGCTAAATGTAGAAGCAGTTGCAATGGATTAGACAATCATCACAACAAAACAAACAGAACATACTTATATTGCAGGTATTCTATAGTTATATCATAATTTGTCTATTCTGGGAAATATATTTCTAATCATATATTCAGAGTGAAGTGACTGCAGTGGCTCAAGTGGCGAAGATGCTGACTGGAAGGCAGCAGGCCAGCAGTTCAATACCTGAATACTGCAGGACAGAATGAGCTCCTGTCTTTGTCCCAGCTCCTGCCAACCTAGCAGTTCGAAAGCAAGAAATTGCAAGTAGATAAAAGGGACCACTTCAATGGGAAGGCAAACAGCATTCCATGCACTCCTGTGTCTAGTCATGCCTGCCACATGACCAGAGAGAGAGAAAGAGAGAGAGAGAGAGAGAGAGAGAGAGAGAGAGAGAGAGAGAGAGAGAGAGAGAGAGAGAGAGAGAGAGAGCCTTGTGCCCAGACATTTTCTTCTCAGGGAAAAGAACCCTAGAAATCAACAAAAACAACCCAGTTAGCTGTTGTTGCGGACCGTCTAATGCAGTGGTGGCAAACCTATGGTACATGTGCCAGGGGGGGGGGCATTCAGAGCCCTTTGTGTTGGTACATGTGTCATCGTCCCAGCACAGAGTTCCTCTTGCCCCTCTATCCAGCTACCCAATAGGAGTGCTTCCTCCCTCCCCCAGCACAGAATTCACCTCACCCTTCTGTCCAACATCCCAAATGGAGTGCTTCCTCCCTCCCCAAGACAGAATTCACCTAACTCCTCTGCCCAACAGCCCAATGGGAGCACTTCCTCCCTCCCCCCAGCACAGAATCCACCCTGCCCCTCTGTTCACCCCTCTGGTCTAAGGGGTGATGTGATCTGGGTGGTGGAGGAAAAAACCTGAAAGTTTAAGGGAGCAACCAGGTATATTTCATGCAACAAATACCCTGTCTGGGGGAAGACCCTTGTAATCTTATCAGCTGTTAAAGGCAATTCTCTTTTGTTTTGCAGCCAAAAGAGACAAATTGTGCATTTTAATCTGTTTATTTTAAAGCTGCTGTTACTTTGATGAAGCAAATTATACCAATCAATGATGCTCGTACATTTTCCCATAAATGACTTTGTTCCCTAAAAATGTTTTTTTCAAATACTGTCAGAGCTATTTGCTTTAAGTAGCTGAAATATAAAGATAAATTCTTCCCAATCCAATTATACTGAAAACACTGTTTTAATGCTGACATTACTTTCATATTAAATCCTTTTCTTTGTGAGGAATAGCAAAAATGTAGACATATTGGATGAGAACGAGAGATTTCTGCAAATTAGTAGTTATTAGTGGGTGTCTCGAGGTATGATAGGGTATCATTATAGTTCCCTTCGCTCCAGTGAAATAAATGTGCCTCATCTTCCTGCTTAATTTTGAATCTACACATGTGCAGTTAACACATGTTACACCACCTCTCTGAAGTTGCCAGTGTGAACAAGAATTTATGTGCATTTATGGTATATAACAGTGTAAAAACTCTGGATCAAATGTTTTGGAATAGCTTTTGCATGGCATTTTCCTATGTCTGATTCATACCTGTCAAGTTTCAGGAAATTTCTGTCAAATAAGGAAAATTTCCTGGCCAAAACAGGAAACTGGACAGCTATGCTTATCCGGTGCTGGCCTCCAGTCTAACTCGAGTCAAATTGCAGTCTAACTAATATGGGATGATGGCGTTTTCTTCATTAAATGCTGCAAAACGGACTTAATTTTGTCAAGCGTACTCATTTTGCTCCTTTTGCAACTGGGGCAAATTGAGCGGGGGGGGGGGAATTAAACAATAAGGCCTTTCTTGGAAGGAGGACTTTAACTATTTTGTTAACTTCGTGGGGGCTGTTATCTTGAAGAAGGAACATCGCTTCTCATCCTGGATCCAGCAAGCTGCTGAAAGGAAGTAACAGAGACCCCCCCACACACACGCACCTTTACACCGCCAAGGCCATTATTTCCCCTAAAGCAAGTTAAGGGTGATTTTCATATAAGAAAGTGGCAAGTTCTAACCCAGGGGTCTTTGCAGATCAATCTCCCCTGCAACCTTAATAAGGAAGTGGTGTTTCTCTACGAACCCATGAGCCAGACTATCTGGGCCAAGTCATTCTCAGCCAAGCTAAGAGAAAGCCACCCTTACCGGCCCACTGCTCGTGAGATGCGCTTCTGCCTGTGCCATGACCCACAGAACCTCTAACGGAGGGAAAGCCAGGTCTGCCGACAGATGGAACAACTCATACAACATACACTTTGGATTACATAAAAACTGATTTACAAATGAAATTTCACAGGAAATGACGTCCACCACAGGAGCACCAGAGTAATGCCCTTTCATGGCTCGTATCAAGGGTCCCAGGGACTTTCCTTCTACAAAGTAACCTGGCCCAACCTTGCCTAGTTTTTAGAAGTCAGACAAGATAATCAGTGTGCCCAGGGTGGCACAGAAGAAGTACCAGCTTGGAAGTAGGACCTGTTCAGTTTACTGCAACCATTGCCTAGTTCTCTCTGTCCTTCCCTCCCTCCACCTCATCATCTCTTCAGGGTGCGGGGCCCGAGAAGGAAGGAAAGGTGAGCCTGGAGTCTCTCTTGCTGCAAAACTCTCCCCCCATTCTTGATACAAGCTGCAAAGAGGGCTTTACTCTGGGGCTCCTGTGGTGGTTGAAGTTTTCCAGCAACAAAACCCTGGACAGTGGCCTGTTATGTTGCTTGTCTGGCAGCCCGTTTCTCTCCGTTTCTCCTCTCTCTCTTTGTCCAGTGCTGGGAGGTGGAGGGGAAGCAAGGGTGCTACATGCATGTGCACTCCTCCCGATCACCCCAGGAACCACTCACCCTGTGCGTCCTTGCTTTCCCAGGGGACATACAGAGGTGGTGTTCTTAGAGGCTTCCCTTTTCTCTCCTGCACCTCAAGAACTCCCCTTCTTCTCATTCCAGCCACTGATCAGCTGGGGAGTTCAATCGATAGAGGTGCAGGATAAAAAAGGGATAAAACCTTTAAGAACACCTCCTTTTCCCCACCCCAGCCCTTCACCAGTTGGTGCGATCGATTGAGGGGTGGGGACGATTGTGTTTGGCATTTTTTTGGGAGGGTTGTATTTTTATTTATTTATTTATTGGTCCAGTTGGGGCCTTTTTTATTTTTCAATGCATTCCTATGGGGAAATGTGCTTCGGTTTACGATTTTTCTGGTTTACGATGAAGGCTGTCGGAACAGACCAAAATCGTAAACCAGGGTTTTACTGTATTTAGTTTTTATCCTTTAGCAAGGGTCCCCAACCCGAAGCTCCCCAAGCTTTTTCTGTGTGACCATTCTATCTGCTTGTTCACTGCTATCACCTTTAAGCTTTTTCCCCTCTGACCCACCCTGTTCTTCCTGCCTCGAGCAGCACCATCTACTGCTGTTTGCCCTGTCCTTTTGTTACCAAACAACAACAAAAACATAATACTAGCATTGTTTCTTCTGGTTCCATGGTTCCTTTTGTTACTTTGCTATTGGTTTTCTCTTCCATAGCATTTTTGTAATTCTGGGTCTTTTGTTAGCTAACAGAGCTCAGGTGCCCATAACATTAACATTTCTTTGTTGACTTGTGAATGTTTACTTTTTATCTAAATCAGTAGGTTAATAATTTTGTTACATTTTGATTAAAAATGTGGCCTTATTTAGCCATTGGACACTCTAATGTGGCCTCCATGTCCCATAAATTTGGGAACAGCTGTCCAATGGCACGGATATTTATCAGTAAGAACATTTTTATCAATATTTTCATGGTTTTAAATGTGTATGTATACCATACCTGTCAAGTATCCCGAATTGGTTGGGATTTCCCGTAATTCAGCGCCACAAACTCTAATTTCTCGCCACCATCCCATAATTTGATGGCGGGAGGAAGTAGTTACTGTGCATCCCCTTCTGCACAGAAGCCTTCTACGCATGCATAGAAGGCTTCTACGCACGCACAGAAGGCAACTGCGCAGAACCCTTCTATGCATGCGTAGAAGGCTTCTATGTATGTGTAGAAGGGTTCTGCGCAGAAGGCTACTGCGCTGGTCCTGTATTATCCAGAGCCACACTTGACAGGTATGATGTATATGTACACACCAGGTGCACACAAAAATGGACCTGGCTCAGATGTGGGAATGTTCTGAGGAGGGAATTGTTCTCTAGCTAATTTGGTTTAATCAATCAACCAATCAAAGAAAATTGGTTTCTGTCATGAAGAATCAATATGTGTATAGATACAGATGGTGCATTCAAACTAAACCTGTTCTAGCCAGTGCACAGTTCTCATTGATACCATATAATACAATTACTATGACACTTATAAAACTTCTAAAATGTGCAGAATATCAGTGTTAAAAGATTCTTCTTTCCATAGGGCCATTCTTCTTTCCATAGGGCCAATTTGATTTCCCTGTGTCATTATACTGCAATAAGAGATGAGGGTCCTTTCTTCCAAAGACCCTAAATCTCCTGGCAAGTGTCAAAAGGAGTAGCCACCAAATCACTCTTCTAAAGGTATAGGAACAGCCTACATTGTTTTAGATAAATATTATGAATTAAAGAGAATCAAGTGGAACTGCTCTGGTTGCACCCTACACAGCTTGTAAATAATGTTCATACTTTTGTTGTCAAAATGAAACAATATACCTGTTGGTCAAAAAAAGATATTTTCTAATGCATACAGTATTTTCATTTGAGGGATTTTCACTTGAGGGGTTTTGCACTTCTCTTTGTACTGGATTATATTAGTAGTTTTTATAAATGTTATAAGCATCCTACTATTAAATTTGTCTCCAGCTACAAGATCTTTGCATCCTTCTGTGCTGCATGTTCATGAAAGATTTTGTCATTCAAATTGTTCCAGATTTTAAAACCCTGTAAAATGTGGGCCTGTTGATAGTTCCCTAGACTTGCCATTTTGGAAGTGGCAACAGAACACTTGAATGGCAATAAATTTACAAATGGTTCCAACCATCATCAATGGAAAGAACTTGTACCTTCGTTAAATGAAGTGTGATTTGCAGATACATGCATTTAGAATTAGTTTTATCTATCTGAATACATAAGAAACTGATCCAGTTTGTTCACACATATATCTTTATCCTCCTAGTAAATATTCTGTTTCACTTTTCAGATAGGGGTCTGTGTATGTATTTGGATAAATGGTTTTAGGAAGAAATTATTTCCAGTTTGAGGGAATGCATGTGTCTGCCCATCTGTTCGTTTGTTTGTTGCAGATGTGTAGCATTAAATATGGATTTAAGTTATGCTTCAGGCAGACCCAGTAAAATAAAGTATTTCCACTTGATTCTCTTTTAATTCATGATCTTTATCTAAAACAATTTACTAACAGAAGTCTTGTTGATAGCATTACATATATTGCAAACATTAATTAAATTCATATGGGACCCATTACCTGCGAAATCCTGAAATCTATATTTATAAGAAAAATCTATTAAGTCACACAACTAAAATGTGCATAATCTTATCTTAGGTATCAGTGCAGGAGACAAGGTTTAAGTCGAGCTATTGTACTTATATACACAGTGGATAACATTAGACATAAACAAATGCAAGTGTAGAAAGGCTTGTCATCAGGGCCATTGCCGGGGGGGGGGCAGTGGGGGCAAAACCTTCCTGATCTAATAGCCCGCCCCATGCCACCCCAGGATTTCAATGTTATATATCTGGGTGTGATATTGTTGGGACCCCCTGAAATTTTTTTGCCCCTCCAGAAATCCCCCCCCCCAAAAAAAATCAAAATAAAAAAAATCAAAAAAAAAATCTAGAATCCTGGCTATGGCCATAGTTTGTTGGTTTGTTAATTGCTTCTTCTTTTTTAAAATGCATCTGGACAGTTTTAATTTTGTATCAAGAAAATCTGAATGTTGTGATGTATGAAAATTATGGACAGTAAAAATGTTTTCTTCCTCTAGGGAGACTCTAGAAGAGAAAATGCATTAGTAGTGTTCTTCTGTGAAGTCTTTTTCAAGTAGTAGTAGAAGATCCCTCATAGTGCATGGCTAAAATGAGTTGGGTCTCCTTACAGTTTAAGAAATGATGTGTAAAGAAATTGCACACTATGATGTGTTTTTAGTAAATCACTTAGTGAAGTGTTAAATTCTCCAAATTGAATGGAACCTTATTTGATCATTTCTTCTGAATATGTATGTGTCTTCAGTAGACCATGTTTCCAGACATTAAAATGAATTTTCACAGCTAATAGCTCCTTTGTTTAAACACTACATTCTAATATACACTATATAGTATCATACTTACACTCCAAACATGCGCAGGTTAACTCAATATTGATCCTTCTCATTTTTGACTGTTCTTTCTTAGATGACATGTTCTTGGACTTTTCTGCATAATATTTTGCAGCAATTTAAAAAGTGTCATTACAAAAAGCTAATTATTTTGTCTGGCTTCCTCCCCTCCTCCCCTTTTCTCTCCATTATACCAATTTGTGATGCTATTACGCTACATTTAAATGAAAATGGATTTTACATTTGGATGTCTGGTAGTAAGGAATTAATCCGAGGATGTTCTGGCCAGAACAACACTCCTGCAAAAATAGATTGGTAAGTTTAAGGTTGTGTTTACAATGCTAATAAGATGTTTGAAGCTAAGAAGTTATATTTTACTTTCTCCCCCTAAATAATATGTTTGTTGGTGTAGACTGGGATAGCTGTGGTGGTATCTGAAATATACAAAAGGTCAGAGAGGGTGGATAACACCCTTTTTTGTTCAAGAACATGATCTATTGGGATTTTAATTAAGTACTGTATTTTCTGGCGTATAAGACTACTTTTTCACCCCGAAAAATCTGTGCCAAAGTCGGGGGTCATCTTATAGGACAGCTACTTAACTGCAGCTTGTTTCCCCTTGCTTCATATGTCCAGCGCATATGGTGGGGGGTGCCACGGCCGAGTCCCTGCTCTGTGCGGGGAGTATGAAGCAAGGGGAAGCAAGCTGCACACATCTTCCTGTACCTCGAGGAGGAGAACGTGAGCGTGGATTGGCTCTCCACCAGAACCTGCCCATTCGACTTGGAGGGTTGCGCGTCTTTGGGTTGAGTGTGGGTTAATTTTTATTTGGTGTGCATTGGAAGAGAGGTAGTCTTATACGGCAAGTATATTCCAAACTCTATATTTTAACTGGGAAAGTTGGGTGTCGTCTTATACGCCCAGTCGTCTTATACGCCGGAAAATACGGTACTTTTTTGTTATCCAAATATGTTATTGTTACTCTCAAATTGTTCAATATTATGCACCAATAAGAAAACTATGTTGCTCTGTTTGTGGCTATGCTGGAATCAAAGAAAGGTCTCCCAGTCTTCTTCACATATCATAAAATTTTACACAATAACTGCAGGCTGCGTTCCCCAGTTCTTTGAGCTTCAAAAGGGGTTTGTGGTGGTTTTTCTACCCTTTCAATTATTTGAAAAAGGAAGGGTTGATGCCATTTTATGGTAAAATTATTAAGAATAGT
Organism: Bradypodion pumilum; assembly: GCA_035047305.1. Lineage (NCBI taxonomy): Eukaryota > Metazoa > Chordata > Lepidosauria > Squamata > Chamaeleonidae > Bradypodion > Bradypodion pumilum. Next base: position 149,494,302 of record JAWDJD010000004.1, read on the forward strand.
GCAGACCTCATTTGGTATGAATTTTGTCAGATCCTTAAAATTCATTGTTATAATTAAACCAACACTGTTTTCTAAATTACACATACACTAGGCCAGTGGGAGGTTGTGCAGAAACTGATGCAATGGTCTAGCATCCATTTTCAGGTATGGACACATGCTGTGGACATGTGCAAGAGAAAAACTGAATTCATCCTTCCCCAGTGTTGTGTAGACAGGGATAACAGCAATATGTACAGGGAGGTTTTATGGGAGCGAAGGAGGCTGTGTTTTTAATCCATTTTCTTTGAGGGAAGGAGTAATATCCTTTCATTTGGATTTAAAAACCTGCAAAAGCCCCAGAAGAATGTTCTGTTCAAGAAACCTAGGAATGAGAAGGGACAGGTGACCTCAAGGCTATGGGTAGAGACAAAAGACAAAAACATGGAGATAAAATACTGAAGTAATAATAATAATAATTTAGTGTCAGAAATTGTTCTCTGGTAAAAGGATTTTTGTGGAAGAAACTCTGCTCAGGGAATGCCCAAATGAGGCTCCTTTCATGTCCCCAAGAGCTCGGACAGAGATGGGTGCTCAATCTGTCATGCAGTACCTGGGTCTCAAACTGCCGACTTGCCAGCCTTCCAGCTAACAAGGTGAGCTTTTTAAGCCACCACAGCCCCACTGAAGTAATGAAATTAAACAAGAAAAAGGAAGTGCAACAGGCTCTTGCAGTACTAGGGAAATTTTCTACAAGTGCTGAAAGAATTGAAAAGGTGCTGGGATTTTAGGATAGTACTTGTGATCCAAATATGCATGGAACTCTAAAAGAAAGACTTTACAAAAAATGGGAGGCAAAATCACCTTTTGTGCCTAGAAACAACAGCACCTGGTCCACTGCTGGTAAAAAGAAAGCAGAAGGACAAGGAATGAGGATTTCAGACCCTGTGTTGGCTATTTGGATGTCCCCTTAACTATCCTCTTTGAGGTATTGCATATCTAAAAGGGGTGTCACAGAAGTACTGGAGAGAACCTGATTCCTTCTACAATTTTAAGCAAGCTGCCACATTCTTCCTTTGCTTATCTAATTATTGCATCTGTATTCTGCCTTTTCAACAGTGAGCTCAAAACAGAATACTGTACAGTGTTAGTCTCCTTCTCACTTTATCCTCATATAAAGTTAGAGCCTAAGTTGAGAGAATGTCCCTACACAAGATTTCCTAGGGAGTTTTGCAACTCAGACCAAACTAGGACCTGGTTCTCTTAAATCACAGCCCATTATCCTATCCATGACACTATACATCCACAATGTATTCAAGTTCAGAATCTGTAAAGAGAGAACCTGAGGACAAGCAGTATCTTGCATGAGGGCTTTTACATGGAGCTCAACCACAGAAACTCATGAACATCTAGTGTTTGGGCTGGTGTAGTGTGATTATTGCAGTAATACTCACCAGGCTTCCTGAGATGATTCCTTCTTGTCAGAAGTATGTTTGGGACTCTTGTTTTTCATAGGATGAGATCCCTGGCAATTATTTGCTTTTCATGTTACTGCAGCCATGGGAGAGGAACTGGCTGGTATTTATCATCTTGTACTTGCTATTTAGCTATAGTCTTTTAGTTCTTTTGGGACTATGAACTGCAAAAAAAAAACTTTATAACAGGTAGGTGGTTAATGAGGATGTCATGGGGTGAGGTTTATTAGTTTTATTTTTTATGGCAGTGTTCAGTTTGGGTTGCAGAGCAAGGTCAAACTTATTGGGACCTTTGAGCAAGCTCTCATCAACTACACACACACTGATATTCCATCAAGGGTGTATTCATTCTGTTGCTGAAATTTTACAGGTCGCCTATTATTTGGGTGAACAGAAGCTTGCCTTTATGGGGACTGCAGGTAATGTATGATTTCACATTTATGCAGCTCTTGCAGTTTTACACAGCTTGTGCATATTTGCTTAATATTTCATAATCAGTGGTTGGTGTTTAGAGAGAGCAACACAGAATATTATTCAAATGGTATAGTAATGAAGCAGCCTGTGCTAAAAAAACTAAATTCAGAAGCTAAAGATTCCTTTACAATATATGAGGTTATAACCCCATACACACTTGATGTTGCATGCACCATTACATCACTTGACTTATGCTGGCTTTAGCAGGGTTTTCAAAATATGAGGGATGGTCAAGGAGTGGTTTACCATTGCCATCTCCCAGTGACTTTTCATGGCCAAGTGGGTATTTGTTCTCATAGGTTGTCACTTTTCCAGGAGTGAACTCCACTTAACTACTGAATAGACATGTGCAGAGTAGAGCTGCCATCCAGGGGCTCCAATAAAAAAACAAGCAGAAAGCAATTTCATGCATGTATGAAGGATCAGTGATTTCATTTCCATCTGCAGACCTATGCACTGTGCTATCAAACTCCCATCTGGTGGGTCACAGGATACCCAGCTTAGCTACAATGTTCTTTCACAAACTCTGGACTGGAAAATTGCTTTTCATCTTGTTGGTATTTTATTTCTGGAAAAGTGAACTTGCATTTATGAGTAACTAGTGGTGATCTCTTCTTCAGTTGATGGCAAAGTAAAGTACTTGCTCAACAATGCAATTTTATTTATTGGTCTCGATGCTAGTGCTCAACTAGACAGTTCCCCTCTGCTAAAAAACAAAACAAAAGCAGGAAGTTGGGAGTTACCAAAAGGAACAGGCATTGAGTTGGAGTGGCCAAATGGATGAGACACATAGTCTTTCCCATCTCACTCAAAACAGTAACTCTCCTGTAATTCCTGAATTGTGGACAAGGGACTGTGGTATTTTTATGAGCAAGTCAAGATGTGGTATCATAGTCGCTGGGGTTTTTAATAGTCAGTTTTAAGATGCAGTTAGTTGTTCATTCTCAACATTATGTGTGACTAATTAGAGCAGGGGTTCTCAACCTATGGCATGTGGGCCAGATCTGGCCACAGTGCCAAATAATCCAGCCCCTGACCTTGCTCCAGCTGCTGTCACCACTGGAATTGACCACAGACTCATTTATGGCCACTGTAAATGCATTTACAACAGCCATAAATGAGTCTGCGGACATCATGAATGTGTTTTATGACAGCTGCGGATGTGTTTTATGGCATTTATGGCAGAGAGAACCACCAGTCCGGCCCACTCAGCTGTCTGAAGGGGCTTGATCCAGCCCTTGCCTGAAAAAGGTTGAGAACACCTGAATTAGAGAGACAATAAAGGATGCCATCACCTGTGAGCTTTTTCTTTATCTCTGTAGACCGCCTTTTGAATATAAACTGTTGATAACATAGTTGTTCAGTGTTTCTCCAATTGTGTTGTTAATCCAGGGACTAATCCATCACGATCCATCTCTTTTCCTTGTCTTGATACAGATGTGGGTTGTTCAGGAGCAAAATGTATGAATGTAAATTTTTAAAACATAAACTTCCAGCATCCTGCAGCCAGTGAAGCCATGTGGGATTCTGGGTATCAGAGTCCAAAAATAAACATTTCCCTTTATTCATTCATTCATTTATTTGTGCCAGAGCATTGCACAATTTAAAGTTATGGATGTACAGTATAGGTAAAATTCAAAACAAAATTAAAGGTTAAAAGTGATTACACTGTTTTTAATCAGAAATAGCATATTTCAATAGCATTATCTTGACCAGTTACTAGCACTTCTCTACATGTGGTGGGGCATAAGTCACATATAGTACATATAAATGCTACACTGATTGAATTTCTACCCATTCACAGAAAACATGCCCTGTATTCAAGTAGTCCCATTTTGTTTGAATATTCTTTGATCTTCTTTCTTCATTTTGATGTCTATTAAGTGACTTTCAAATGATCCAATGAGAATGTTGGGAGATAATTTTCAGCATTCTTTCATTTAGTAAGCTGATTGTTTTTGTTCTCCATAGGTTTAGCCTAGTAGCCTCTTCTGTCTTAATCTTTAGAGCTTGAGAAATGAGCAGAAAACTTCTTCAATTTTAGCTGTTGTCTAGGACCCGGGGCCAATGAAGTTGATGGATTTGATGCTTTATTACTTTGTTTCATTCATTATTTTCTAGCATCTGGAGGGGCAATGCCAGCCGAATTGTAGATTTTTTCAGTGGGGATAGATTTTAGGCAGTCACTAACAATCTGTCATGATTCATTAAAAGCTACATCCTACATGTGATAATTTATACAGTATTAGCATATTCTTCTGTGCAGTAACACAGGGACAGAGCTGTTGTTCTTATTGTATGTGGGGACTTCAGTAGCTTATTGGTTAAGATGCTGAACTTGATGACTGGAAGGTTGGCAGATCAACAGTTTGAGACCCAAGTACTGCTTGATGGAGTGAAATTCCATCTCTGTCCCAGCTCCTGCCAACCTAGCAGTTCGAAAGCAAGAAATTGCAAGTAGATAAATAGGGACCACTTTGCTGGGAAGGTAGTGTTCTGTGCACTCTGGTTTCTACTCATGCCTGCCACATGACCACGGAAACATCTGCAAACACAGATAGTGCTGGCTCTTCGGCTAGGAAACAGATATCAGCACTGAACAGTTGGATATGACTAGCTTTTGAGCAAAGATGACCTTTATCTATACATCTCAGTCTGACCCAACCAGTTTTCTAAGTATGTTATTTCTGTTTAATGATTAGACAGTATTTTTTTCTGATCAAGGTTCAATCCAGTGTAATGCCCAAAATGTTCCAAAAAATTTATTTCCCAGATACTCAGACCTTTCTTATTGCTTCTCTGTTAAGTGGAAGGTGCACCCCTGTGCTTTTAAAGGAGTTAGTTTCAGCTGGTTGTTTTTATAATATACACTAATACCTCATACAACATCCAAACTTGGTTCCACAAGTTTGGACATTGTATGAATTCTGACTTTGTATGAGGCATGCAAAATCCTATCCGCGATGCCTCACACAATGTTCAAATTATTGCCACTGATGTTTTGTATAACGTCGTTCCCCTGGTGAGAGCGGGGAGGCAGGGGGCTAAAGTCTGGCCCCAGCTGTGAGGCGGCCAGAGAAGCAACCGTGGGGGAATCCCCCCAAATATCCAAGCGGCCCGAGCACCCTCGCCCGAGGACAGGAGGAATGGGGCGAGGAGGAGGAATGGCGCATCCGGGGGGCGACCCAATGAGTCTCCTCCTCTTCAAGCACTGGTTGCTTCTCTTGCTCCCGCCGGCGAGTCTCGCTCCCACCTACCCGCTCTCAACCAAGGGTCGCTTCCCTGGCGAGAGCGGGGAAGGGAAGCGAGAGGCAGCGTGGCACATAAGAAGACCAGCCACGGCAGAGTCTCGCTTCCCTTCCCCGCTCTCAACCAAGGGACGCTTCGCTGGTGAGGGTGGGGAAGCGATCAAGGCTCCGGCGTGGCTGGTCTTCTTATGCGCCATGCTGCCCACCTCACAACTGAAGCCAGTCTTGCTTCCCTTCCCTGCTCTCGCCAGGGAAGCGTCCCTTGGAGACAGGCTTCAGCTGTGAGGCAGGCAGCGTGGTGCATAAGAAGACCAGCCACGCCGGAGTCTCGCTCCCCTTCCCCGCTCACAACCAAGGGACGCTTCCCTGGCGAGAGCGGGGAAGTGATCGAGACTCCGGCATGGCTGGTCTTCTTATGCGCCACGCTGCCTGCCTTACAGCTGAAGCCAGTCTTGCTTCCCTTCCCCGCTCTCACCAGGGAAGCGACCCTTGGTTGAGAGCGAGACTCGCTGGCAGGAGCAAGAGAAGCGACCAGTGCCTGAAGAGGAGGAGACTCGTCGGGTCTCCCGCCGCTGCCCCGGAAGCGCCATTCCTCCTCCTCGCCCCATTCCTCCTGGCCTCAGGCGAGGGTGCTTGGGGCTGCTTGGATATTTTGGGGGATTCCCCCATGGTCGCTTCTCTGGCCGCCTCACAGCTGGGGCCAGTTTCGCTCCCACCCGGCTCCTAATGCCTCATACAACGTCCGGTGACGGTGTATGAGACATCTTTCCCCCCAGAATTGGGCGACGTTGTATGGATCCGACGTTCTATGAAGTGGACGTTGTATGAGGTATTACTGTATTATAAATATAAACATGTCTCCATGTTCTGTGCAGAAATACAGAGGTTTGTCATCAAAAAGGGTTTTGGTCATCTAATTTTGAGGTGGGCACAAACATCTGAAGCCTATCAGACAGTTTTGTAGCATTGCGATGTCTTCTGTTCCCTTTTGCCTTATTGAGTACTGAGAGCAGGAGGAGGAAAAGCAAAATATCACCTTGCAACACATGTTCTTCTAGATCAGGCATTCACAGCCCCTGGCCTGTGGGCCTAATTAAGTCCTTGCATATCATTGATCCGGCCCACTGTGGTCACCTGGGCACCTCTAGGACCAGCCACCACCACCGGAAGTCGAAATATGTCACTCACTGTGGCGGCAGTGATAATCACACCTTTTTTGTGGGTTTTGTACAGTCTCTGCTACTTCTCCTGACAGCGGGAGGCTTTAGGGAGCACAATTGCTCTGTTTTGAGGTTTGTCCAATGCTCCTCCATGACACTTCAGTAGGGAAAATGCACCATTCTTGGACTTTTGGTGCTAGGCAAAGCTTACATCAGCACCTGAATTCCCAGCATGGAACTAGGAAGTCCCAGAATGGCATGCTTTCCCTGCCGTAGCACCACGGAGGAGCATTGGATAAACCCCAAAATGGAGTAATTGTGCTCCCCAAAGCCTCCCGCTGCTGGGAGAAGCGGTAGAGACTGTGGAAGAAGCTGCAAAACTGATGCGATCACTGCCAGCACTGCCACTGATGACATAAATGCGAGTACTGGGCGCAGCCACGCCTCTGGCCCCCATAACTGTGGGTTGGGGCGGGATCAGCCACTGGTGAGGAAAGGTAGTGAATCCCTGTTCTAGATGTTCAATAGGAACCAAATAGGTGACTTCATTTCTAGCAGCCCTGACATGCTTAGTGTAGCATCTAATGGTGCCTGTAGTGCTGTTTTAAAATAAAAATTTGTCCCAATATGATGAGTATGTCTGTGTGCACACACAGAAATACCTTCATTTTTGTGCAAGAGATATGCAAATGCTTAAGATCAGACATCATTGCTTTAAACAGGAGCTTGGAACAAAACACTAGACTTTTTATCTCTTTTATTCTCATTAGTTGATCTGTTCTTTTGTTTTCGTATTCTGAATCTGCTGCAATATTTCCAATAGCATCTCTTGATGGAGAGATCTATACAAGCCCTTCAGTATATTCTTTAAAATTGTTTCTACCTTTAAAAAAATTAATATTGCTAGTCATGTATGACTAGAGGAACATATCTCCTAATTAACAAGATTCATGTGATTTCCGAAATCAATATTTTCTTCGACTATTACTCTCATGTCTCAGTAATTTGTCTATGTTCATTTAGAAATTCTTCTTAGCTGTCTAATACATTGATGAAATTTAGTTGCTTTGCTATGGCTGCAACCTCTACTGGTGCAAGCAGGAGAGGAACAATTTCCTCTGATGCCTCCTAAATCTGGGTGCCCTAAAATTGTCCTCTGGAGAACAGTTTTAAAGAGCAGTTTTCCCATGCTTCAAAGGGACATAGAGGAAGAAGGACTGAAACTCCTGTCACTACTGTAGACATCATGGTGAATGTATTACTTAGACAAGAGGTGGGCAGATTTTTGGTGGATATGGGGTGGTGATATGCAAAACCTGGCAGAATATTTCTCATATTTCCTAGAGAGCACATGATTATTTTTTTCCAGTCAATTTTTTGTTTTAATTTTTAATGAAGATGTCAAGGTTCTTGAGGGATCTGTTAAGCCAGGGTACATGCAGTAACTTGTGTCATCATCTGGGTGTGCCATGCTTCTCTGCTGCTCATACTCTATTTGAAGTGGTGCTCCTGCCCATCTTCTTCCATAACTGCTTTTGAGCAACCAAGAGACAGATTAATGATCATTTTCAAAGCCTAAGTCTCTCCTCCTCTAGTGTTTTTACTTCTAGTTCTGGAGTTCATTTCCCATAACAGCCATGCACTCATGAAATTTCATGGTTCTCTAAATAGTGCATAGGAAAATTGGAAATGATTAGAATTTGGAACATCACTAAAACAGAACATTTATTCATGCCAAATAACTAGGTACGTGCAGTGTATGATTCACTTCCACTCAAGCCCATGCTATTCAGAATCCAATTTGTTGGCACTTAAATGTTTTTTCCCTCCATGCTACTGTTATTTCTGTCTTTTTTTACAACTTCTAATATGTTTGCTGGGTCTTGATTATGCAATTGTTCAGGATGTTGAGTTTTCATTAGCAAGGGACATTTGTTTAAAATTAGAAATTCTCATGCTAATCATATTCAAGATTCCAGACTTGATGATGATCTGCTTTTTGCACATGGCATATCCTGTCGTTATTTGACTGTATGCAGTTATTTTAAAACACTTAGTTCTTTTTACAGCCATTTCGAAACTGGCAGGGGGTACACTAGTTTGAGTCAAGGGAGGCAAATTAATCTGCGAAATGCATTATTTTAAGACTTTGAACTAGCTTTTAAGTGTTACCATTCTGAAGTAGCACATAGTCAAATACTATTTCTGGTTGGGGTGCTGTACATAAGTGGGATATATCTGTTAGGCCCCCCTCTGTACAGGGCCACCATCAGAAATTTCTGGCCCCCATACTGAGCAATCCTATTGGGACTCACAGAGAGAGAGAGTAATGTTACAGTTATGGCTGGCGGCGGCAGGGCCCCTGTCAGCTCCGGGCCCTATAAGGCAGTACTAGTAGTACTGCCCTGATGGCAGCCCTGCCTCTGTATATAACTTTCTTTTTTTAAATGTACTTAGTTCTACATAGATTTGTTCCACATGCAAGCATGTGATAACTCAGTTGAATTCTGTTTGACAGAAATTGAATGATTACTTACAAATCCTGTCCAAAATAAAAATAAAAAGAAAAGGCATTTCCAAAAGAAGGCAGCAAAAGAAAGAAAAAACATGCTTGTCCAGCTATACCAAGACAAGTCTGATGACTTTCTCTTTGTATGGTTCCATTTTTGCTGCCTTATTGGTGCTATCATGATCCACTTACAATGGGGAGAAGCCCCAACAAAGTGAAATGCAAACAAAACAAAACAAAAACTTGCTTGTCTATTCACAATATAACAGCTATTCATAGTGTGCTCTGCATGGCCACTGTTTTGACAGCAATGGCTTTGCTGAAGGTTTGAAGGTAACGTCTCTGTTTTTAGTTACTGTTGATTACCTTTCAATTATGTGCATGTTATTTTGTATCTGCTTAGTCCCCCATGATTCAGCAAGATTTCATGCATATGTCACTTCTTTAGGTATCAGTGGCTTCAATAAGTTTGTTGGAAACCATGCTTCTCAGCTATCTCAGCTATAAAGTAAGTATTTACAACTATGGTCTTTGAAATGCATTTTTCAGAGCGAGGTGCTTTTTATGTGACAGTATATTTCTCTTAATTAGATTTTCAAAGATGCTTATAACTTCCATTTATAGGGTGTTGCAAGCAGTCTTGAGTTGTCTCAGAAATCTAGGCTTCTTGTGGATTTTAAAATTTTATTTTATTATCTTCCCCCTTTCAAACTAACCCTATTCTCCTTGGCTCACAGGGAATAAAACTCACTGGAAACCATTGCTTTCTTTGTTACCTCTATCTAACAAAACATCAAGTGATGTGGTGTTCTAGGTATGGTGGTAGAAAGCTATCATATCCTGATCATTACAGAATGGCTTCATTCTGATAAATTTTAATAAATGTCTTTGAAATACTGTAAATGTAGAGTGTTATGTATATCTGAACTCACATTATACGACTTCTGTAAGCAGCATGTAACTCTGAAAAGTGTGTGTGTGCATTATATCAATTGGTTGTATTTAATGAGCATTACTTGCTGCAAGCAAACCTTTACCAGTTGATATGACATAATTGGTGCTAGTATGGCAATCAGGTTTTATTGTAACAAAACAAAAACACTGCAAGTGAATAATCTCAAATGCCCTGACGGCTGACTACCACCTTGGTTGTGATTACGGTCAAACACAAAAGCCCAGTAAAATCCCCAATTAGGTTTTCATTTTCTGAGTTACTAGGCTTGAACCTTGATCTGCTTTGCTTTTAACCCAGGTGGTATTATGCAGATGTAGGCTGCAATGTGTGTATGACAATTGAGTAGGTGTGTGCTGAACTGTTCTGATCAGTCAGAAGGTGCTCTCCAGCTGTGATGATGAGAATGATGTGTGATTGCAGTGTTTCTCAACATTGAGAGGAAAAAGGGCACAGCACCTGTCTGTTATGGGGTGGTTTGGTCATGGGTCTTCTGCTCCAACACATAATTTCCTGACATAATAATAAGCCTTTCCCGACTATCTCACTGAAACAATGTTGTGCTGCTTCTAATTAAGCTGGATTCATTTTTTCATTTACCTTTATAGCCTGTAATAAAAGGTAGTACTGTATTTTTTTTTATTGTTGTCCTTTTAAAAACAAAGATAAATATTTACCCAGTTCACGTGGCAGCCTAAGAACCACAGAGGCCTCATCTAGGTTTGCTGGTATCCTAAGCCCCCTTTTACTACCACTTCCTGCTAAGATCACACTTCTTAGTCTTTTCTCTATAGCTCTGATTTCTAGGGCCTTGTATTGTTTAGTCTGCAGGTTGCTACTAAAGACTATTTAACAAGAGATCATCATGTATAGCTGGCTAGAGTGTATCTGACAGGTCCATCCCATTATACTGCACGGATTTCATCCAGCTAGAATCTGGCTGGAGTTAGCTAGTCTTGTGGTAAGACAGGCTAGTGTTGTCATCCCTATTTATATTTTTACCTCCTCATATGATCTTCATTCAGGTCCCCAGTGGACACATAAGTAAGGGGAAAGGCCCTGCATTTTGAGAAAGCTTTAACTCTTACGTGCAGCTCCAGGAAAGTTCAGCAAGAACTTCCAGCTGATTCAGCTCATTGACAATAAAGCACTCAAATGTAAAGACTGCTTAGTATAGAAGGCCTAAATGTGAACATGAGAGGGAAGAATGGGGTCAAAGTGCAGATCTTCATCCTCTGCCTGAGCACTGCTAGGTGTGCAGTGTTCACATGAAGACCCAAAGTGGGTGCTTTTTTGCAAATCTCTGGTTGTATATACAAAGTCTAAATGAAATGTGTTATCAAAACACATGGGAGTCTCTTAGAATTGTTTGGGAGGAAACAGCTGTAGCCATGATAGTCCTATTCCTTGATTCCTTGATTGACCAGACCTTCAAGGAATTAATCCCTGCTGGTCGCAAATCACTTTCCATTCCTTTCGCTGCTGGATAGTTCCCTAATTTGTGAAAAAGCACAGATATTAACATGACTTTTGACTCAAACAATATTCAGGTGGAGGAATCACATGTCTTGCATGCAAACTCTTGAATGGTGCTGTGCCCATGAGCATCCACTCTTACATGCTCTGAATAGCCGTTAGTTTGTGTGTGCAAATCTGTGCAGGCTATGAACTCTCCTGCATACAGCTGCATGTCCAGAAGATTACAGTTCATATTTATATATACTGGTGCAAGTGCTTGGGGTAGTTGATCCCTCTTCTCACACACATGTTAACAGACAACAAGTCTTTCTTCTGCTGGGTGGCAAGTTGCTGATTTTTCCAACATTAGGGGGGGAAATTGATTGCCACAGTAGGAGCTTTTCTCACCTCAGGTAGTATGCAAAAAGACTTGTTTTGTTTTGCTCTCTCAGGTGCTATTCTAGGGCTTTATTTGTAGGTGTAATTTCTCAGAAATTTTCCAGATCATATTGGACAACAAATAAAACAAAATAATGTAGACAAAAATGTTGTGAGATCTTACCTACTGTGAGCTTCATGGATCATGCCCACTTTCTCAAATCCACTTGATCTACAGAAGCTCATATTAAAACATAGAAATTAGCCTTTTAAGATGCCATGATATTTCTTTCTTTCTTGGTTTTTTTTCTTGTCTAATGTGTTGGTACAGGCTACCGCTTTGAAAACTACTGCCTAGATATGTCTCTGAAATGAGAATGCAATGCCAGTTTTAGTGATGAGTTATCTGTAATTTATAGTTTGTCTTCAAAAGGCTTTAATACAAATGCATAAGGTATGGGGTTTTGTCTGGAAATTGAGATATTTCTGACTCTATGGAACATTATTATAATTTGGATGTGTGTCATCACTCTGTATCAGTGTTTATGTGCCAGATTAACTTGCTGATAACACTTCAATTTGCTTTGCTCCTTTTTTTTAAAAAGGGAAACTTATGGGAACAAGTTGTGCGGATTCCTTTCCTCCTGGAAATTATAAATGCTATACCTTTCATCATTACAGTGAGTCTTTATCAATTTTATTCTCTTGAGTGTGGGGAAGACCACTGAAATTTGCTTTTGAGTTATTTTACTTAAAAATATATCAGGAAACAAAAGAAAAAGACAAATATGTTGTGGCACTGTAAAGACTAACTGATGTATTTTAATGTTAGCTCTCATGGATCAAGTCCACAAAAGCTAACATTTTAATATTTTAATATGAACTTCTGTGGATCAAGTGGATCCAAGGAAGTGGGCATGATCCATGAAAGCAAACATTAAAATACAGCAGTTTTTAAAGTGCCACAACGTTTCTGTCTTTTTTTGTTTTGTTTACTCTCTGATATGCATACAACACAGGCTAACATGGCTTCCATTTCAAAAATGTACTTAAAATTCATCCTAAAAAACTGACTAGATGCATATCTAATTTGGTTAAGATTGAAATTTTGAATTGATTTAGTCAGTTACATTTTTAATATCCCATACGTCATCAGGAAACAATGCTCTGGCTTTTCACCAATGGGCAATCTATTTCTAAGTATGTTGGCTTAGAAATGAGGATGTGACTAGATTGCTGAAAAACCAAAATTAGGTCACTGGGGTTATCCTTGCATCTGTATGAAAGGACTGAGCACTCTGCATGTCAGGGAAAGAAAAAAAAGATCTCAAAACTATCTCACTCCTGTTTCCTCTTGTGCTTTGCCTAAGCCACTTAAAGATCTTGAGAAATGGGAAGCTCCCTTTCCATTCATCTGCAGAGAGAAAGTTCTTTTTTAAAAAAATCCTTTTAATTTTTGCCAGCACAGCAAATCGGTGCTGTTTTGAAACAGCTATTTTTTAAAAAAAAGCTCTTCCAAAACATCTCTGATGCAATTGCAGCAATTAAAAAGAAATGGAAAACTTCCTCTCCCTTTGCCTCTGCAGGAGAGAGAGAGAGAGAGAGAGAAAGGAGCTTCCATTTTCTCAAAAAGAAACAGCCATTCAGCCACTTTTATTCAATCCCAACAATTAAATCTGGTGGGACAGAACCAAAATTGAGTGACCCTATTGCACCAAAAAGAAACAAACAGACAAACATGCAAACAAAACCTCAGTAGCCCCTGACAAGGACCCAAAAAGCCTCAGATAGTTATTGTTCAGGGATGGACTGCTTTCTGATGGTACTTACATCATGGTCATTGGGAAAATGAGTGAGTCAGTTGATCTCCCACTAATTTGGCCCAAACTCCATGACACATGGCCATCTGATGTGTGTACATCCCGTGGTGTGTGTAAGTATATACATAAGTAGCACTTCAGGAATGAAGATTACAATTAAAAAAAGAGTGAAGAGATCAAATATCAAGAGCTCTTCCCATTTAGGTATACAGTGGTACCTCGCATAAAGTTGCGGTTTTTAATGGACACATGATGCATCACATAAAGTCCAAAACCGCTAAAAATGGATGTTATCTGAGGTATTTGGGATAGGAACCTCAGATAACATCCATTTTTGGACGTTATCTGATGCATCGCCCATTTGATTCAGATAAAGTTCAAAATCGGATAAAGTCCAAACTTTTGGAATGGAGTTTGGACGTTATCCGAGGTTCTACTGTATTTTGCTTTGTTGTCATGTTGTTGCCTCAGAATGAATCAATGAGGCTTGAGATTTGGACTTTTCAAAGGAAGGCCCTATTATTATTATTATTATTATTATTATTATTATTATTATTATTATTATTATTATTATTATTATTATTATTGTTGTTGTTGTTGTTGTTGTTGTTGTTGTTGTTGTTGTTGTTGTTGTTGTTGTTGTTGTTGTTGTTGTTGTTGTTGTTGTTGTTGACAAAGGAGGATGCATTTAATGTGTTTTTTTTTGTTTGTTTGTTTCAGATTTTCTGGCCTGCTTTAAGAAATATATTTATACCAGTATTTCTAAACTGCTGGCTTGCCAAACATGCTTTGGAGAATATGATTGTAAGTATTACAGAATCACTTAAATAGGAATTGATTTAAAGAGGAAGAGACATATTCTTAGTTTTCTTTAAATGAGGCATTAGAAAAAGAGGTCACTTTGTAGTCCACTTAGTATGTGATACTTATGTTCAAGCTTTTGTGATGTCACTGAAAGTCCATGATAGTAAATTGGCAAAAATAAGTTAGCTTAATTGCTTTTTGAATTGCCTTTCTAATGGCAATTGTTGTCTTTTTTAACCTTCTGCTTTGCCTCCCCATAGTTTAGCAGTTTTGCACTCATGAATCCAAAGGTACTGTCTATGTTTATGACAAAACCATTGATCCATCATTAATCCTTTTGACTCTGTTCTTTTTCTTTTTCTTTTCCTTTTACTGACTCGAGAGCCATGAATTCAGCTTAACAAATGCCAATTATGCTTGGCTGCTATACCATGGTGCTATGCAAACCATGAAAAAGCATAATAAGAGTTGAAGGCTCTGCTCCACTTATTCCTGCCTAGCATATTTGGCACTTCTTTTTTCAGCTAGCAACTTTGAGACAGAAACTAAACATACACAACAAGAGTACCATTTTGAAATAACAATGCTGTTAACTGATTTTGTTAGTCTTATTCCTTGAAAATCCTGAAAATTCTAGGTCTTGTATAATGAATGCAAACCACTTTGAATCTGGAGATCTGAAGTGTATAAAATCTGTAATCATTATTGTCTAATCAATGATGCTTAACCTTAGTCTAGATCAGTGTTTCCCAAGCTTGGTTTTTGGACTTCAATTCCAAGAAGCCTATGTCAATTCCCCAAAGCAATGATCAGATAATGTACTGATTTAGGCTTCTGGGAATTGAAGTCCCCCTGTGGGGTGTGTGCTCCACATTGGGAAACACTGGTCTAGATTCAAGGGCTTTTCTTTGGCTTATGAACTTTTTGGACAGTCCAGTCAATTTTCAGCTTCAGTTCTAAATGTTTGGTATAGTTTATTTGCCTAGGGTTCAAAGGACAAAAACAAGGGTCAAATGGATTTTATAAATCAGAAAATAGGAAAACTCCATTTGAGGCAGAGGAATGGTAATGTGTTGTTCATTTTTTATTTTAATATCCCAGTATAAAATAGTAGACAGTCATCCAGTAAATTTAGAAATAGTAATCCATACAACTGTCTACTATTTTATATTGTGATATTAAAATAAAAAAATCAACAACACATTACCATTCCTGTGCCTCAAATGGAGTTTTCCTGTTTTCTCATAGTTTATTTGCTTGCCACCAAGGATTGTTTATAAGTGTGAAGACAATATTATCTTCACCTGTGGACTTATAAAATCCTAGCAAGGCTGTTGGAAATGGCTCTTGGGGGACACTAAGTTAAATTCTCAAGAGCCATAATTTGTGCAGCTATATAACTTTATTTCCTGTCAAAAGCAGAGTGAAAAAGTAGGTATTGGTTGATTCATACTATATTTATACTGGCTGCCATTCCATCCCATTTCAAATTGATTATTATTGGTTATCTAAAGTTGGCAAGCTATGAGAAATTTAGGGAACATAATAAAAAGTCGAGACATCACCCTGCCAACCAAAGTCTGCATAGTTAAAGCAATGGTATTCTCAGTTGTAAAGTATGGCTGTGAGAGCTGGACCTTAAGGAAGGCTGAGCACAGAAGATGAGATGCCTTTGAGATGTGGTGCTGAAGGAGAATTTTGAGAGTACCCTGGATAGCAAAGAGATAAAATAAGTCAAACCTGAAGGAAATCAACCCTGTGCTCCTTGGAAGGACAAATGTTGAAGATGAAGCTAAAGTACTTTGGCCACCAAATGAGAATAGAGGACTCACTCAAGAAGGCCTTAATGCTTGGAAAGATCGAAGTCAAAAGGAAAAGGGGGCAGCAGAGGATCGGATGGCTTGATGGCATTGTTGACACAATGGGCATAGAGCTGAGCAGGCTGTGGAGGATGGTGGAGGATAGGGGTGCCTAGTGTCCATGGGATTGCAAAGGATTGGACTCAATTGTGCGACTGAACAATAACAAAAAAAGTTGGCATGCGCCCCTTTGTTGGACATAGTGGAACATTTTTGGCCTTCCATGAACTCAGCAGGCTATTCTCACCTCATGTAAATGGGTGTCTGAAAGCTGTGGGGGTCTGGATGGGGACCAACAGGCTACAACTGAATCCCAGCAAGACTGAGTGGCTGTGGATTGGGGGCCCTGGGTTGCCCAGGGAATTACCATCTTTGGTTTTAGATGGGGCAGTTTTGCCCCAGACAAACCCGGTGCGCAACTTGGGGGTCCTCCTGGACTCACGGCTGTTGCTAGAAGAACAGGTGGCAGCCGTGACCAGGAGGGCTTTCACACAGCTTCAATTAATTTGCCAGTTGTGCCCGTTCCTGGACAGGGACTCCCTGGTCATGGTCACTCATGCTCTGGTCACCTCCAGACTAGATTATTGTAATGCGCTCTACATGGGGCTGCCCTTGACAACCATTCGGAGGCTACAGCTGGTCCAGAATGTGGCAGCCCAGATGGTGACGGGGTGTGGATGTTATGCCCATACCTCATCACTGCTTCTGGAGCTGCACTGGTTACCAGTTTGCCTCCGGTTGCAATTCAAGGTGCTGGTTTTGACCTTTAAAGCCCTATATGACAGTGGGCCAGGCTACCTAAGAGACCGCATCGCTCTAAGGACGTCTGTCTGTCCAACCAGGGCAGACCGGAGGGGCTCTCTTATTGTACCATCTGCTAAAAAGGCTCGCCTCTCTAGCACAAGGAGGAGGGCCTTCTCCGTGTCCGCACCAGCACTCTGGAACCTCTTACCAACAGAGCTTCATCTCCAGACGGAATTGCTGCCTTTCAGAAAAGAACTGAAAACTTGGCTGGCAGGCCAAGTATGGGTTGCAGGTGGAAGGGTGACTCCCGTTGGGTGGCTGGTATAGTGAATTCCTCCCCCCTCGGTCCCTGCACCCTTTTTTAGGGGGAGGGTAGTTTTTAAGCAGTTTTTAATCATGTTTTTATTATGATTGTGAACCGCCCTGAGTTGTCCTTGGCCAAGTGGGCGGTATAGAAATTGAAATAAATAAATAAATAAATAAATAAATAAATAAATAAATAAATAAATAAATAAATGTACCATTAACCCCCCTGTACCATTAACAAAACAAGCAACAAATGCAAGCCATACCTGTCAACCCGCGGCTCCGAAAAACGGGACCTGCGCACATCACAGGTTTTACCTTTTCCACGCATGCGCGGAAGCGCTACGCCGCTTGCACAGCCCTTACGCAAGTGATGTAGTGCTTCCGCGCATGCGTGGAAGGGGTAAAATCCTTCCGCGCATGCGTGGAAAGCGTTTCCCCCGCTGCCAAATTACGGGGTTTTGGCAGCGGGGGACGGGTTATGACGTCAATCGACGTCAATTTATGGGGTAATCCCGGCCAAATCGGAAAGGTTGACAGGTATGATACAAGCATTCCCAGAAGCCTCTGAGGAGCATCACTGGCCATTTACAGGCTATTTCAACCCTGTACCTTTTTCGGGCCATAAATAACTATTTTAAAAAATGCATCTGGTGTGTGATTAGCCACTTTTGTACTGAATGTCTCCCTCATTGGTGTGCAATTTTGTCTATTCCTGCTTCAAGCTATACATGGTTGAAACCTGGGTATTACGTTAAGGACTCTTATATATCTTCCCCATCTCTTACATTTGCTTGAGGTTTCTTGGATAGGTTTAGCTTGATGCAAAGGGCATGTCTTCTAGGTAATGTCCACTTTGTAGAACTATGTACCTAGGAAAGCCTGCTTAGTTCCTTCCTGATCAAGTTCTATTGTGAACATGAAAGCACAATCTTGCATGTCTATTCAGAAGTAAGTTTCAAAATGACACACACACACACACACACACACACACACACACACACACGTGTGTGTGTGTGTCATTTTGAAACTTACTTCTGCATAGTTCTGTATAGTTCATCTTAGGTTTTGTTATTTCAGAAGGCTTTTGATCATTTAGTTGTGCTGCCTTAAATTTCAAACAGTAACCTACTGGCTTGACATCTCAATTTTGATTTAGGTGATTGTATTATATTTTTTAAAATCACTTATAGATTTCAGGATTTCTTATTGGTTGTTCTAGTGGTTCATAGTGCATTGACTCTCTTTTTAAAAAAACAACAACAAGACTTGGCCTTTTTTGTAACTTTCTGTTCTTAATTCACACAACAAAACCCATCACATATACGCATCTATAAAGAAAATGAATCTACAATTATTGCAGTGTTGGAAGCATGTAAGAAAAACTACACATTTGCATGTGAAACGCTGTATGAATTACCAGTATTTTTAATATAGTTGTCATCATGTCTGAAGACTATTCATTTCTCTATTTTCCTATAATTTAGAATGATCTCCATAGAGCCATTCAACGCACACAGTCTGCAATGTTTAATCAAGTTCTGATTTTAATATCTACATTACTATGTCTTATCTTTACATGGTAAGTAGTATGTGATTACAATATTACCGCTCTTGTAATTCCTGGGTGAAACTATTTCAAACAATAATTTTAATCACATGTTATCTCTAAAAAGTTTTATTTCCACTGCTTTAAAAGTCTTTGAAACCTGTTTATGCAATTTAAAGAATGCTTAAATAAATATGTAAATAGTTTTTGTTTAATATGGATTCCCAGAATCTTCAGGTGAGCGTTTTCTGTTCTTGGGTAAGAACTCCTTTCAGTTGTTGTTCCCCCAACGCAAGTGATCTAAGATCTCTTCAGGACATTCAGGAGAGCCTTAACATTACTATGACATAAGTAGTTCTTGAAGATCTTTCTAAGAACTTTCTTTGTAATAGCTTATATGCTACTGTGCTGTTGTGGTGCTAATGATATTTAAAGTCTCTCATGAGTACTGTCTTTTTGCCACTATTGTAGTGGCTGTAGAGAAGGTCTCCTTTCTTCTCTTTTAGTTCCTTACCAAGTAGATCATCACAAGGGCTTATAGTTTTATTTGCTTGAGGAAAAATCTCTGCATTAATGTAATATATTACTATGCAAAGGTTTATTATATAGTAATACTGATTCGTATTTTGTATGGGCTTTCATCTGATGTTACGTTTCTTTAACATGATCTGTGTTGTTTGCGGAGTATAGTAATGAACTTGACTTGCCATATTATTTAAGGATAAGCTTATGGTGGAATAAGTGATGATGGGATGTATGAATTGTTTTTAGTAGGGTCACCTATTTTCACATAATCAAAAGGTAAAAATCACTTTTTTTGTAATGGATGCATATACTATTTTAGAGTAGTATTTTTGAATACTTATCTAGTAGGGTTTGCTGTCAAGGAGAATATTAGGATTTATGGGGAGATTAGAACAATTCTTTCTCTCCACACATATGTACATATATAGATAAACATACATACATTTATTGTGCAAAATAGGGGAAACAGTTATCTGCCATGTTGTCTTAACATGGAGAGGATTGTATTATCCAACAGTACTATGTAGTACATCTGTTATTGTCACTTGATCTTTTTATGCCTCCAACTTAATACTGTTGTGTAGAGATCATTGCAAGTGAATGGTGGTGTTGTACTATTATTTCCATTAAATCCAGTCTCCCTAACATTTTATTTTTTATTTTTTGCCACTGGTTGTGCTAGGTTAGCGGCAGAGAGTCTAACATATAGCTCCATCTCAGCCTACTTCTTCCATCACAAACTGCAATATTTCAAATCTCAAGGAAAATTTCAAGTGAAAGGCCAGGTGTGAAGGGGGATATGTCTATCAACAGGGGTCATGAGTTTAAAAAGTTCAAGGACTACTGTTCCAGAAAGGGCTTCTGCAAAATTACAGAATAATCAGTGGCAAAGGAAGCCCTTGTGTCATTGGAAATTGGTCTTCCTTCATCTTAACACTGGAATGCAGCTCAACATTACCATTTTGAACATCTGTGACAAGAGAGAATGAAAAATAATATTTCGGATAGTGTACTTCAGTATGTACCTTGTATAAGACTCAATCCACCTTATGATATGAGGAATCCAGAGGTTAAAATATGAGATCTAATCTTGAAACTCCTTTTGATTTTTGTAAGAACTTGTAAAAAAATGTTGCACTGTGCAATTTTACATTTCTCATGTTTTAGTTCCAGTACATTCTAGAACTCAGTATATGCTTTAGTTCTGGTGGAAATGGTTGCATGGATGCTTTGTATTGACCTTATGGTTCTGTACGAAGCAGAGCAATAAGTGATTTTGGATGAGTTTGTGTTTTTATGTTTGCTGGTATAAGAATCTTTCTCACCTTCCAACATCATATGAAAGTAGCTGCTGAAATACAAAGGATGACCCATCTCCTTTTCAACGCTCGGTTAATTATGAAAAACAAAAGTACAGTATTTGGCAGCAGGCCAGGGTCTATAATTGACAAGGGGAAGAGCACTGCTTTGAAAGTAACATTATGTTCTGGTGCAGCCTGCCTATTCTGTAACTGACAGAAAAAGATGTTAAGAAAATGGCAAGTTGACTGATATTGTTGCCTTCAGCAGCTATAGATCATAGCACAGTTTACCCCATTTTATTCTGCCCTCAGACTGGAAACGTTTCATAGACATGCCAGTGCCTGAGAGAGAGAAAAAAATTATTGCAGCAGTAAGATGACAATGAACAAATTGAAACTGTTAAAAATCAAGCCTGAATGATCTCTGGAGGCAAAAATGACACAATTGAGCCTGTTGTACATTGGACACATCTTATGGAAGACAAGACACAATGGAAGAGACAGTAATGCTGGAAAACTTGAAGGCTGCAGAAAAAGGAGGAGACAAAATATGAGACAAAATATGACAAAATATGATTCTATAAAGGAATCAATAACTTGAATTTATAAAAGATGATCAAAGCTGTTAATGACATAACATTTTGGAGGTCACTCATTCATAGTATCATTAAGTTGCAGGTGACTTGTGGGCACATAACAAAATCAAAGGCTGGGAGCCTTGGGCAGGCATAAAATCTGAGCTGGGAGGAAAGTTTCAAAATTTTCTGTACAAACAAATCTTAAACAAAGTTGTGATGTTGGTCATTTGCCTACACAGCAAGCATAAAGTATAATATATGGTCTGGATCAAACTATTCTATTTCTTATCATTTTTGCTTTATTGTAAAATAGAAGGTTTTATTATACATCAAGGAAAATATATTGGATTCATTCAGGAATTGTGTGAGGTCCTTTCTTGTTATTTTATTTCACACACCTCCCCTGATAATATTCCACCAATTACTCCTTGCTTATCCTCATTTCCTGCCAGAAAAGAAGGTTGAGACCAAAAATTAAATAATGCATCAAGGCTGTGTTTACTTGAAAGGAATTCCTTATTGCCATGCCAAATCAATTATCCATTCCATTAAGTTTGCTTAGAAACTGCTGGCTTTTCAATGGGGTTGCAAAGGACATATTTATGGGTAGCTGCTGATCAGACTGCATAAGCCATAAGACTCCTTTCCCCTGAAACAATGCTCAATAATATTAAAGATCTCCTTACCCTATTCTGTTCCCATGTTAGATCAGGAACTTTCCGCAACTTCATTTAAGGGACTTTGCTTGGAGCTTAGCCTGCCCAGATAAATAGAATCATTTATCCTAACATGTTAAAATGTCACTGATAAGCACACAGTCCTAAATATATGATTTTAAATACTGTATGACATGGTGGGTGGGGCAGAAAGAAAAGGTGGGAAATGTCAAACCTAGGTCATCAACCTAGCAAAGTCTAAGTCACCAAGGCAATCTTGGTCAAACCAAAGAATGCCTGTTCCAGTGTTTGCTGGAACATAGCATAAATCAAGGGTCATAAAGAAGAGGAACGGAGATAAAACACATCCTTGCCTAACCCCAGTAATAATCTTGAAGAAGTCCATATGACTGTTCTCAGTCTTAACACAGCAGGTTGATCATAATGTCATTAAAAATAGTAATAAAGATTGCTGGTATTCCGTATAGATGCAGGATCGGTCAGATAGTGTCAGTGGACACTATCAAATGCTTTCTTGAAATCAACTAAATTAAGGACCAGCGGAAGCCGATACTCAATACACCATTCTATGATGTTTTGTAAGAGAGAGACTAAACAGAAAGTAAAAACAAGCAAATGCTAATGAACCATTGTTCTTTCTGGCTGATTTTCCCATTTGAAAAAGCCATTTTAAGTTATTGTTTTTTCTACAACTACTGGATGGATTTGATGCAAATTTAAAAAAAGAGGGGACTATATTATTTTTCTTAGTTTTCAAAGGTAGATAGTTGAAATAGTTTATCTGCTGAGAAAAAAGTCCCTTGCATCTGAACAGGGGTAATATATCATGTATATACTTAAGAAATAATCTCAAACTGCTTGACCAAACGTCACCAAATTTGTCACAAAACAGCATCAGACTCTATTCCTAGTTCACCAAATTTGATCTGAAGCTTGATATATAAGGCATAATTTTATCAGGGAATGCCCAATTCTTAGAATTACTTGGTAACATGTTAATTTGCTCTGCATCCCTATAACATTTTGCTGTACCCTTGTGCAGGAATTATACAGGGAACTTGGATTTATCAACTAAAGTAGAGATACAAAATGATGTTTGTACACTTTAGATTGCATTTGGGTAGGTGAAATTGGGTTGTCTCATGGAGAATATCATCATAACTGTAGAAAGAAGGAACATAAACTTACTGAACTGCACCGTGGAGCTCACTCTGCATATTACAAGTTAACTCTGAATGGTCCAGAAGAAATTTGCTGTGCTATCCAGAGAAACTGTATCCCTAATGTAAGTAGTAGCTTGGCAATGAAGAGGGCAGTGGCAGTGTAATCTCTGGTTTATAGTACACAACGACCCTGTACTTCTAGTAAGTTGCAGGTCATTATTTGAGGAGAACAGAACCCCAAATATCAGAGTATAACTCTCTCTCTCTCTCACACACACACCCCAGCATGATAGGCTGCCGATAGTTATACTCTACTGTGGCTCTGTCTCTGATTGTTAAACTTTGTCCCTCTTACCTTCTTCTTTCAGGCCACCTGTGCAAGGAAAAAGGAAAAGGCTGCCCTTGCTTGAAAGCCAGTTGTATCTGACTCTAGGGTTCAGTGCTCACCTCTGTTTATAGCCAAAGAGCCAGCTCTGTCTGCATCTGCAGACATTTCTGTGGACATGAGGCAGCCATGACTAGACACTGGAGTGCATGGAATGGTGTTTACCTTCCCACCAAAGTGGTACCTATTTATCTACAGTACTTGCAATTTCTTGCTTTCAAACTGCTAGGTTGGCAGGAGCAGGGACAGAGACAGAAGCTCACTCTGTCATGCATCACTCAGGTCTGCTGACCTGCCGACCTTCCAATGGTCAAGTTCAATGTCTTTAACCACCAAGGTGATAAAATACAACTTTTTTTGTCACAAAACACCATAGCAGTGGGAGGAGGGACAGAACATCCCTTCATTTTCGACAACATTGGAGCTTTAAATCAAATACATGCATCTATGTATCATAAATTGTTCCTCTCCCTTCAAATTCTGTTCAGAATACTTGAGCGAATACCAACTATTCTTAGGGCAAAACATTTTTGAAAGCCAAAAAACATAAATTTTAATAAGAAGATTATGCATCAGCAAAGCTATCATCAAATTTCAGAGTCTTCCAGAAAATATTATTAATATATAAAAAAATTCTCGGTTTCCACAGTAAATTCCAGAAAATAAAGCAAGCAAAATCAGCTGATTATCTGTATTGTGTAGACATCCCAGTCATTCTGACAATTGGCATGGAGATTAAAATTCTGGCTGACTTTCAAACCTATATGTCCATTAATTCATAGTCATATAGCTTCAAAGCTTCACATATATCACAGCTACTCATTAACATATATGTGAAGGAACAACAGAAGTCTACTCAGAGTAAAAAGAGTAGGGGTGATGTAAAGCTCAGATATTAACCAAGGTAAGCATTTCAAAATCCCATGTATTTCAAGGAGGTTTTTTAAAAATTCAAACTTCAATTATTTCCCATTAAAAGGGATGACACTGAAAAATTGTTTAATCATGCCTGGTAGAGACTTCAAATTCTTCCTGAAATATGATCTGATTGCCAATGTCTCCCTGCCCCCTGCTTTGATGTTCATTTCCCGTGAAGTTAAAATGAGTCCTTGAAGGAAGTGAGCACTGGTAGTGTACATCATTCATAAAATGACAGTACATCATTTGTTAGATTCTTTTGACTGTTTGCAATCTCAGATAGCATGATTTTTTAAAAAATAATTAAGGTCTGCATCAATGTAGTAAAAACTTTAATCTGCTATTTCTGGAACGCAAACACAATTTCTTGTGTTTTTCCCCAAAAAGGAAAATATTTTCTTGTAGAAGTACCATTAAGGCTATAATTACCCTTACAAATAAGGAACTGAAGGTCAGTGAACTAAAAGAACAATAAATTTTCTGAATGATTCAAACCGTTTGCTGCACACATGGAATTGTTCTTGATTTTACGTAAGAGCAGTGGTGGGCATCAGCAGGTGTGCACCAGTTCGCCAGAACCGGTAGCAGAAATTCCGGCTGGCCACGCCCATGCAAGTTTTGTAATAAAGTAGTCCTAATTTGGGTGCAACACAGGGCTTTCCCCCTTGCCACACCCACCATACCGCACCCACAGTGTGGTAGTAACTTTTTTTGGGGCCCACCACTGGGTAAGAGCCCTGGTGGTGCAGTGGTTAAAGTTAAAGTTGACTCAACCTTCCATTTTTCCAAGGTTGGTAAAATGTTGGGGCAAAATGCTAATGAACTTGTGAACTACCCAGAGAATGTGCTAAGTACTGTGGGGGAAGTATATAAGTGTTATTGTTATTTCAAGTAGGCTTGAAAGGCTACTGTTAATGCATCTGCTTGAAATCCTCCATCTCTACTTTTAGAATCACCTCTTTGTTGGACTACAGCACCCATCAACTCCAGTCAGAATGACTATTATTCCTTAGTCTACTTTACAACATGCATTTTGAACTCTTAAAATGAAACTCTTCCCTCACTATTTTTTCAATTATTATATTTATCAAGGAGACTAGGTTTCTTCTTAGCAAGACACCAGACATTTTGATTTTCCAAGTGGCTGTATTCATACAATGTACTAGTTTAACTCAGTGATACAATTTAAAGAAGTATAACATTATGGACTTTAGAAGCTTGGGTTTTGATCAGCCCCTTGAGTGCTTGCAGTGTTAACAAATTGTCTGGAGTTATCAACTTATTATTATTATTATTATTATTATTATTATTATTATTATTATTATTATTATTATTATTATTATTATTATTATTATTATTATTATTATACCGCTTTCCTTCCCCTAAGGGAACTCAAAGCAGTTTACATAGTGAGAAATATAATATATACAAAATATAAATTCATACAATACAAAATACAAAATCATAATGGCAATAACAACAATAGCATGTCAGAAACACACTATATATATCACAACACAAGCCATTCCCACCAAAAAAGGGGGAGGCGGGGTCTGAGAGCACCGGCAGATGTTACGAGACCTGGTGCTCGTGCCAGCGGGCCTCCTCGCTCTCACATAGGCCAAGTCCATGTTCCTCATCTCCCTCAAGGCCAGGGATGGCAAAGGGAGAAAGTCCAATGTACTGTGGGGAAAGGCGGCAGAGTCCTCCATCCCATAGCCACCGCATCTTTTAAAACCTCTCCGGACAAACATAGACCAGAGGGCGGCGGCGGTGACCACAGCTGTTCTTCATCCGCAGCAGATGGCGTGAGCTGCAGAAAGGAGCGGCAAAGTCCCCCTGGCCAGGGAGGGGCTGGTCCCGGAACACCTGCGGCGGTGGTGCAGACGGCACTGGCAGGCTTCCTATTTCTCCAGTGGTGATGAGGCTCGGAGGTGTGGCGGGAGCGCTCTGACTGCTTTTATCCTTCCCTGGGCAGGTGGAGCCCAGGAAGGAAGGTGGGAGCTGCTTCCACCACCTGAGGAGCTTCAGCTGGAGCTGGTCCTCTGGCAGTGACGAGGCTTGGAGGTGCGGCGGGAGCACTCTGACTGCCTTTATCCTTCCCTGGGCAGGTAGAGCCCAGGAAGGAAGGCAGGAGCCACTTCCACCGCCCGAGGAGCTTCAGCTGGGGCCAGTCCTCCGGCGGTGACGAGGCTCGGAGGTGCGGCAGGAGCTCTCTGACCATTTTTATCCTTCCCTGGGCAGGTGGAGCCCAGGAAGGAAGGCGGGAGCCACTTCCACCACCTGAGGAGCTTCAGCTGGGGCCGGTCCTCCGGCGGTGACGAGGCCTTTAACAGATTTTTAAACTGTAAAGCATGTATATATTAAATATTGCTTTAATAACAGAAGATTTTATTTTTCAGGACAGCCTCTGATGTCAACGTGATTGTGAATTAAATTTGCTTTTAATTTATACCCCAGCACTATTGCATGTGGCCTTTCACCATGATACATAAGCAACCAAGGCAAGAAATCAGATATTAAAGAGGCAGTAGATATATGTGTGTAAATGCTATTAATTGTACTTAGTATCTGCTAGAGTTGGGAATGAGGATTAAAATAAAAATTGGTGTTGGCTGGTAGTTGTATCTTATCTTGTTTCACCATTATTATAGTCTGATGTAACAGCATGGACATTTTTTTTTTAACTTGCCATCAAAAGTGGTGGAATTTTGATCATTCAGCTTGGAATTTGCACTTCAATATGTGTATTGGAAGGGGACTGCTGTGGCTTAGTGGTTAAGATGCTGAACCTGAAGGCCAGCAGGTCAGCAGGTCGAGACCTGAGTATTGCATGATGAAATGAGCATTCATCCTCTGTCCCAGCTCCTGCCAACCTAGCAGTTTGAAAGCAAGAAATTGTTAATAGATAAAGAGGTAGCGCTCAGGTGGGAAGGTAAACAGCATTTCATCCACTCAGTTGTCTAGTCATGCCTGACACATGTCCACAGAAACATCTGCAGAGGCAGACAGTGCTGGCTCTTTGACTATAAAGTGTGATGAGCACCAAACCCTAGAGCAGTGATGGCGAACCTTTTAGAGACCAAGTGTACAAACTGCAACCCAAAAAACATTTATCTCAAAGTGCCAACACAGCAACAAGGGAGGAAGGAAACACTTTCATTGGGCTGCTGGGCAGAGGGGTGGGACAAACTCTGTGCTGGGGTGACTGCATGGGTGCCCACAGAGAGGGCTTGGGGTATCACCTCTGGCATGCATACCATAGGTTCACCATCACTGCCCTCGAGTCAGATATGACTGTCTTTCAAGCAAGGGTGACCTATGTGTATTGGACATCTTTTATTCATTTTATTTCACTGTTTGTTAATTATTCGTACAGGTACTTGTATATTTAAGTTAGTTATGGTTTCATTTTAATTATTATTTTTATTATGTGCTTCTGTTTTATATATTTCTAGGGGGTTAATAGCTACCTATGGCTGTTAGTTGGGTTTTAATTTTGTTCTTATGTTCATTTAAGGCAGGGGTAATCAACCTTTTCATGCTGCGGGACGGACCATGCCCCCTCAGACAGCTGAGCAGGCTGGACTGGTGGTTACCCCCACCATAACCTGCATCCAAGGCTGTTGTAAATGCATTTACAACAGCTGTGGGTGCCTTTACACTGCCGTAAATTATGTAAATTGCGTAAATGTGTCTGCTTCCACTTCCAGTGGTGGCAGTGACAATGCAGGCCACATGAAATAGTGCTGAGGGCCAGGTCTGGCCCATGGGTTTAAGGGATCAATTTGTTTATTTATTTGTTTGCACCTTTTATCTAGATTTTTCTTAAACTTTAGTTCATCTGTTATTTGGAACTTTTCACTTAATTGATTGGCTAGGGACTTTTCCTGGGAGTTTTTGGGAAGGCAGAGAACCATTTTTTGATTACTTTTTAACTTGGGTTAGCTCTGAACCTTTCTGATGTTGCATGGAGACATATAATGGTCTGTGTAATATGGAAGATTGTAAATCCATCAGTGTAATAACTGGTAGGGGAAAGTATGAGAATGGTCAGATTGTTGGCTATTTCAGGAGAGTTCATTCTAGATGTTTCATATCTATTTCAAGCTCTAATTCTCCTTCCACTGACACATTCAAGGTAACCACCTAGGTCCCTGGGAGCTAACCTTGGCATTCCAGCTGTTATTGGACTTATTGGACCTACCAGAAGCCCAAATAACTCCTGTTGATCAGGGCTTCTGGGAATTGAAGTTCCAGAACAGCTGTAGAGCCAAGGTTAGCCATTATTGATCTTGGTCAACCTTCTGCTCTGGCCCTCCTGCTGTTGAACACCATGTCAGTAAATTATAAGACCCAACTGATCTATGATTTAATCATAGATGAAAAAGCCAACCTGGTTTGTATAACAGAGACCACAGTGAGGACAGATGGAAGGGCTGCTTACTCCCATATAATCTCCACCCCACCCAAGGTTATTGCATGCAACACCAAAGCAGGGAGTGGATTGTCCACAATGATTCAATTGACATCAGGAGAAGCTTTGTCCTGTTGTGCTCCAACTAAAAGTATCTCCAGCTGTATGTGGACCAAAATGACAAGGAAGGAAAAGAGCTGGTGTACTTCTGTCCCCATGGTCCACTGGGTAATTGTACTTAATCTCTACTGTGTTGTTGAAGTCCTCCCCAGTTTATACTCCTGACTTCAAAATCCACACAAAAATGATGATCCCTGGACCAGCCTCCATGGACCTATCCCACCATGTGAAGAGTCCCACAAATGTGGCAGGTCAGGCACTCAACCTGGTGTTTATGGCTGGGCAGAGATATCATGACCTAGTTCCTCCACCATCTCATTGTTAGATCGATGTATGCTGAAGTTTGGACTTAATGCATCCTCAACGGAGAGGATTGACCCATTAAGATGGTCCACCTTGAAGGCTTACAGATCTGATTGGTTTAAAACAGGCATTCACAATTTACAGCCCATGGGCCAGACCCGTCCCCCAACACCATTCCATCTGGCCCTCTCAGCCTACAGCACTTCTGGGGGGGGGACAGCTGTTTTGGGTCATTACCAGAGATGGCCATTAGAGGGCACAGTGTGGTTTCCCATAGGAATGCATTGAAAACCAATTTCATGTTCTAAAAAGAAAAAAAAGCCAAAAATAACCTAGAGGCAGAGACAAGCTGAGGCAGGTGAGGTAGGAAGGCTCCTTTTGTTTACCTGTGTGTGTGGGAGGAGGTATTTTTTTAATAAGGGAGTTATTTGTTAAGGTGCATGCAACTTTCTGGTGAGCACACTCCATTTTTGCAAAGCACCAAAAAGCTTTGCATTGAAAAATGGAGACACCAGTGTTGAATTCATTGTATTGTTGCTTTGCTTGGGTGCCATTATATTTTGTTTATGTGTGTGTGTGTGGGGGGGGAGGGGGGGAGAGTATTTGTTCGGTTGTTCTGTTTTTGATTTGTTTGTTTTTTTGTATTATCTGATATTGTGTGTACACCACCCAGAGTAGGAAATTCATAATAAATAAATAAATAAATAAATAAATAAATAAATAAATAATACTATTCAAAAAAATATAGTACACCCCCACCTACCCACCCACCCAGAACAGTATGTGAGAGCTTGACTCGGCCCCTGGCTTTAAAAGCTTAAGAACCCCTAGTTTAAAGAATGCGTTAGGTGGGTTTCTGACTGACATGATTCGTGCTTCTGTCAAGGCCTAGGTTTCCAGGTGGTATGCAGCAGTGGCCTGGGAGGCTGATGTGACTATTCCAAAATCCTGTCCAGTGCAGAGCTCGATCCTCATCCTTGCTTACAGATTAGTTATGAGCAATGAAGCAAACAAGGAGATGGCTAGAGAGCAAGTGGCAGGAAACTCCTTTGGTTTATAATGTACTTTCAGCTGGGAAGCCATCCAACAAATCTAGTAATGCAATAAAAGCTGGGGAAAGACAGTATAACACCAGGCTCTTTAGTGAGGCATTGAACCAGCAAACACAAATTTACCAAGAAGTTTTGCAGCCTCACCAATACAGGACAGCCAAATATGTCTAAATTGGATGTAAATAGCTTTAATAGTTTTGCAGATTGAAACCAACTGATGGAACCTTGAATCCTTTAATGGTGCAGTTAATCATATTGTGATGTCAAAAGTACCATTTGTCTGGTTTTACTTGATCAGTTTCAACCTGTGATGCCTGATGATGTGGAAGAGGCACTTGCACACTGTAAAGCCGCTATCTGGCCATTAAATCCTTGTCTGGACTGGTTTAGAAAATCTAGAAATAAAGGGACAACAGAACCGTATAATCACAGAATAATTGAGTTGGAAGGGGTCAATGCAAGATTCCAAATCAAACTAGATCTGATAGATGATTGTCCCATTTTCTTTTCAATGCTGCCAGCATTGGAACACTTACCACCTCCTGATGTAATTGTTGTACTGCTTTATGTGTTTCCTGATATCCAGCCAATATCTGGTGTCCTGTAGCTGGCATCCATTATTACGTATCCTGGTATGAATGAGAACAGATCCTGCCCACCCTCTTTTTAATTATCCTTCAAGTGTTTCAAAAGTACGATCTAATCCTTCTCAATCTCCTTTTCTCAAAGCTGAACAGGCTTAGTTCTTCTAGTCTTTCCTCATAGCGCTTGTTTTCTAGTCAACCAATCATCTTTGCTGCCTTCCTCTGAATTTATTAGCATCCTTCTTAATGTACAGTGTCCAGAACTAGACACAATACTCTAGATGAGGTTTGATTAGTTCCAAATAGATGGGGACTAGTACCTCATAGGTTTTGGAGACTAACATGGCCTAAAAAAGCATTTGCCATTTTTGCAGCCACATTTTGCAGCAATGTTGGTCTATACTATTTCCAAGATCCTTCTTGCTCCTACTATTACTGAGCCACGTATTTGGCTCATTCACAAAAAAATCCAACCTACTGAGAGATGATTTGAAAAAACTTTAGACCTGTCCTGTTTCTGGGCAAATTAACTGAGTCTGGATCCATTTCATTTACATTCAAGCACTTGTCATTCTGCATGGTGACCACCTAATGGAGGATGACCAGAAGGATGTAATCTTGTTAGTTCTTCTGGATCCATCAGTGGGTATCTTTCTGGATAGACTGATGCATCTCGGGACCAGTGGTTCAGCTCTTCTTTGTCTCCAGACCTTCCTCAATTACCATGTCCAGATGGTTCACCTTGGGAATGCTGTTTTGGTCCAATGGGTTTAACATTTTGGTGTCCCACAGGCCTTGATCATCCTCATTGTTATTTAACATCTACATGAAGCCATTGGGCAAGATCATCTGGAGATTGGAAGTTTTTAGCTCTTTATATCTTTCTGTGGCAGACGCTGGTCATGTTCTAGAGCAGTGGTGGAAAACCTATGGCACATGTGCCAGAGATGGCACTCGGAGGCCAATCTGTGGGCACCCATGCAGTCACCCTAGCACAGAGTTTGCCCCGCCCCATTGCCCAGCAGCCCAAAGGGAGTGCTTCCTCCCTCCCCCAGCACAGATTTCACCCCACCGCTCTGCCCAGCACCCCAATGGGAGCATTTCCTTCCTCCCCTGTTGCTGTGTTGGCACTTTGTGATAAATAAGTGGGGTTTGGGTTGCAGTTTAGGCACTTGATCTCTAAAAGGTTCACCATCACTGTCCTAGAGTGCTACCTGACCTTGTTAATAGACTGGACAAGGCTAACAAGATGAAACGGAAGCCAGGAAAGTTAGAGATATTGTTGTTGGGAGGCTCACCTGATAGATAGATTCTTCTTCCATGTCTAGGCCAGATGTGAAACTGCCAAAATGAAGGGACATTTTGGTCAGTTCATTCTGCAGTTCCTTTTGCCTGACCTAGTATGAGAAAGATTAGCTGGCAAAACAATGTTACCATTACCAGGGTACACCCGATTGTAGTTCTAAAAGAAGCCTGCACGTGACTTGGAATGGCCCCAGGCTCGACCCCCAAATACCTGGGAGTTACTCTCTCACTTTCAGGAACCACTGCCTTAATACAATATTCTGAGGAAAATAACAGGCACAAGTTGGGGTGCCCAACCACACACATTAAGAACTTCTATGCTAGCTTTATGTTACTCTGCAGGAGAGTATGCTAGTCCAGTGCAGTACAGATCATAACATGCAAAACAGGTGGATGTGGCCTTAAATGAAACAGTGAGACTGGTCACAGGATGTTTAAAACCAATCCCAATGCAAAATGTGCATTACTCCACCAAATTTCTGGCGAGAAAGTGCTACTCAGAAAGAATGGGTCAAAGAAGTGACTCAGAAATACACTTGCTCATCTGGAAGGTGAGCAAGGAACTACCAGATAACTGAGTAGAACCACATGAGTCTCTACTGCCTGGCCAAGAACAATCATGGCCTGTATGGAAAGCTTTAATAGACTGTGTGCAAGAGTATGAAGATCAAGGGCTAATCTGAGAGAGCCTGCAGATGACAGCCTGTGTGAATGCGGAGAAGTACAAACTATCTCCCATTTGATACAATGCACACAATGCCCCTCAACGTGCACTGAGGAGGACCTTATGTTGGCAAGAGGAAATGCTGTTGAAGTAGCCCAATATTGGTCAGATGTCATCTAGCCCTTTTTAATTCTATTTGTTTTTAGATGTGTTAATTTTAGCTTTGTATGTTATTATATGCTGGTGGTGCCTCTGACACAAATAACGAAAGACCACACTCTTTCTCTGTACCCTGATAGACAGATGGAACTGCCCTTGAAGACCCTGGACTCTTCAGCTGGTTCAAAATACAGCTGCCCAATTAGTTTTTGGAGCTTGCAAATCCAGTCACATTCCCCCAATCCTGCCCTGCCCTGTATTGACTCTTTATTCTTCCATGCCAAATTCAAGGTGCTGATGCTGACATACAAAGACATAAATATTTTAGAACCTGGATTCCTGTCAGAGCTGCTCTCCCAAATAACCCCTACTCATGTCACCTGACCCTCTCTGGCCTCACTGCTATGGGTGGCAACCCTGAAAGAGCCACAGAAGGTATCAATGAGGGTATTGTCCTTATGGAATTCTATTTATTTATTTATTGTTAAATTTCTATACCGCCCACTCAGCCAAAGCCGACTCTGGGTGGTTCACAACAGTGGGTAAAAACAGATAAAAACAAATAAAACAGATAAAAACCAGCAATAAGAACCCACCCCTAAAAAGAGAGGGGTGCAGGAACCGAAGAAACCGTGGGGCAGACATCCTCCCCTATATTAACCACCCAACGGAAGCTACCCCTCCATCTTCACCCCAAACTTGGCCCGACAGCCAGGTTTTTAGTTCTTTTCTAAAGGGCAACAACTCCGTCTGGAGACGCAGTTCCACAGGCAGGAGGTTTCAAAGGGCCGGTGCAGACACAGAGAAGGCTCTCCTCCTTGTGCCAGAGAGGCGAGCCCCTCTGGCCGATGGCACTATTAGAGAGCCCCTCCAGTCCGCTCAGGTTGGACAGACGGACATCCTTAGGGTGATGCGGTCTCTAAGGTAACCTGGCCCACTACCATATGGGGTTTTAAAGGTAAAAACCAGCACCTTGAATTGCACCCAGAGGCAAACAGGTATCCAGTGCAGCTCCCGAAGCTGCAATACAGTACTACACAAACATAATGAGAATAGACCTGTTCCCCTCCATACAAACCTTTAGTAATCTAGTTAAATCACACCTTTATAAGGAGGCATTTTGTAGTATTCTTCATTGCATTAGTCTTCTGTCAATCAAATGATATTCCTGATTCTAAATACGTACTTATGCAGTTTGATGTGCCTTAAATAGAAGAACTTAAACTATTGACACAATTTCCTTATTTTTAACCTTGCTGTGAAAGAAGAAGGCATAAAGCTCCACTGTAAATATGCATCTAAATCTAGAAATATTGATAGCTTAGTGCTATACAATGGAATTTGGAGAGGATGTCATCAAAGAGCAAGGCTCTACTTCATACTGTTGTTCTTGTTTCCACTTATATACTGCTCCAAAGTCATAAACATTTTCAGGGTGGTTCACAAGGTAATTATGCAAACTACAATTTGCCCCAGTGAAAAGAGACAAGTAAATCAAAGCTGCAGTTTAGCTGGCTGCCTAGTCAATGATTAATAGGAACAGAGTACATTTGTCCTTGATTTTTCTCCTGTTTTGCCAACATGGTAGCTTTAATACTAGAGAGAATGCCATTTACTACCACTGTCAAGACAAATAATGGAAGACCACTATTTTGAGACATGCAGTAATAAAACAACTTGTATTCCTGCAAGCATAACTGCATTCCTAGTTGTATGATAAAAAAACAACTCAATCCTTTTGACCTCAGTGTCAAATATCCAAGATATTACAACTGTTTGGCTGGAACAAGCCACCCTTATAAGTCTGAGACAAAGTACATGCATAAAGAGACATAAATTAGAAACACTGTCAATGTATTAATGGTGTAATGTGCTCCAAGACCCTAGTCTCGACCTCAGCACAAAATTGTATTTTTACCTTGGTTGTTCTGTCCTCATATTCCAAGAACTGTAATGAAGCATATTCCATGGCACAATGAAATGAGATAATAAAAGTGACTCATTTTCAGATGTCATATCAAGTTATTGTGTACCATGATTTGGATTCCAAATTTTTCTCCAATTCATGGAAGGCGTGAGTGGGTGGGCAGGAGAGACACTTAGCCATGTCTGTAGTTATCTGTATCACATGCTCAAGAGCCCTCCAATTCCCAGGAGCAAATTTTTCAGGCAAAAAGGAATAGACTGGGGTGGGCAATAGAGGGAGAAACAGGAGAAAGAGAGAATGTAGATATATTAACAGAATATACCTGTCAGAGGGGTCTAGGATGCAAACCTTAGCAGACACAGTTACTATTTAGTATTTACTTTGTGTATGGTTGGTTTCCACTCTCATGTCTAGGTCTGGAGGACTGGGCAGGTGACCTGAGTGGAAGGTCTTTGAGAGAAAACACATGGGTCAGGGCAATATAGGGTTTGTGCTGGTACTCTCACTGCACTGGCCTAAGGAATTTTGCCTTAGTGGTGCTGTTGATGTCCCACAAACTTGTTCATTCAGGAGACTTTAGTAACCACTGGTGTGTGTTCTGGTAATCCTGCATAGCTGCAAAGACTTTCATTCAACACCATATTTCAAATGAATCAATTATTTTGCTATTAGTTTTTTTCTATTGTCTTGATTCTGTTTCCATACATAGTAACTGGAAATACAATAGTGTGGATGATCTTGACCTTGGCCTTCTTTGACACATCTTAACACTTGTTGATTATTTCTGGTTCATGCACTGCTGTCATTTTTATTCTCGATCTTCCAATTTCTTGGCTGCACTCTTCATATAGATCAGGGGTTCCCAACACTTTTACATCGTGGGCTTGACCATGACCCCTGGACAGCTGAGCAGGCCAGACCACACCCATGAAAGTGGAAGCAGGCTCATTTATGGCTGTCATAAATGCGCCCAATTCTGCATTTGTGACAGCCATGGGCACATTTATGCATGTTTGGGCACATTTTATGGTTGATATAAATGTGTCCGCTTCCACTTCCAGATGTGGTGGCAGCACTGGTGATGGGCTGGATGAAAATAGTGCCACGGGTCAGGTCAGACCCATGGGGCATTGGTTGGGAATCCCTGATATAGATTGATGGTTGACCAAGTTATACATTTTTAACAATTTCAATTTCTTCATTGTTAATAATAACATTGTTTATTTCTGCAAAAACCATTTTTTGTCTTTCTAAAGTTCAGTTGCAGCCCAGCTTTCATGCTTTTCCCCCACTCTCATCATGAGTTGTTTTAAGCCATTACTGTTTTCTGCCAGTAAATGGCATCATCTGCATATCTTAAAATATTGATGTTTCTTCTCCCAAGCTCAACAACTTCTTCAATTGAATCTAACCTTTCCATATGATATATTCTGAGTAGAGATTGAATAGATAAGGAGAGCAGATTCAACCCTGTTTTGTACCTTTGCCTTTAAGAAACTATTCCATTTTCCCATGTTCATGTCTTGACAGCAATTTCTTGTTCACAAAATATTTGGCCACACTCATTTCTTTTAGAAGAATTTATAGAGTCTCATTAACCAGATAGTAAAAGGCTTTGCTGTTATCTATAAAACCTTCTTCAAAAATCCTCTGGTAGGCTTTTGTGTGGCATGAAAGTCAAATTATCATACCAAAGTCCTTAACAAGTTATTTAATAAAGTGGCTGTAGTTAATTTCAACTTGGTGTTTGTTTCTTTATTTTGGGATGGGGAGGCAATGTGTGATTTTATTGTTGTGAGCTGCCTTAGATCCCATATTTGGAAAAAGGCAGCTTATTAGGTAGGTAGGCAGGTAGCCAGGCAACCAGGCAGGCTCCTGTTGCCAACATATATTTGAAATTTGCTCTCAAGTGTTTTTTCATTCTGAATCTCCTTTAAACATGTGTTGCTTTTTCATACGTATAATATGCCTTTGTACAGCACCCTAAACATCACTTTGCTACCACGGAATACTAATGCAATGGTTCTATAGTTACTACACTCTTTGCAGGCGCACCCCCCAAAGAAAGACTCAGACACTGGTATTGGATTAAAGGCATCGGGCCACTTTTATTGAATAATGCCCTAGTCAGAATTATCACTTTCAATTGGTGTATCATCCAATTGTAATTCTTTAAGGCAAGCAGGCCACAGTAACACTGGTAAGGTTCCTCCCAAAATGCCAATGGAAATTGGCTACATGTATCTATTTGTATCAATTTGTTTGTTGACACAAACAAATTGTTGACCGGAGTCAATATACTATCTACTGACCCCACCCTATGACGTGTATCCATTCAATATCAGGGTGATGCAGGCTGTGAAGCTCCTGACATCACCCCTTGCCTGGTTCGCCGTTGACCGGTCAAACCTATTTCCCCTGTACCTGTCTACGTGTTGGCCAGTCAATTGCGAACCTGCCGGATACCTATGTGTCATAAATCTGTTACCTTACCAGTGCTACCCGCCAAAAGTGACCAAAGTCAACTTACCCCTATCTCAAACACTAGCGACAGTGTGGGATGGGCAAAAAAGCAAGAACCAGAGAGCCAATTGTAGGTTCAAGCCAAAAATTCCCACCCGGCCCCGAAGCGACCAGAAAAATCACACTGTCCACTAGGGAGGGGGTGGAGGGGAAAACTTCTCCTCTCCGTCGTTTCGACAAAATGGCAGCAGAGCTGCCGCGTGGCCACCCCTTTTAAAGAGGGTGGCCATGCCCCCTAACTCACCCGGATGTCTGAGTCCGGGTGGGGGGGGCGCAAAGAGCGCGGCGGCCATTTTGGCGCCACGCTTGCATTGGCATTTAGTTTCCTAAACACTGGAATGTGTACTGAACATTTTCAGTCTATGGGTCATTGTTTTGTTTTTCATATTTGTTGGCATATTCTTTGTGGTGTTTTGAGGGATTCATTTTCTTTAGCTTGGAATAATTCTACCAGTATTCCATTTCCCTTTGGTTATTTTTGTCTCTCAAATACATTCATAACAGCTTCACTTCCATTTTTTAACACTGCAGGTTCTTCATCATAGGATTCTTCTTCAAGGAAATCTGTCCTTCTTTTATCTCTTTATTGTTCTTTGGAATATTGTTTCCACTTTATTTTTGATCCCACTAAGATGCTATTATCCTCTCTGATATTTCAGCATTCTTAACAATCTAGTTTTAAATTTGATGTATCTTTTTGAATGGTAAAGAGTATAAGAGAATATCTTGTATACAATTTTGACTGCTGACATTGGCTCATGCTGCCTTTGCTATTTAAAGTTTTACATCTTTTAACCTGCTGGCAGCGTGGGTACAATATTACACAGTAAAATTAGGCCATTTTCTGGCATTTCA
Organism: Bradypodion pumilum; assembly: GCA_035047305.1. Classification (NCBI taxonomy): domain Eukaryota; kingdom Metazoa; phylum Chordata; class Lepidosauria; order Squamata; family Chamaeleonidae; genus Bradypodion; species Bradypodion pumilum. The sequence continues at coordinate 149,532,470 of JAWDJD010000004.1, forward strand.
AGTTATTCATACAGAAGCACTGGAGGTGTTTTGAAGAATTAAATTCTACACAAACTGTTGTGCTCACAAGGAACAATAGTGAAGTAGCTCTGCTTTGGGAAGTATCCTTGAAGTTGTGGCAGCTGTAGTCAAACTGTGAATAGGTCTAGTGATATGTCATGTAGCCTCTTGCTGGGGAATAACACTGAGATAAATATCACTCTTTATCCTCAGGCGAAGATTACTTTGCATGAAATTTTTATGGAAAATCTCACAGGATTTCTGAACATTTTTTGTGGAAGAAGTGGCAAGTAGTGCAGTTGTTACAAATCCAGCCCTTCTTAGAGGCATCTGTTCTAAACAGGAGTCACATGGAAGGGGCGTAAGAAACAGCAAGTTGTGCAGAGTGGCATCTTTCTTGCACAGTAGTAATTTGAAAACGCATTAGGTTGCACAGAATCCCACTATTTCTTGCACAGAATAACACATTAAAAACAGAAGGAGAGAATGACAAAAGGCTAGGCTCTTATTTTCTTTAGAAGGCAGAAATTTTCTGGAAAGATAGCAATGCTTGGAAAGGTGACAGGAATGAGATGTTTCATGCATACTCATCAGAATTCTGAGTTAAATACTTCACCAGTTACACTATGTAGGCCACAGAGTAAGTTGCAGTAAAGGAAGGGGTTCTTTCTAGGTAAACATAGTTCTTATATTTCCCAGATGTAGAAAAAGTAAGCAGTCCATAAACCTCATTATTTCAGTGGCTCATTTTACTTCTTTAGCCCTGTGCTTTCCTAAATATGTTTGGGGATTCACCAGAAACCAACCATGAAGGGGCAGCTGTAAAGTGTGAGTAGATGTTTTGCAGGGGGGGGGGGGGTGATTTCCCTCTTGGTCCATTTAACATGAAAGGTAAGGAGCTGTAGTGCCAGGTTCATAGTTGGACACTAGGAGTTTTCTAGTATAAAAAACATTCTTCTAGGCTGGATGATATCAGCATCATAACTACATCCTTGACTCCGCTGTCTGCCTTTGGTTGAATTTATTACCCCTTGGATTCTTGCCCTTGCAATTCCCACACCACTTAGCCCACTGATTACAGGGCTTGTTGAACATGTTATCATTGACATTTCATGTGTTTCTGCTCTAATTATTACTTTTGCATTAAACATAAGGAATATACTTTTAAAAAAAGGTTACATTTTGTAATAACATAGGGTATCTTAGCTTTTGAAAATATCTTCCATTTTTTTTTATAAAAAAGTTGGTGAAATATGGGCTGGAAATTGTGTTTGTTTGTAGTTTTTATATATCACCATTTTGTACTCCAGGGACTGCAGTGCCTCAAGGGGCTAAGATGCTGACTGGGAGGCGGAAGGTCAGTAGTTCGATTCCCAAGTACGGCAGGACGGAATGAGCTCCCGTCTTTGCCCCAGCTCCTGCCAACCTAGCACTTCGAAAGCAAAAAATTGCAAGTAGATAAATAGGGACCACTTCAGTGGGAAGGTAACAGTGTTCTGTGCACTCCGGTGTCTTGTCATGCCTGCCACATGACCATGGAAAAGTCTGCAAAAGTAGACAGTGCTGGCTCTTCGGCTTTGAAACAGAGATGAACACTGAACCCTAAAGTCAGACATGACTGGCTTTTGAGACATAAGAAATAATGTGCAATAGAGAAAACCATCATTTAAAGCAGATTTTCTACATTTAAAAAAAAATAAATAAATCCAAGTTTGAACAATCAACATTGAAGTCCAAGAACAGCTGGTTAGCCATCAGGGGACTAGGCTCTAGGGTGTATCCGTTTACAGTCAAAGAACCAGCACTGTCTGTGTTTGCAGACGTTTTCAGGGTCATGTGGCAAGCATGACTAGACATCACTGTTACCTTCCCACCAAAGCGGTACCTAGTTTGGCGTGTGCGATTTCAGTTTGTGCAGCAGTTTTTTTTCCTGCAGCTTCCTTTTGATTGGCCGTGGCACGTTTCCGAATGTTCCTTTTGCTCGCGCAAAAGGGAATTGAAGTTCCCTTTTTTGTTTGCATCCGGGGGGCTCCTGCCCCACTGGTGCAAAATTCAACCCGACAGTTACCTGCTAACCCCAGTCGGGCGAGTGCACAGAGGCTCGGACGGGGCTAGTGGGGCCTGGCTAAACATCCTTTGTCACATTCCAACGGTTAACGTACCATTTTATAGGTATAGATGTAGTAATTTAACTCCATTCTCTTGCATAGTGGAGACTATTCTATTAGGAATTTTACACCAATGTAGGTGGTCTAATGTATTTAGTATTATTTATTTAAAATATTTGTACCCCACCTTTCTCTTCAAGAGGACCTAAAGTTGCTACATAATTGTGTACATCACGTTGGTGAATTGCTGCTAATTAGTGATTTACTGTTCACAATCCTGCTCATGTGCCACAAATTCTGGCCACTGTTCTCATCACACATTTACAATAAAACTATTTGAAAACTGGGATGTGTTCTTAAGTGGCCGCGGAGGATGGTTAGGGGTGTGAAAATTAAGTCATGTGAGAAAAAGTTAAAATAACTGGTCATGTTTAACCTGTGGGGATAAGGTAGAACTCTTCAGCTATTTGAAGGGTTTTAAAAGAGATCTCTCTTTTGTTGTTTGATAGGAAAGGACTTGCACCAACAAAGGGGTGGTGACGGCAGTGAAACAAGTTTCTTCTAAAAAATAAGGGAAATTTTCTATCAGGATCATCTGTTTGAAAGTGAAACAATTTGCATCCAGGAGTGCTGAGTTCTTCTTTTAAATATTGAACCAGGGGTTGTCATCCATGCTGTAGCTGTCTCCTGCATCACAGTCTGTGCACTGAGCTAGATAATCTCTAGTGTCCATTACAACTATAATATATGGATCTATGTACTGGCTTCATTCGGAATAGTCTACCCTTCCCTCCTGGAATTATTTTGGAAGGAAGGGTGTAAGGCTACACCCTATTTATAGAAAAAGAGAGGGCATAGAGCTAGGCCACCTGTGTACCCTCCTCTCTCTCTCCTTTCCCGCTTTATGCCTCACTTCTGCCAAAGTGCACATTGCTTGCAGAGGTTAAGAAATACTGTCCTAGTTTTGATCAGTTATTGTGCAATCCCATTCATTAAGATGTCAAAGTAGTATATGTCAAAATAGTTACAGCAAATATTTGTTTCAGCAAATATTTATCTTCTAGACCCATGTAACCTTGTTTATCAGGTTGTTCTGCAGTTTCTGGAAGTCACATGGCTTTGATGTAAAAGGTTATTTTAACCATTACTGATCTGTTTCAACTAACCATACTGACTTTAAAAAATGCTGCAATATAATTTAAGTGATCTTTATAGTTGAGTTTGGTTGTCACCTTTTGATACTGATCTCAGCCGGCATATGCACGAGGCCTTTGCCGGCCCAGCCCCCCAATAAAGACACAGACACCGTTGCTGGATTTAAAATTTGGGCCACTTTATTGATTGTGCCTTAATCTTAAATTATGACTTTAACTTAAACTTAACTTCAACTTTTGTAACTCATTAAGGCAAGCAGGCTGCAGTAGCATTGGTAAGGACCCACCCTTAATTGCCAATTACTATTGGCTACCTTGTATCCTTTTGTATCAATTTGTTTATCAATAAACAAATTGTTGACCCAAGTCAGGATGCTACCTGTTGAGTCCAGCATCTGACGTATATCCGGTAAAATATCAAGGTGATGCAGGCTGTCTAGATCATAGCATCACCCCGTTCATGGTTCGCCCTTGACCGGCCAGCCCCAATTACCCTGTACCTTGTCCTTGGGTTGGCCAATCAACTGCGAACCTGCCGGATACCTATGGGTCATCTACTTTACCTTACTAGTGCTACCCGCCAAAAGTGCCCATAAAAAACAAAATACCCCGTATCTCAACCATCAGCAACAGTGTGGGATGGGTGAAAATGCCAAGAACCAAGGGGCCAATGCAGGTTCAAGCAAAAATTCCCACCCGGCCCCGAAGCGACCAAAATAATCTCACTGTTACGTAGGGAGGGGGTGGAGGGCAAAGTTCTTCACCCAGCCGATCTGTTCAAAATGGCGGCGAGCCGCCTCGTGGCCACCCCTTTTATGCTGTGAGTGGCCACGGCCCCTGAGAGGCCCAGATGTCTGTCTCTCAGGGGTGGGGGCTGGCAAAGAGCACGGTGGCCATATTGTGCTGCTGCGCTTCCCTTGCTGGCCCAGCCCCCCAATAAAGACACAGACACTGTTGCTGGATTTAAAATTTGGGCCACTTTATTGATTGTGCCTTAATCTTAAATTATGACTTTAACTTTAACTTAACTTCAACTTTTGTAACTCATTAACGCAAGCAGGCCGCAGTAGCACTGGTAAGGACCCACCCTTAATTGCCAATTACTATTGGCTACCTTGTATCCATTTGTATCAGTTTATCAATATAACCAAATTGTTGACCCAAGTCAGCGTGCTACCTGTTGAGTCCCGCATCTGACGTATATCCGGTAAAATATCAAGGTGATGCAGGCTGTCTAGATCATAGCATCACCCCGTTCATGGTTTGCCCTTGACCGGCCAGCCCCAATTACCCTTGGGTTGGCCAATCAACTGCGGACCTGCCGGATACCTATGGGTCATCTACTTTACTTTACCAGTGCTACCCACCACACGGGGAGGCATCCATGATGATTCACCCCCCCCCCCCAGCCGCCTACTCGGTCACCAGGCCCGCTTGCAAATCCTCCATAAAAAGGTCCATACCACTCACTGAAAGGTGTACCCACTCTCACTGAACTGTGTACCCCAGGCCGTAGTCCTGTAACCCTATCCCCGGATGTGGGACCGATGTCCCTGAACCGTGTTGAACAAGGAACCAGGCAACAGCCCTGTTCACCAACTGCCGGGCACAGTCCAAACCATGAGGATCAAGTCCTCTCTATAGTGGTGTCTGGGCATGATCTGGGACCATAGCAGCCACGTCTGCAGCCACATGTGGTGTAAAACCTCCAGGTCCCTGCGCACGGATACCGTCAACCAAAGGCTGGTGATCTGTGCGAGATCGTTGCCTCCCAGGTGAATTACTAGGATATCCGGAGGTTCGGCGGCCCTAATGGACATAAGGAATGACATCAGTTCTGGCCACCTCATGCCGCACAAACCATACCACCGAAGACACGCAGCTGCGCGTAGTCCGAGATGGGGACCCCAATGCAATGACGCTGCATAACGTGCAGCCCAGTACACATAGCTGTGTCCAACCAGCCAGACTTCCACCGGTGTGCACCAACACACAGGGTCTGCAATAAAGGAGAATAAAATGAGGGCAGGGAAGGCACTCATGCAAGGATAGGACGAACATATAAAGCAAAACGCGCAGATCCCCATCTGCCCATCCGACGTATGTTGGCCTCTGAGTACCCAAACGCAGCAGCCGTCGATTTGGCGCCTATCCAAAATGAATGAGTACCATACCGTGCCCCAGGGACCCCCAAACTGCGAAGTGCAGTTCCCGTAACTTTCCAGAATTGGAATTTGGTGAGTGGGGACCCATCTTGGAGGCAAAACAACAGGCCAGGGCGCGAACCCCACAGTGCCAAGAATTGATGCAGGGCACCGATGGGACAAATGTCAGCAAAGGTACAGCTCAGGAGCGTCACACAACTACCCCTGCCTTGCTGATCAGCTTTAGAGGAGCGAATCCTCAACTGAGCCGAATCTTGGGTGAGGGAAACATCAGCCAGTTCCAACGCCCTACGTGACATGTCATCTTTAGAAAGGGGCACCAGCTCACTGATCCTAAGGGCCCCGAAAAAAGCCACTGTGGTGGCCATACGAAAAAGAGACTCCTCGTACCGGTCATAGCAAAGGCTATGCCAAGCCCTAGCAAGGCTAGCCAGCAGAGAAGGGGAAACAGGTTGGCACGTGTCAGGGCAGTGGCCACATTCACGCGTCCACCCTTCCAAGACACGGCGTATGCGGAAGTCTCCGGTGTGATCAGGGTAACCGCGTGCCTTGGCAGCAAAGGCCAAAGCAGAAAGCCTAGTGGCAACAGTGCATGGAGCTAACCCTTGGCTATGAAGGTGCACCATATACTGCAAGACATGTTCAACCGGGATTGGCCATATGTCAGGCAGGTGCACATCCCTACAAAAGGCTGTAAATTGAAGATACATGTGCTAATAAGCCTTACGCGTGCGCGGGGCGAGAGGCATGCCGATCGCCTGTTTCACTTCTCCTCGCCAAAGGTCCACATCTCACTCGGAAGTGGAGAGGGAAGTTCCTCTGCGTCTGGCACTAAGACCCGGGACCGGGAGATCTGCAGGCGGGATAAAGCATCAGCAATATCATTGTTAATGCCTGGAACATGTCTAGCCTTAAACAGCACATTAAGGCGAAGGGACCGCAGCACAAACTGCCTAACTAGGGCCATAACTCTGGGGGACCTGGAGGTTAGTGCATTGTCAATGTGCAGCATTGTCACACCAGAAATGAACCACGGAATTAGACCACATGTGACCCCAGAGCATAAGCGTGCCCAGAATGGGGAAAAACTCCAGGAACGTGAGGTCCCTCAGATGCTCAGTATCCCACCATTCTTCGGGCCACCTACCATAAGCCCACCTACCCTTAAAATAGATATCATAACCCAGTGAACCGGACACGTCCGACTGGACCTGGAAATTGGGAGTGGCAACTAACTCCGTACGCCAAAAGGACACCCCATTGAACTCCTTGAGGAAATTAAGCCAGACCGAAAGGTCGGCCCTCAAGCCCCTGGTGATCCAGACCCTGTGGTGCTTCTTGGAAAGACCCACCATGGCGTCGCAAAGTCGCCAGGCAAATGCCCTGCCTGGGGTAACTACTCTGCAAGCGAAGTTGAGGTGCCCATGCAGGACCTGCAACTCTCGCAGGGACACCTTGCGTTTGGCTAGCATAGCCAAAATTGCATCTGAGATCCGGGTCACCTTCTCACGTGGCAACCTAGACGTTTGAGCCAGAGTGTCAATTTCTATACCCAAGAATGTGAGAAAGGTGGCAGGGCCCTCTGTTTTTTCAGGAGCAAGGGGAACACCAAGTTCTGCCATGAGCTCCTGAAAGGTGGCTAACAACTGTCCACAGGTGCCCGAGTCGTGCCCACCACCGAACAAAAAAATCGTCCAGGTAGTGCGCCACGGCCCGGGATCCCAACCTCTGAACGAAAGCCCAATGAAGAAAGGTGCTGAAGCGCTCAAAGGCTGAGCACAAAATCGAGCAGCCAAAGGGCATAGCCTTATCTACATAAAACTTTCCTTGAAAACAAAAACCTAACAACTCAAAGTCGTCAGGGTGTACGGCCAACAATCGAAAGGCCGATTTAATATCACATTTTGCCAGTAGCACCCCGCAACCACATGAGCGGACCATTTGCAAGGCTTGATCAAAAGACGTATACCGGACCGAACAAAGGTAATCCGGTATAGCATCATTGACCGACGAGCCTTCAGGGTAGGACAGGTGGTGAATCAAACAACATTCACCAGAGGACTTTTTAGGCACTAAGCCGAGAGGGGACACCTTTAAGTTTAAATATGGGGGGTTATCAAAGGGTCCAGCTACCCTACCCTCCATAAGCTCCTTGGCTATCTTCTCTGCAGCTATGCCCTCCTTACCCCGAAGTGACTGCAAATTTGGAGCATCCTGGGGCATGCGTATACCCATGAAAGGGATGCAGAAGCCAAACATAAAACCCTCCAACAAATAAACTGTGTCATCCTTCCTCGGATAGACACGCAACCATCTTTCAAGAACCTGAAGTCGAATTGGGGAGGGGGCCTTTAGGATGTGGAGTTGCCTCATTGCCACCCCTGGCTGGCCCTTGTTGTCCACAACCCCTGCCGCACGACCCTCCGACCTGCGGGCATGTGGAAGGAGCGTGCGGTCCCGCACAGGAAGGGCACTCGTGCCTAAACTTGCATTGGCGCCTATTGCAGACACCAGAAGACGAGTAGCTCCAACACAGCAGGCGGGCTGGAACCCCCTGCTCTGCCAGCTGGCGGGGAGACTGTGTTGCGCCGGGCCGCTGCACCGCATGGCCACAGTGATACCGATCACCGGGTGCCGGCTGTGATGGGGTCATATAGAGCAACCATAAGAGCTGGCACGGCTCATCCCACCTCATCTCGGGGTGCAGGGCAGCTCTCATTCTAAATTCCTCGTAATAGGTTAACCATGACGGGCCGGGGAAATCTACGTAAGCCCCATAAATGGTATCCAAATACTGTATCATCGGGATCGCCATATCAGGGCGAGCCCTAAGATACACTGCCGCATAAATGAGATAAGCAGGGAGCCAGTTAGCCCACGCACAAGGCGGCTTGCGATGACAGGACAACTCCTTGTCCTTGTCATCCTGCCCCTCTTTCTCCTCCTTGGTGGGCTCTCGATTAAGTAAACCAAAGATATCTACATACTCCCCCTGACATATCTTATCCCTGGTGGCCTGTGACAAGTGGTCACCAAGGGGTAGGGAGTAGCCGGCCGTGGGCATGGCAGCGGTAGGCGCAGAGTGATATGCCGTGTTGGCCGGCGGGCCATACGGCCAATTGGGGTATGGCAGATTGATAGCGGGAGGCAGAACACCGGGAAGGGCCAGTGTGTAAGTATCCCCCAAGTGACAGGGGGCAGCAAGGCAGGAGCGGGCAAGGCGGTCGTGGCCTGTTGAGGCCAGGGCCATTGTACCGCCACATTCACATTAGGTGAGTGGAGTGTGTTCTTGGTTGACCGACATAATCACATGCTGCACCCCCCCAGCTGCCCCCACCGGGGGTTCCAGCTGATGAGGGGCGTCGGAGCTCGCAAGCGAAGCCAAGCTCTGTGTCGCCTGCGGTCCGAGCCATCCTGGAGGGCCTGCTGGAGGCAAGCCCCCTTGAGGTGGTCGCGCGGGGAGCTGCAGAGGGCCGAAAGGCCTCGAGCAGCTCAACCCGGCTGAGGGCCTGTCGTGACGCCTGAGGCCACCCTGCCTCAGCAGACAATGTGCCACCACTGCCAGGCAGCTCCAAACTGTCCAGGGGCGGTGGAGCGATGCCCGCGGCACGCTTCAATGCCGCGATGCGCGCCAAAAGGGCACGTGGGCTGGCTGGATCCAGCCCGCTGGGGTGTTGGAAATTGGGCCCAGGAGTAGGCCCCAGCCCCCCAAAGGGCCATAAGTGGGAGCCCAACCCATGCCCCCCAGTGGGGGGTAGAATGGGACGGTGGGCAGGCCCCGGGCCCACATAGGGCCAGGAAAGGTAGTCCGGCCCATGAGGTGGAGGGCCAGGGGGAGGCCCCAGGCCCCCCTAAGGCCAAGAGGGGCCATCCGGCCCCTGTCTGGGGAAGGCTACCATGGGTGCGGCCTGCGGAAACCCCGCCCGAGTGGCTTGGGGGGTGATCAAAACTGGGGAGCACCCCCTCCCCGAAATGCCCAGCAGGGGCAAGAGAGGCAGGGGGCAGAGCTGCTGCCGTGGGGGGTGCCCGTGCGACCCCCGCCTGGGTCCTCCGACTCGGTGGGGGCTCAGCGCTGGGGGAGATCGCCCCCACAGGGTGCCCCGCAGGGGTGAGAGCCTCGGGGGCAAAGCCCCAGAGTCAACCACCCGGCCAGCCCTCGCCCGAGCCCTCCAGCCCGAGGAGCGCCTGGGTGCAGTAGCCGGGGTGAAGGGCGAGCCCGCGTCCGTTGCACCGGGGTGGCGGGAGTTTTTCGTTTCGGGGCCATCGCAGCCCCGAAGCTCAAAAAATAGTAAAAGGAAGATCGGCTGGAGCAAACTTCTTCGCCCAGCCAATCTGTTCAAAATGGCGGCGAGCCACCTCGTGGCCACCCCTTTTATGCTGTGGGTGGCCATGCCCCCTGAGAGGCCTGGATGTCTGTCTCTCGGGGGGGGGCAGCAAAAAGCGTGGCGGCCATATTGTGCCGCCGCGCTTTCCTTGGTGTTGCAGAAGACATGACAGAAATGTGTAAGAAATACACTGATCACAATCCTGTTGATATCTTGCAGAATAAACTAAAAATTGTGGAGGCTATGTATGTAACCTGGCTGGATGTTCACTGCATGCTTGGCCATTCCCAGTTGGTATGCTTGGTTGTTCATGTAGGCATTATCTGGCTGGCAACATTGGAAAACTGCTCATATCATTATCCTTATGCAAGTTTAAAATATTTACAGTGTCTTACAACTTGCAAGTCTTTCAATTTGCTTAAATACATAGTGATGTAAATGCCCTTCCCAATATAAGAACCAAAAGTAAATGATGCCTGCAGATGTGAATAATCCATAGTCTTAATTTCATCTTGTTTCTCCTAATCCCAGATGAGTTTTCATCAGATTCTTCATTTAGATGAGGTTCCAAGTCATTATTTTTAATTCCTACATGGAAATTTTCATAGGTATGTTGCACCTTTATTGCATTAGATGAAGCATATTTATGTGCATTTTTCAGTTCTATAAATTTTAGGCCAACCACATATGTTTTCCTGCTTTTTCAATTTCTCCAAGTACCACAAACAGATGTGTGAATTACTAAAACAGGGTTCCTTTTGTTGCATAATAGATTTTTGAGAGCTGTAAAACAGACGACTCAGCTGAAGTCTTGCAGTGCACTTGATTTTCCATCCCTAGTGTTTTGATCATTTTCCTCCCAAAATGAAATAGATGTGCTGTTATCCCTGCTTATACATTATAAGTTATCCAAGGCCTCTAAAGTTTTGTAACAAACTGAGGAGCCAATCCAATGTGAATAGTTTATATTGTAATAGATTTTGGTCCCAAAATAGGTAACAACTGTTTGTAACTTTGCCTTTTGGAAAGCAGCAGACTTAGGTTAATCATAAAAAGGATTGTGGGTGAAACCATCAGGATGGGGTGAGGAAGCCTTTAATGCAGGAAAATTGATGCAACCAGTCCTGGCACTGGATCAAGATAACCTGTGGTTATCCAGCAGCTCTTTTCTGATATTAAAGGTTTCTTCACCCTGCCTTGAGGTTCCCGAAGGCTTTCTCAAGACAATAAACTTCTTAGAAAGCCTCAGAAACTGAAGGGAGGGGAATAGGAAGTTTTAAATTTAACTTAATTAAAACATTTCCACCACAGAGTGCTGACATCATCACAACTTACTTGGCACAATTGTGCCAACTAGATTTCAGCCATTGCATGTGCACAACTGAATCTGACATCAAAATGAAGTCCCAGGTTAACAGTCTGCTTCCTGAAGCTCTAGAATTCAATGATACAACCTGAAATAGACCTGAAGGAGCAAAGGTGTCAAATAATCTGAAGACTGTCAGAGACATCTCTAATCTTTAAAGTGTTTTCCAAATCATAGGACTTCAGTGTTGCATAGAATCATGTGAACATTCTTTTTATCAGAACATCAGGTACTCTGTATAGAACATTTTCATCTTTTTAAGTTCCAAGTGAAGAGAGATAAAGTACTAGGAGAGAGACATTGCCACATAATAATATGTTCCCTAAGATGCTATTAGATATGTCTTTTCAATTGTGAGGTACTTCACAGATAATTTTATTCTTGAAGAGATTTTCCCCATTTTTCTTTAAAAATGGCAACAGACTTTTGCTAGGCAGAGGCCATAAATGAGAGTAGTCATGAAGAGATCACTCTTGAAATATTAGAAGGGAGCATAAGAGGAGGCACAATCAGGCTCCTGAGGAAGACACAGAACTTCCGTTTTCTGAAAAGCAACAGATATGGCATTGCTGTACTGGTGTATCTAGTCAGTGAAGGGTTTTAATGGAAAAGTAATTGCAAAAAAATAATTGCCACAAAAAGGTCATGCTTCTTGCATGCACTTGTTTGTTTATAGTACTTTTACTATATATTTTTAAAAGTACAAAAAGTGCATTACTTAGCTGGTATCCCTCCACCAAAATTCCGTCGAGAAAGTGCTGCTCAGAAAGAGTGGGCCAAAGCAAGTTCCTCGGAAACACACCTGCTATTGGATCACCAACCACCAAAGCAGAGACTGAATTCAAAGCACGGCTTCCTCACAACATCTGCCCCTCCAAACAACCAGCCCCCACAGACCACCTTAGAACTACAGAACGCGAGCAAGGAGATACCAGATAAAAGGTTGGGAACCCCTTCTCTAGGCACTAGCTTTGGCCTTTCTTTGAGTGTATGTACAGTGGTACATCGCAGCAGGGCCGCCATCAGGGCAGTACTACCAGTACTGCAGTATAGGGCCTGGAGCTGACAGGGGCCCTGCCGCCACCAGCCATAACAGAGAAAAGTATGTGTGTGGGTGGGGGAGGCAATAGGAATGCTCATTATGGGTCACAGAAATTTCTGATGACGGCCCTGCATCACATAACGAACGCACTGTACAGCAAAAAATTTTGCACAACTAAGTGTTCGTTATGCAATGGCGATAACCCACATAATGAATTTTTTTCTATTATGCGGGGTTTTTGGTAACCGGGATAAACCTGCTTAATGGGAACCCTGGTTAATGAACTTTTTTCCATTATGTGGGACATCTCCCATAGGGAATCACATAACAAATGCATAGCGAAGAGCTCCGTGGAATGGAGTTTTTTCGTTATGTGGGGTTCTACTGTATCTCAATATGCACTACTGGTATCAGGTTGACAAGAAAAATTTAAAAAGAGGCTTAACATGCACAGGCTCTACATTGGCTAACCAAAAGCTGTTATGCCTCTTATTTTACCATATGCCCTTTGAATGTAGAGCTATGTGGACAAAAGCTTGTTCATCAATCAAGCAGTGTTCATGAATGTTTTCGCACATATGGCAGCACTTGGACAGTCAAATTTGCTGCACAAAATATTATTTTATTTCCAGATGCCATGAGTGGTGCTCCTTGCTATGCATGTTGCCATTGAGGGAGTATTCTATGCTTGAGTTCTGATTATTAATAAATAAAGACTTAAATATCTGATCCAATCAATCAATCAATCAATTTATTATTATTTACGACCAGCACAGTAAAATGAGAGGGTTTTTTTTAAAAAAAAATTAAATGTTTAAAATGTAGTTAAAATATATTACTTTAAAACATATCATTTCAAAGTTAAAAGAAATAGAATAAAATCAGTTTTTAAAATTAGTGCTATGGTAAACTGCTACTGCAATAAAAAAAACCCAATGACAACCCTCCCTGGAATATATGGAGAGAAATTTCAGATATGATACATTAACTATATGACTGCTGTAAATTGGTTGACGTATTTCGGCTTTATGTTTATGTCGGGGGGGGGGGGGATGCATTCTCGGATATGGGTTGCAGTCGAGTAGTATGTTGCAATAATTACATGTTGCATTACGGTGTTATTATTATTTAATACCGGTCTTAACTTGTTTCATTTGTATGGTGAATAGTTTATTGCTTAATGTTTATGTTCACGGATGCTATATATATTAAACAGATTCCTTTATTTGTTTCATCTGTGTTATTTATATTTTTTCTGCTTCCATAGAATTATACATCTTTCATAAAATTTCATTTTATGTTGCTGATTAGATGAATAGATTTTTATAAGGGTTTGTTATGACTGAAGGGAAATAATTTGTTCAAATGTGGAAGGAAAACTTGTGTACTGCCTTGTTCTCTCTGGAAGACACGCAGGCTATACATGTAGCTAACAACTAAATGTGTCAGCTTGTCAAAGTAAACATGAGGCTCTTTTTAGTCAAATGTAGCTACAACATTATTTTAGCATGTATTCAGCGCTGTAATTGAGGTGGTGGTGGGCCAGGAGCTACATCCCACACAGAAATTTGGTAGATCTTCACATGTTTATTGTGAAGGTCTGCATAGTAGTTTATATGAACTTTGAGTGAACATGCTTGCAGTGCTCTCATGACCAGGAGTCCTGATAAACCTGGCTTTCTGATAATACGAGTGTTGTTAGCATGTTTGGCTGGAGTACACAGAAAGAGCCTCCTTGAAGACTGCAGTATTTTTGAATCACAATCGGGCATACCCTGGTAATGGCATTTTTGTGTTGCTGGCTAATCTTTCTCATACTGGGTCAGGCAAAAGGAAGTATAACTTGTCCAGACGCGGCTGCCCGGGTGGTGATGGGGTGCGTGCGTTATGCCAATGCCTCATCACTGCTTCGGGAGCTGCACTGGTTACCAGTTTGCCTCTGGGTGCAATTCAAGGTGCTGGTTTTGACCTTTAAAGCCCTACATGGTAGTGAGCCAGGATACCTAAGAGACTGCATCACCCCAAGAATGTCTGTCCGTCCAACCAGAGCAGACGGGAGGGGCTCTCTAATTGTACCATCGGCTAGAGGGACTCATCTCTAGCACAAGAAGGAGGGCCTTCTGGAACCTCCTGCTAATAGAGCTATGCTTGCAGATGGAATTGCTGCCCTTTAGGAAATGTCTTAAAACATGGCTGGCAGGGCAGGTGTGGGGCCTTGATGGCAATGTGGTCCCCACCTGCTGGCTTGTACAGTAATCTAGATTCTCCCTCTTTTTTGTGAATGGTGTGGGTGGGTTTTAATGGGGATGGTTTTTATCTGTTTTTATACTTTTTAAATTTTTATCTTCTGATTTTAGCTTGTTATTTGAGATTGTGTACTATGTGAGCCGCCCTGAGTTGGGTTTCCTGAGTGGGTGACATATTAGTATGAAAATTAAATTAAATTAAATTAAAGTGCAAAATGAACTCACCAAAATGTGTCCTCATTTGGCAGTTTCATGTCTGGCCTAGACTTGCAGTAAACATATGAACATCTGTGTTCTTTGTGGGGTCTGGGCAGAAGGGACTTAATATACATCCCTATATCATCACCACACATTTAGGTCTTCTCAAATTTGGACTTGTTTCATATGCAGGGCTAAAGTCCTTAAATCCTCTTCCCACCATTGTAAATGAATACTGTGCCTATACATATTTGGGACCAAGATTTACATGCTCCCACCAGTAGTAAAACTAAATTCATTTTAAACTTCAACTAGCACAAGGAAATTTTTGCTGCTCATTCCTCTTGCAAAAATGAAACTGGAGACCTTCCTTCATGATAGGAAACAAAGGAACTTCACACACAAAGGAACCAAACAAGGCTTATTAAATTTAATAAGCCTTGTTTGGTTCCTTTGTGTGTGAAGTTCCTTTGTTTCCTATCATGAAGGAAGATCTCCAGTTTCATTTTTGCCAGGAAGTTTTTACATAACATTTTCAAAAAATGTACTTGAAGAAAATAGTTGGATATTTTTGCTGTAGCTCTGGAATGCCAACTGGTCTTTATGGGAAGTATTTGCAGATATCAGTTAATGATGAGTCAATCCTCCAAAGTTCAGGCAATCCATTTATGAAGGTGATCAGAGATATAATTAGTAGCATTTGCTTTCCTAGCACACAAGTCTTCAAAAATATCTGTCAGTTAGTTCCTATTTTCTTTTTTTTTTACACTTGCCAACTACTAATAAAAAAATAGCTACATGAGATGTTAGAAGTGGGAGAAAGCAGGTGTGGGGCACTGGTGGCGAAAAAGGTGTGGGGTGATCTCAGAATCAGTCATTATTTCAGAATATGACAAAACACTGGATATAAGTTATTTTGTGAAGTATAAATTATTAAATCATTACTGTCAGTGAGTCCCAGGAAACTAAACATGGCATAAACCAGGTGTTGGCAACCTCCAGCTCATGGGCCTAATTGGGCCCATGCATATTATTAATTCGGCTCTCAGTGAGAACCTGAGCACCTCTAGACACCCCTCCCCAACCCCTACTGCCTCCTTCGCTGAACCAGGAAGGAGAAGAGAGGACCAGCAGCTATGTCAAGGCAGGGAGGGGTGGCTACAAAAGACTTTCTATCCACCCCCTTCCCAAATGCCTCCTTCACTGAACCAGGAAGGAGAAGAGAGGACCGGCAGCTGTGTCAAGGCAGGGAGGGGTGGCTGCAAAAGACCTTCTATCCACCCCCTTTCCCAAATGCCTCCTTTGCTGGACCAGGCAGACGGCTTCAAGAACTGCAGCCCAACTCCAGCCATGGAGAACAGACACTGCCTTTCCTCCCATCCGGTCCAGTGGGAGGGAATTGGTCCCAGCCAGGGAAGCCTTGGTGGATTGATGGATTGATGGATTGGCACATTGCCACCCCCCTCCTTCACCTCTTGTGGGGTTAGGGAGGAGAGAGGGAGGTGGTGCCAGCAGTGAGGGCCCTTATCCCCCTTTTTTGAGTAATTGTAGGGGTTGGAGGGGTGGGAAGGGAATGGGATTGTATTTGGGGAGGGATGGCTGGCACCCCCACCTCTGATAAGGGGCACTTGGAAATGCCCCAAGGAGGGTAGGGGGAGTGCGGGGGTGGGTTCTGGGTCTGGAGGGGAGAGAGGGTGGGAGAAATGGCCTTGTCAGCTGGGTAGGAGGGGTAGCACTCTATCTGAGATGGGTGGGGAGGTTCCCAGGGCTCAAATTGGGGTTGTGACAGGCATGGGACGATATGGCAGGTACTGAGGGCCAGGCCAAACACGGGGAATACGGGACCGGTGGTTGGTATCTGCCCCTCGTTCCAGCCCCCCAGGTACATCTCTGGGTCCTGAGCAGCTGATCCAGAGTGACCCCACCATTAGGCTGCTGCTGATGAATGCCAGGTCGATCTGCAACAAGATCCCCCTGATTCAAGACTCTATTCAGGAGGGGCGGGCCGACCTGGCATGCATCACCAAAACCTGGCTGAGACTGGAGGATGGTGTACCTCTGTCAGATATGTGTCCAGCCAGCTTCGGTATCAGGCACCAGCCAAGGGATGAAGGAAGGGGTGGTGGCGTCACCATTGTAGCCAGGGAGTCCTTGGGAGTCGCCAGGGACATGGCTCCACAAGTCCCGGGTTGTGAGGCCCTGCTCCTGCGGTTAGGCCCTAAGGGTCAGTTGGGAGTCTTACTCCTGTACTTGCCTCCTTGCAGGGTAAGAGACTCCCTGCCTGAGCTCCTTGAGGCCATCTCCGCATTGGCGTTGGAGTTCCCTAGGCTGATGGTTCTGGGGGACTTCAATTTGCCTTCGCTGGGGACTGGCAGCCATGGACCTGACTCGGGTAATTCATGGCCCGACCAGGGGCAGTGGTCACACACCGGACCTAGTTTTTTTTGTCGGATTGGTGGCAGAGTGATCTGAGACTACAGAAATTAGACACTATACCTGTGCCACGGTCAGATCACTATCTGGTGACTCTGGACTTCCTGGGGGCGGCGGTTTACCGCAGGGAGGCAGGGCCTATTAAATTGGCCCACCCCCGGTGACTGATGGATTCTGATGAATTCCAGAGGGAACTGGGGGATTTTCCTCTGGATCGGCTACACGATTCATCCTAGGCACTTGTTGACCTGTGGTACAGGATGACTACCGCTGCCTTGGATGAAATCGCACCACTACGGCCTCTCCGAGCCCGCAGGGATAGATCTTCCCCATGGTTCACAGAAGAACTGCAGGAGCTTAAATGGGCAAAGAGATGCTGAGAGCGCCGCTGGGTGAAGACCCAAAGTGATTCCGACTGGACACTGGCTAGGGCTGCTATTAAGACCTACCTGGTGGCAATGGAGGTGGTGAAGCAACAATAATTCACCACCCTCATTGCCTCTGTGGATAATTGCCCA
This sequence comes from Bradypodion pumilum, assembly GCA_035047305.1. Lineage (NCBI taxonomy): Eukaryota > Metazoa > Chordata > Lepidosauria > Squamata > Chamaeleonidae > Bradypodion > Bradypodion pumilum. Next base: position 149,550,025 of record JAWDJD010000004.1, read on the forward strand.
GCCACTCTGTTCCAGGTTACCATGTCTCTCGTTGGCCGGGAGGGGCCAGTGCCCGGTTGGCAGGGTTTGGCTGAGGTTTTTGCAGACTATCTGGTGGAGAAAATCGCTCGGATTCGGTCAGGGTTTAATCCCGGCATGGATGGGGAGGGTCCGGAGGGGATCAGAGCTCAGTCTGGCAGTGTTATCTGGGATTGGTTCGATCCAGTTGTCCCTGAGGAAGTGGACAGGCTTCTTGCAGCTGTTCGCACCACCTCCTACCCTTTGGATCCCTGTCCCACTTGGTTGGTGAAAGCCTCCAAGGGGGTGACGGGAGGCTGGGTCGGGGCTATAATAAATGCTTCACTGCGGGAGGGGATGTTTCCTGCACCTTTAAAACATGCTCTGGTGTGCCCCCTCCTGAAGAAACAATCTCTCGACCCAGTGGTTCCAGCTAATTATAGGCCGGTCTCCAACCTCCCTTTCTTAGGGAAGGTACTGGAGAAGGTGGTGATGCGGCAGTTGCAGGGGGTCCTGGATGAAGCAGATTATCTGGACCCCTATCAATCAGGTTTCAGGCCTGGATATGGTACTGAGACTGCATTGGTCGCATTGGTTGACGACCTCTTGCGGGAGCAGGACAGGCGTCATCCATCCATCCTGGCTCTTCTGGATCTCTCAGCAGCCTTCGATACCATTGACCACGGTATCCTTCTGGAATGGCTCAAAGGTTTGGGGATCCAGGGCACCGTGCTGTCCTGGTTTTCCTCATTTCTGGAGGGTCGTACCCAGTCGGTGTGGTTGGAGAGTGAGAGGTCCAGCGCTAGACCCCTACAGTATGGGGTGCCTCAGGGCTCGGTGCTCTCTCCTCTCCAATTTAACATATACATGAAGCCGTTGGGTGAGGTTATCCGTTCCCATGGGATAAGGTATCATCATTATGCTGATGATACCCAGTTATATATCTCGGCCCATGGGGACCCCAGTAATGCAGTCAATGTCCTATCCAGATGTCTGGAAGCAGTTGGGGTCTAGATGGGGGACAATGGGCTACAATTGAATCCCTCCAAGACTGAGTGGCTTTGGATAGGGGGTCCCGCGTTATCCAGGGAGCTGCCAACTTTGGTCTTGGATAGGGCTGTTTTGCCCCAGACAGACCAACTTAGGGGTCCTCCTGGATTCAGGGCTGCTAGTAGCAAGTCAGGTGGTGGCTGTGGCCAGGAGGGCTTTCTCTCAGTTTTGCGTCATCCGTCAGTTGCGTTCGCTCCTGGACCGGGACTCCCTGCTAAGTGTCACACATGCTCTAGTCACCTCCAGGCTAGATTATTGAAATGAGCTCTACATGGGGCTGCCCTTGTCAACCATTCGGAGGCTGCAGTTGGTCCAGAATGCGGCAGCCCGGGTGGTGATGGGGCGCGGGCGTTATGCTCGTGCCTCACCATTACTTCGGGAGCTGCACTGGCTACCAGTTTGCCTCCGGGTGCAGTTCATGGTGCTGGTTTTGACCTTTAAAGCCCTTCATGGTAGTGGGCCAGGATACCTTAGAGACTGCATCGTCTCAAGAGTGTCTGCCCATCCAACCAGAGCGGATCGGAGGGGCTCCCTAATTGTTCCATTTGCCAGAGGGGCCCGTCTCTCTGGTACACGAAGGAGGGCTTTTTCCGTGTCCGCACTGGCCTTGTGGAACCTCCTGCCTGTAGAGTTGCGGGAGCAGATGGAGCTGCTACCTTTCAGAAAAGACCTAAAAACCTGGTTGGCGGGGCAGGTGTTGGGCCCAGATGGAAGAGTGGCCCCCGCCTGTTGGCTTATAAATTAAGCCCCCATTTCTTTTAATTGTCAATGAAGGCAGTTTTTTAATGTGGGTTTTTAAGAGGAATGGGGTAGGTGGGTGGGTATGTTGGGTTTCAATTGGTTTTATTGTTTTATGTGTGTTTTAACTTGTTGTGAGCCACCCAGAGTCAGGTTTACCTGATTGGGCGGCATATAAATTTGAATATAAATAAATAAATAAATAAATAAATAAATAAATACATCACCTACCACGGCGGTGGCGGCAGTGGCAGGAATTGTGTAGTTTTTCTGGGGTTTTGGACAGTCTCCATCATTCCCCAAGGCAGCAGGAGGCTTTTTGGAGCAGTTTTGCTCCATTTGGATAATTGTTTCAAGCTTCCCCACTTTGTTGTGGCTCTTTGAATGTGCTGCTGGGCAATGTCTGGTGCTGTGTGGAGCTTGCATCATTGGCTTGGTTCCTAATGCAGAACCAGGAAGTTGCCCAGTGGTGCATTCGAAGAGCCAAAATGAAGTGGGGAAGCATCAGACAATTATCCAAATGGAGCGACCATGCTCCGAAAAGCTTCCTACTACCGTGGGGAGCGGTGGAGGCTGTGCAAGAAGCTGGAAAGATGGTGCAATGGGCACTGCTCATACCCATCAAATGTGGCTCTGGAAAATACAGGAAATGCTCTGGCGCAGGCGCGCATCCGCAGTAACAACTCATTTGCGCATGCACAGAACCCCTTTGCCCATGTGCAGAACCCCTTTGTGAATGTACAGAGCCCATTTGTGATGGGCACACTTGCGTAGTTACCCCTTTCCCCGCCGTTCAAATACTGGATGGCAGCAGGAAAAGGGAGGGACACACGGAGAAATACGGAATTTCCCGGCCAATCCGGGATACTTGACTGGTATGGCACTGCTGCTGTCACTGATTATGACAAAAGTGTAAGTCTAGGGAGCAACTATCCTTCCGGGGACCCCACCTGTGTATCTGGCCCATGGCACAAAAACATTGTGAACCCCTTGCATAAACAAATCACTCCCTAGATAAAGGCAGTAGATTAGGATATACCAACACTATTGTTATATGCCACGAGTACCCAAACTAAGGCCTGTGGGCCAGATATGGCCCTGAAGCCATTCCATCAGGCCCGTGATGCCCTTGCCAAACCAGGAAATGAATATGGATGCTTCTGCACACATCCGTATTTACTTTCTGGTTCAGCCCAGATGTCCTCATACATGTGCAGAAGTGCCCATATTTTCTTCCTGTTTTGACATGGGTGTGCTCATGCATGCACAGAAGCGTCTGTGCCGAACCAGGAAGTAAATATGGCTGCTTTTGCACATGCACAAAAATGTCTGTGTCAAGCCAAGAAGTAAATACAGATGCTTCTGTGCATTTGTGAGGTTCACACTGAACCAGGAAGTAAATATGGCCACTTTTGTGCATGCACATAAGCATCTGTGCCAAACCAGGATGTAAATATGGCCACACATGCACAAACATGCCCTGTTCCGGGGACATGAACTGACACACTCAGCTGTTCTGGGGGCATGGTCAGGGCACCCCTGGTATATACAGTAAATCAGTATATACTGATATGCAGTCAAATGTGCTTTATCCTTAAATCCTAATGACATTACAGTATCCCTATGATGGGTTTGTGATAACTTGAAATAGAAACTTTGCAGGTTTTTTTTTTTGGCTTTGCAGAGGATATTTCCCCCACTTTTATTAAAACCTTACTCTAAAATCGACACATTTTGAAAGTTAACATTTGATATATTTTTAAGGGGGGATCCAAGACATGGATTTCTGACCACTTCTGGTTTAATTTTGAGAGTAGGGTTGTTTTGTATAGCTTTCCAGTGGGTAATGAGCTTGGGTGGTTCATTCCTAGATCCCTGGAGGTTACCAATCTATTTCCCCATATAATCACACCCTCATATTCTTCCACATATTGTAAATGTAGCTCGAGTATGTAGAAATTGCAGCCTTTCTTCCTGGATTGCTTTTTTTGAAGTGATAGGTCTGCCCCACCCAAGTTCACTATTAGAAAAACACATATAGAGAAATTGATGGGCAGAACAATTTTACAACAGAGGTTGACTCCATCATATAGTTACCACTACTAAATATGTCCTCCTGAATTGTCTAGTTCAACATTTAATTTATTTTTAAAATTTATGCTCTTGTTGGCATCAGTGGCAAGAATAGGAGGTCTGCTTATGCAAAAAAAATGTTGTCTAGATTTTGTCAAAGGCATTTGAGGGGATAGCACAGGAGTTTTCAACCTTTTCAAGCCAGGGGCCCGGTCATGCTCCCTCAGACAGCTTTGGGGGCCAGATGGCCATTTTCCCCTTCCTCCACCACATGGCACTTCCTGGTGTGGTGGAGGCAGTGGGGTTGAGAATCTCTTCTCTAGCATGTCCAGGTCAAGGTCCCACGTCTATGAAACCACCACTACTGGAACAGAAATGGCAGCAGGTCTTTGGCTATTAGGACACTCTCCTCTGAGTCACAGAATTCCATAATAAAGACAGGACCAAAGAATAACTGGAGAGTAATATATGATGGTGATCTTCCACAGGATTTTTTTAGCTTACTTCAACAATATGAGATCAAATCACCCATGATAAATTCCTGTGTGCAGAGAGTGTTAACTCTCAGCTTCCATCTTAGTTGGAAATGATAAGATGAAATCCATATGATTGTCTTCCCCACGTTTCTTCATTACGTGTTGGCTCTCATTCCAAGGTCATTGGACTGACTAGGGGTAAAGGGTCCATTGTTAATTGGGACTGTGAATTCGGTCCCTTCAGATCTTTTTAGAAGTTACCCACTCCAAATTTATTCTGTTTAGCCCAACAAGTAATGCTGATATCTAAACTAAATGAAAATGCTTTTGGCCATTGGCTGGAATCCCACCAGTGCTTATCTAAGGCTTGTATAACTTGCTAATTGATGAAGTGCTGTGGTGCATCTTGGTTGCTCAATACAATTCAGCATATCACATAAATTCCAATAAAGTTCAACATCATGATATCAATAATATGAATTACAGTGCAGCCCAGGTGCTCTGACTTCCCCACATGACCAGACATGTGACAAAGATGTGTGTCAAGCAGCGGCAGCAAGATATATAGACCCATAACTGTCAAGTATCCCGGATTGGCCAGGAAATCCCATATTTTGGCCCTCCTTCCCCCTCTTTCCCGCCATCATCCTGTATTGGGACAGCAGGGTAAAGGGTTTTCTGCACATGCGCCCCCGAGAGGCAACGGTGTGAATGCGCACCCCCGGATGCAGCGGTGCACATGCGTGAAGAGGTTTCTGCGCATGCACACATGCGTTTCTCCCCTTCGCACATGCGTGCCCCCAGAGGCAGTGGTGCACATGCACGAAGGGGTTTCTGCACATGCACGAAGGGGTTTCTGTGCATGCGTGAAGGGGTTTATGCACATGTGCGCCACACCCGGAGAAGATCCCAGATTTCTACAGACAATGTGACAGGTATGATAGACCTTACCAGAAGGTTCTGGCCGTTACTTCAGGGTTGTATTAATTTACTCAAGGGCAGTTTTTAATTGATTACAGGTTTCCCTCATTTGAAGAACTTCAAATACTGTTGATTGTGACTAGTTGAGCATATTTTTTTTAAAAAAGTTGTGGCTTTAGAAGTATACAATATGCAGTGTAATGTGGCTAACCACCTTAGAGTATGCAACAGATGAACTTTCAAAGTGACTTCAGCCACAGACCGCTGGAGTTTATGAAAAGATCTGGTAATTTTGTCCAAGGTCAATCTGAGAGTGAATGAACACTTGCACAGCTCAGAGAGAATCTGGCAGAAAATGGACATAACAACAAAGAAGGGAAACCGTTTGTTTTGGCTGATGAATAATAAGTGTTTAATCCAATAATTCAACTAAAGGTAACAGATCCTAATTCCTTCCGATATAGGAATTTTCAGTCCTTCTTCAGGGATCTAAATCAAAACAAATTGATAATGTCTCTGTCAAAAACTTATATACATAATATACAAAATGTGCAATATGTACATTATTTACATAGTCTTGGATGCATCTCATGCTGTGACATAAAATAAGTTGCTTAAACAATAGTTAATACATCAGTTACCTGTGTATCCCAGTAAATAGTAAAATTTTGAAGCATTAATGTATTATAGCGCGCCCCAGACCTCTATCATGAGTTTATTCAGTGTCGATGGACGTTAAGCTAATGGTGAGCTATGCTTGTATTTAAAGGAATACAGAACCACACAGCTGAGCTCCGAACAGAGATTATAAGAAACATGTGTAATCAATTTCCATGTTGAGGCCCGAGGGGTATAGGGTATGAAAGCGATGTATGAAAAAACACTCCCTTTGTCTTAAAATGATGTCAATATCTTTGCGGGAAAATGAATCTTGTTTATGGCTTTCCAACACCACAAACTTAAAATCATAATCTTTATGATTTTTCTCCAAAAAATGGCTAACGAGAGGGGCAGAAATGTTTCCAGTGCGGATCTTCGATCTATGTTCCCCCACCCTAGTTTTCATTTGGTGGGAAGTTACCCCCACATATCCTAAGCCGCATGCACATACGAGAAGGTAGACGCACCCAGAACTTTTACAATTAAAAAATTGTTTTAAAGTCAAAGTGAACTCGCTACTAGAGATGGTGACTATTTTGGTTTGCCACGCCAAAGAGCAATGGGTGCAGTTACCACACCTGAAATGCCTGGTAATGATCGGGCGTCTTAATTGAATGCAAGATTCATGATCCGATCTACTCACAATCTGTTTGATGGATCTGGATTTCCTAAGCCCTATCAGAGGGTAAGCAGCGCAACCAGGTAAGTGGCTCACGATGTGCCAGTGCTTCTTAATAATGGATTGTACTTTACTCACCAAGGGTGAGTACTGAAAAGAGCAAAAGATTTTCTCAATCGATTTAGGCACATTTTGCTGAAATAACTGCTCCCTGGGAACTAATCTCGCCTTATTCAAATTATGATTAATTACTTGGTCAGGATACCCTTTATCCCGTAAAAAAGAGCAGATGGTAGAGGCGGCTGAGACAAAATCACTTTCAATAGAGGAATTACGTTTTGCTCTGAGGAAAAGTCCATATGGGAGGTTATGTTTTAAATGATGTGGATGGAAAGATTCGAAGTTTAAGTATGTGTTCCTATCTGTTGTTTTCCTGTAGAGTCTGACTAGGACTTTACGCTGAGTAGAAACATAAGTTTCTACATCCAAGAATGGAATGGAGGTTTTTGAGATGTTGTGAGTGAATTTTAAATTGTCATTAAGCCCGTGAACCCAGGACACAAACAAAGGTGCTACTGATAAATCATCAACAATAAAATAAAGGTCATCAATATACCGTCTACAAAAAATAATGTGGGGAAAAAAAGGATTAATATCGGAATTAAAAATGAAATCTTCTTCAAAAGAAATCATATATAAGTTTGCCAAACTTGGTGCTACTGAGCTACCCATGGCCATGCCTTTTATTTGTAAATAGAAGGTTTTACCAAACCTAAAAAATTTTTGATCCAAAACTAAATCTAATAATTCCATCAAAAAGTGTGTGGGTGGGTGAAGCTCTGTGCGTGTGTCTAAGTGTTTGTGTACAAGGGCTTTAATCTCCTCCAGGGGCACGTTCGTGTACAAAGCCTGGACATCCATGGTAATGAAGCCACCCTCCAAGGGGACCTGAACCCCTTCTACTTGAGATATAAATTCAGTAGTGTTTTTAATATAAGAGGGGGTGGCAAGAACAAACGGGCTGATATGGTGATTCAAAAATTGTGATGCGGGTTCGAGGGCAGAACCTACAGAAGCCACTATATGTCTCCCTTGCGTAAGGCCATCAGGGGATCAATCCTTGTGTATTTTAGGGAGCAAGTGGAAAAGGGGCACTTTAGGGCTATTGTTTAACAAAAAGCCATGTTTTTTCAGAAATGTAGCCCATGGCAACTCCTTCATACAATAGGTTTCTAATGGTATTCAAGATGTTATCAGTCGGATCTTTATCTAACACCTTGTAAAAGGAGTTGTTAGATAACTGCCTGAATGCCTCGCCCTCATACTCAGACATATCCAGAATGACAATCCCCCCACCCTTGTCAGCTTGTTTAATGATAATCTCCTGGTCAGACGAGATCTCTTCAAGTAACCGAATATCCTTCACACTTAGATTATGCCCCCACCTTGGCTTTTCTTTTTCACATATAGTCAAGTCCCGTAATACAAGTCTCTAAAATACATCAATCGATGGATCACTAGAGGGTGGAGAAAAAGTAGATTTGGGTTTAAACTGGTCAGCCTGACCCAATTCTTTGCCATGAAAAAAGCTCTTCAGGCGGAGTAGTCGAATTAATTTAAACAAATCTACTCAAGTGCCAAAGGGATTGTAATTGGGGGTGGGAACGAACCTAAAGCCTAATGAAAGCAATTCCAGCACTCTAGGAGGAAAAGACTTACGAGACAGGTTGAAAACTAGGTTTTCCTTTTGCGAGAGGCTCTCTTTGGAAAAAAAAGGTGTGGTGCCGCGGGGTTGTGATCCAGAAGCTGAGGCTGCCGAAGCTAGTCGTGTGACGGGGGCTCTGAGGGTCGATGCAGCTGAATCCTCATCATTAGAAGTAGAAGGAAAGTCAGTGTCAGAAGACTCACAGTCGGTGGAGACTAAGGGGTCCTGCCAGGATACCCTCCGATTTCTGTTACTGAATTTTTTACTCTGAAAACGCCACCTGTAAACCCGGGCAGTCGAGTAGTCTCTGATATCCCTGTCAAATTTTTTGTTTTTGAATTCAATCAAGGACTCTTGCTGTAGGTATTCAAGCTTGACTTATATGCAGAATTGTCAAATTAACTGTTGTGGCACAATAGAAATGGAAATACAAACCATTAACCGAATCCAGAAGTTCTCTTGCTTTAATTCTACTCCTGAATGTGGAGTAACAGACTTCTTTGGGAAGGGATTGCTTTTTAATTATGATTTCAAAATAAAAACCCAGAACCAAAATAAATACTGATTAATGCATGCCTACAACAGATTGTTTTTCTCTGCACAGTCTAAACATTGCTGTGGGCAAAGTCTAATCATAATCCTTTTAATCAAGGATGATTTGTCTGCTAGTAGTGTTATCCATCTATCACACTCATTGAGCTAGTTTTGTATGATAGCAACAGAAACAGGACTAGATCAGGACTATTTGAGACTGTGTGTTTGTGTACAGCCACTGATGGCGGGAAGTAACTTTGTGTTTTAACGCTCTAGTCCTCTTCTTCCTACTATCTGAAATCTTTAACTGGCTATGTTAAGGGCTGAATGGGGTTGAACCTTCTCCATGGAAAGAGTAAAGTACATGCTCTTCATGGAGAGTGACCAACCCCATTGATCCCTAAGCATCTCCAGTAGATTTGCAATCATTTCAGCTCCTGTAACATACTGATTTGTAATGTAACTGAACAGCCTGGATCGACTTGGGGGGGGGGGATTATAATCACACACCAGTGTTGAATCTATTAATCAAATTATATCTCATGTGGTGAAGAATTTTTTTCCCATTTTTTATTTGGTGAGCATAAAGAGATCTTGGCTTACTCAAGCAGTACTGCACTCTGATTCCATATCACTTTAAACACAGTGTGTTTGATTCCCTGTGGCTTCCTCTGAAATTTGTTCCATAGCCAAATTTGAAGAACCCTGTTCTAAAGCAGGAGTCAGCATACTTGGTTCTCCAGATGTTCTTGGACTTCAATTCCCAGAAACCTTGATCAGCAGGTGTGCTGACTTGGATTTTTGGTAATTGAAGTCCAAGAACACTAGGAGTGCCAAGTTTGCTGACCCCTGTTCTAGAGGATTGGGACTATTAAGAAATAGTTGGGGATAGGACACTTAGAATCTCCAGGGAGAAGAACATCAGATCATGGTGTAGTCCAATGCTTTTTAATAAAAGGAGTTTCTACATTCAATCAGGTATTGCTTTGGGTGATTTTCTGTTAAATAATACTCATGCATGAGTATTAAATCTGAATGGTTTCATGTCAGGATATGTTAGAATTTAAGATTAGCTAACTTTTCCAAAGAGGAATTAGGAGGAAATTAAAGTAAAATAAAGTTGAGAACCTAGTAATGAAATTTGTCATTATACTATTGAATCCTCATCTTGCGTTTTTCTGCATACAGCAGAAAAATAGCACATTGACCCAACCAAGGGATGTGTTTGTTGATGGCATTGTTTTGCTAGTACCAGTTCCATGAACTTTCTGTATTTATGATTAAAAATCTTGGGTTAGCACACATCATTTGTTAATGTTGCCGTTGTACAAATAGTAGCGAACGATGATTTGTTGATCTTGCCAATGCAGTGACATGATTCTGCTTTTAAAAAGGAGGACATAAGTTGATAAGGACATAGTTTTCATCTGGACTGTAAAGACCTGTGGTTTTTTGAAAGTGGCAGTTTACATCCTTAGGTGTGAACACGAGGCAATAAATTCCGCCTCTAATTCTTTCCCCATCTCTGACATTTTCATCTGGAGAAATTGCCTGCCTGTGCAACTGCTTGTGCTACTTACGAAATTTGCACCAGCTGCTAATGAAATCCTAGCAACTTTAACATCCCTGTTGACCTTTGAGGTAACGATTAAAGAGAAATGTGTGGGTGTTAAAATGTGCAAGCTTTGCAGAGATATAGATCTCCTCTTTAGATTGTAGAAACAGTGGTACATGGAACACATTGCAGTCAATTTAAAAACATTATATTGAAAACAGATATATGTATATGAATGCATATAATTTATTAGACAATTGGTCACATTTCTAAGCACAGTTATTATAGTTTCAGTTTATCCACCTAGCTTACAGGTGTTGTTTTTCTCTTTATTCATTTCTTTCTTTACATAGTATTTGTGGAATTCAGCATCTGGAACGAGCAGGAAACAAGCTGACTCTCTTTGACTCCCTTTATTTCTGCATAGTGACCTTTTCCACTGTGGGCTTTGGGGATGTTACTCCTAAGATCTGGCCTTCCAAACTGCTGGTTGTCATTATGATCTGTGTTGCCCTTGTAGTGCTACCAATACAGGTAAATGTGTATGTGTATTTATCATTATAAAAACAACAGGAATTTATTTTTTGAATTATGTTATAATTATTAATGCCCTTATATAGTACCTTTTGTATTCTCATTGTTATTTGCATGTAATTGTTTTCTTCAGTTACCTGGAAAAGAATTGTTCACTCCCCATTTACTAGGCAAAATTTATTTAGACATTAAAATAAGTATTGCTTTCCATTCGCAGTGGAGTGCATGTTTGGCTTTTCCCAGTAAGACATCTCGTTCCTACACTGTGTTTCTGGAATGAATTGGAAGTGGTTACTTGCTGTGTTTTTTGAGTTTTGTTGTTTCAGAATTTGCATGATATATTCATAACTCTTTTCTCTTGGGCAGCCAGAACATCCTGTTCAGAATCAGAAAATACATCTCTTTGTGTGTGTCGCTAATCCTTCCCTGCTCAGTCTGAAACTCCACTTTCTACTCTTTATTTTCACACACACTGTGACACATGAGTGCTGGGAAGGACCAATTTATCTTGCATTTTCTGATCCCATTTCATTTTAATCCTTCATCACCTATGATGGCAAACAATTATTAACTTCCATAGAAGATTAATTTTCTCTTTTTATTTCATCAGTTAAAATGACATGTAAGTAAAATTGTGAATCTGCAAAAAAGGGAGAATGTGGCTGCTAATCTCTTAACCATCAAGAGGCGAGCTGTGCCTCCCTGCCCCATCCACCGGCGGGAAAGGTAAAAGGAGCCCAGTTGGGCTCGAAGAGGCCACCGCCGCCATGAGCTGTGCCTCTCCGGCCCCTCCACCGGTGGGGAAGGTAAAAGAAGACCCATTAGGCTCGAAGACGCTGTCGCCGCCGCGAGTTGCGCCTCCCCACCCCCTCTACTGGCGGGGAAGGTAAAAGGAGCCCCGTCGGGCTCGAAGATGCTGTCGCCGCTGTGAGCTGGGCCTCCCCGCCCCCTCCACTGGTGGGGAAGGTAAAAGGAGCCCCGTCGGGCTCGAAGATGCTGTCGCCACTGTGAGCTGTGCCTCCCCACCCCCTCCACTGGTGAGGAAGGTAAAAGGAGCCCTGTCAGGCTTGAAGATGCCACTGGCGCAGGCTACACCTCCCTGACCCCGCCACTGGCGGGGAAGGTAAAAGAAGCCCATCGGGCTTGAAGACGCTGCCGCCACTGCGAACTGCACCTCCCCGATCCCTCCACCAGCGGGGAAGGTAAAAGGAGCCACGTTGGGCTCGAAGCCGCCTCTGCCGCTGTGAGCTGTGCCTCTCCACCCCCTCCACCGGCGGGGAAGGTAAAAGGAGTCCCGTCAGGCTCGAAGATGCCACCGCCACTGCGAGCTGTGCCTCCCTGCCCCCTCCACTGGTGGGGAAGGTAAAAGAAGCCCCGTCAGGCTCGAAGATGCCACCGCCGCCACGAGCTGCACCTCCCCACCCTCTCCACCAGCAGGGAAGGTAAAAGAAGCCCATGGTCCCGAGGACAGCACCGAGACTAGTCCCATCAGCACGGTCAACCATGGGAGTTGGGAGCCCAGCTGTGGCTCGTCATGGAGAGACTGGCTCTAACTGTGGGGTGATCAGTGCGGTTTCCCCGGTCTGGCATTGGCCGCAGGGAAGTCAAAATTCCTGGGCTTGCATTGCTGCGGGTATATGAACTCCCGCCGCCACCACCTCTTTTTGAGCTCCTTCCTCAGTCCGGCATTGGCCGTGGGGAAGTCGAAGCACCTGGGCTGCATTGTAATTGATATTATTGATATTATGATGTTGAACTGTATTGGAATTTATGTGATATGCTGAATTGTATTTAATTTTGTATTGTGTTTCTGTATGATGTCCGGCTATTTATTGATATGCTCTTGCTATTAATGTTGACTCTGTAAACTGCTTTGAGTCGCTTTCGAGCGAAAAAAGCGATATAGAAATGCTACTATCTCTATTTCTATCTATCTATCTATCTATCTATCTATCTATCTATCTATCTATCTATCTATCTATCTATCTATCTATCTATCTATCTATCTATCTACCATATTTGTTATTATTTTATGACATTGGCTCTTCTTCTGCTGAAGCTTTTAAACCAGCTTATAACACCAATAATAATACAGTCTAAAACTATAAAACAGATGGTAAGGTGTGTATATATATAGTTACCATATTTGTTATAATTTTATGTCCAACCAGAGCGGACCGGAGGGGCTCTCTAATTGTGCCATCAGCCAGGGGGGCTCGCCTCTCTGGCACAAGGAGGAGGGCCTTCTCCGTGTCCGCACCAGCCCTTTGGAACCTCCTGCCTGTGGAACTGCGTCTCCAGACGGAGTTGTTGCCCTTTAGGAAGGAACTAAAGACCTGGCTGGTGGGCCAAGTTTGGGGTGCGGGTGGGAATGGGGGTACCGTTGAGTGGTTGGTATAGAGAAGTGTGCCTTCCCCCAAGGTCCCTTCGGTTCTTGCGCACCTTTTAGGGGTGGGTTTTTTTTAATTTTAAACTTTTAACTTTTTTATTATGTGTCTTTTATGTATTTACTATCCGCTATGTAAACCGCCCTGAGTTGGGTTGTACCTGAGTGGGTGGTATATAAGCATGAAAAATAAATAAAATAAATAAATGTCATTGGCTCTTCTTCTGCTGAAGCTTTTAAACCAGCTTATAACACCAATAATGATACAGTCTAAAACTATAAAACAGATGGTAAGGTGTGTATACATGCAAGTCTGGTCCTTTCCATTTCCATCAGAATAGATTAGATTAGATTTTTAATTTGTACCCCGCCCATCTCAACCTATAGGCCGACTCAGGGCGGCTTCCAACATAATCAAATATACAATATAACAAAACCAAAGTATAACAAACATATCATATAGTTAAATGCAAATAAATACAGTTCAAATAGAAAGCAGCATATTAAGAAAATACCAAAAAAAACCTAACAATAACAAATCACAGTCACTATTAATATAAATGCAATATTACACAGTAGCATTATCAGAATATCCCACCCACAAAATTCAAATAACATATACAAATATATATCAAGTACAATTAAAGTAACAAAAGAACATAATAGCACTATAACACACACCCCTGCACCACAACAAGTCCAGTAGGAGTAAGGAGAGGGGAAAAACCACAACCCTCTAACCTTACACCACATTACCGACCTTAGGATCAGGAAAGGAGGGATACTCAGAATACTAAATGAAAATAAACTCAGTCATAGGTGATATCAGTTATCTGTGCCTCCAATTCCCACGGCCGGCCAGGCCACAGGAGCAGTCGGAACGGTATTAGCTGGATGAGAGCCGGCAGTGGCCCCTGCAACCGATCCTCCCTCCAGCTATGGATGTTCATCTCCCGCCGGTCCAACTGGGAGGGAAAGAGAGCGCCCGGTGTCCTTGGCGTTGGCAGCGTCGGCCCCGCTTTTGAGGCTGCCTGCCGAAACTCCCTCCAGCTGTGCCTGTTCATCTCCCGCCGGTCTGGCCGGGAGGGAAAGAGAGCGCCTGGTGTCCTTGGTGTTGGCAGCGTCGGCCCCGCTTTTGAGGCTGCCTGCCGAAACTCCCTCCAGCTGTGCCTGTTCATCTCCCGCCGGTCTGGCCGGGAGGGAAAGAGAGCGCCCGGTGTCCTTGGCATTGGCAGCGTCGGCCCCGCTTTTGAGGCTGCCTGCCGAAACTCCCTCCAGCTGTGCCTGTTCATCTCCCGCCGGTCTGGCCAGGAGGGAAAGAGAGCGCCCGGTGTCCTTGGCGTTGGCAGTGTCGGCCCCGCTTTTGAGGCTGCCTGCCGAAACTCCCTCCAGCTGTGCCTGTTCATCTCCCGCCAGTCTGGCCGGGAGGGAAAGAGAGCACCCGGTGTCCAGAATAACCAGAATTGTTGACATATTTTTACTGGCATAAATTTCAGCTGTGAATCCATGCAAGTAAGGAAGTCCCTGTAGGCATTGGCAGTTGCATACCAGTCACAGTGTCGTCTATGCTGATTTCTCAATTTTAAAAAAAATATTTTTATTGGTTTTTAGTAATATACAACAACGAAAAAACATAATACATACATTAACTACAAAGTAACATACAATAATCATCTTATAAAAAGAGAATATCAGAGAGGAATTTATGCTGGTGTAATATTTTAGTTGGATTCCAGCAGAAAACATCAACTATTTTCTCTTAACTGCATGAACCTTTGTATTATTTTAACCTCTTTTTTTCATAGAACACAAATTTTGTATGTATTGCATATTAAAACAACATAAGGTTCTGTATATACTGTGTGCCATTAGACAATGTGGATTTTGATATGGATCTTTGTATGGTTTTGAAGTTTAATTAAGATCCTACTCAGGCTCATAGGCAAGTTTCTTTTAGAGGCTTACTAATCTTGTACTAAGATAGCTAGGCATTCAAGGGGAAAAAGCTAGGAACTGGCATAGAAAGAAAAGGAAGCTTTAATATAGTTTTACTCTAGCCATGCCTTTAGTAAATTTGGACAGAACAGAGCTACCTTAACTAGCTGCAAAGAAGGTTGACTGAAAATCTCTCTCTCTCTCTCTTTCTATGGTTATCTAGCTAGCTACCTTGCACTGGAATAGCAATCCTTTTTTAAAAAGAACAGGAAAGGAAAAGAGAAATAAGCAGACATAGACAATAGATATTGGGAGGAAATGATTCAAAAACTTAACAAGCTGCAAATAATATATCAATTTTTTGTAAAAAAAATTACCCTATGGGACCTGAAGCAGTGTTTGCCCTGATTACAAACTTAGAACAAATTGCTAAATTCTCCATCCTATTTTAGTGAAACTAAATGAAGATGATTATACTTTACTTACAATGAACAATCTAAACCCGAGTTTCCTTAAGTCAGTGTAATAAAGGTATGTGAAGAGCTACAATAATGAATATTAGCAAAATGTAAAACATTCAAAATGTATTTTTTTAAAAAAATAGTATTGATTTTGGGCGTTGTTATATGCTGTGCCAGTCTAATTCAGTAATATTAACACCTGCACTTCTTTGCTTCCACGTGGTTGAATGGTTCCCATCTACTCCAAAGGTGTAGATCAGGTTAGGCAACCTACGGCCCACGGTGCCAAATAATCTGGCCCCTGCCCTCGCTCCAGCCACCACCGCAGGAATTGGCTGCACACTCATTTACAGCTATCATAAACGACAGTCATAAATGAGTTCATGGCTGTCACAAATGTGTTTATAACAGCCATAAATGGGTGGGGCACCAGTCTAGACCCTTTTACTGTCTGAGGGAGCATGACCCAGCCCCCAACTGAAAAAAGGTTGGCAACACCTGGTGTAGATGGTCCTATGCTACTTCATTGAGACAAAATCCTATCTGAACCTCACTGACATGGATCCTTTGTGAGGAGAGTGATCCGTGCCCACAGAACATACAGAAATGCATTGTTACTGTTAGCATTCTTGATAATTTATAAACCCTTAACTGATGGGCATTAATTTCTTGCTGTGAGTGTTGGTTGTAGTGTTTGTTTATTATTGTTATTTTTATCACTATCATTTTTGTTATTAAATTTCTATAGCATGCATCCACATAGGCAATAGCAAACACATTCCTCTGTGGGCAATTTGCATTCAGAAACAGGCTGAAATCCACAGCCACACTACCAAAACCAAACAAATGAATTACTAAAAGACACTCCCACCCTGTTCTTCCGTTCCTTGCCCTACCTCATAGATTTCTTTGATGTACAAAAATAAGTATCCAGAGGGTTTCCAGACTTCTGGAATTGACTTTGAAAAGGCATGGGAGTGGCTTTAGGGAACATGAGAAAGCATGTCCCTCTCTGGCTCTGTGGATGGAAGCCATTCTGTCAGCTGAAGAATATGGCTGGATTGTTGCAATACTTTACAGTGTGCAAACTGTGTTACTGCTGTAGGCAGAATGGGCATGTTCCCATTCCTACGCATTAAACATTTCTATATTCATAAGGACAGGTACATTTAGCTTTAACCTTGTTTGTTGTTTTTTTTCCTGCCATGCTAATTCTCCACAAGAGCCACAAGCAACAATTTGTTAACTAGTGGGTAATTTGTTCTAATTTATACATTGCAAGGGCGGCGCCAAAATGGCCGCCGCGCTCTTTGCGGGCCCCCCCACCGGACGAAGAGTATCCGGGTAGTTAGGGGGCATGGCCAGCACCCTTATAAAAGGGGCGGCCACGAGGCAGCCGAGCTGCCATTTTGCGAAGCGACGGAGAGGAGAAGTTTTTTCCCTCCCATTGCTCCGTCGCTCTTACCTTAGCCGGGAAGCTACTTCAGGCAGCGGTCCTTCTCGTTCCTTTTCTTCGGCTTCCCAGCACTTGCAACAATGCCTTCCAAAAAGAAGGCGTTGGCGAACGCGGTTCGCACCTCGAGGAGGCGCCAGCCGGGTCGGAGGACCGCGACTGCGCCCTCCCAACAGTCCTCTTTGGGACCGGTGGGATGGGGTTGGTTGCCTCATGGCCTGGGAACGGGCACCCTCAGACCGGCCCGGCGGGGGCCGGGGCCTCCGTCTCTCAAGCGGTGGCTCCCGGCTCTGGCCCGGCTTATGCTTCGGGGCCTTCGGCCTTTGCTCCGCAGCTACCTGCGGTGGGCTTTAACCACGGGGGGTGGTTGGGTTCCCTCCCCTGGCAGGGCATGCCTCCGGCCCCCCAAGGGCCAGTGATGGGTCCACGGCCATATTCGGGACCCGGGGTCCAGAGACCTGACCCGGCGCCTCTTATCAGTGGGCCAGCCGGCTCTATGTCCCCCATCAATGTTGGGGGCTATGTGAATGTTGACGCCCTTCTGGCCTGCGTAGCAGCCCTTGAGGCTTCTTTGGGGGTGGTTAACCCACCCGGGGCGCTTTTGGGACCACAGGTCGACCCATCGGCTGCCGGTCATCGGCAGGCGGACGGACGGGTAGAGCTGCTTGAGGCCCGTGGGTCGGCGTCAGCTGCGGCCTCGCAGCTCCCCGTGCAACAGTTGCTGCCGTCCGGTACGGACCAGGCCTCGTCCACGAGCTCGGTTGCGGTCGCGAGCTCCGACGCCCGCAGTGGGCCGGAACCCCTGGTAGGGGCGGCCCATGGGGGTGCAGCGGGTGAGTATGTGGTTCAAACTAGTGCACCCACACCACTACCTACATTGGCGGGGGCCGTCCAGTGGCCGTGGCCCCGTATGGCTGGTGCGGTGGTTCAGCCGCCGCCGGGCCATACGGGTGCAGCACCATCAATCCAGGGCACCACCGGGGGCAGCGCCCCCTGCCCCGTTGGGAACTTCCTTGGGGTGGCGGGCTTGGTGCAGGCTCCTTTCCACGTGCCCACTGCGGCCTCTGTACCGTCGTCGGCGTTGCCTACGGCGGGGTATTCTCTGCCCCTCGGGGATCATCTTGCCCAGGCCACCAAAGAAAAAATTTGGCGGGGGGAATATGTGGACATTTTCTCCCTTCTGAATAGAGAACCCACCAAGGAGGAGAGGGAGGGGCAGGATGAGAAAGATAAGGAACAAGCACGTCGTCGTAAGCCGCCACGCACGTGGGCCAACTGGCTGCCAGCGTACCTTATTTACATGGCTGTGTACCTCAGAGCCTGGCCGGATCTGGCAATTCCGATGGTCCAGTACTTGGACAACATATACCGGGCGATGGTTGACTTCCCGGGCCCGTCGTGGTTGGCTTACGATGAAGAATTTCGTATGAGAGTGCCCCTACACCCGGAGATGAGGTGGGATGAGCCCTGCCAGAAGCTGTGGCTTCTGTATATGACCCCCATGCGCCTGGCGCCTGGGGAGAGGTACCATTGTGGACACGCGGTCCAGCGAGCTGCTCCGGCACAGACACCCTGCCAGGTGGCGGGGCAGGGGGTTCCAGCCCGCCTGCTGTGCTGGACCTTCTCGGCCAATGGTGCCTGTAGCAGAAGAAATTGCCGATATAGGCATGAGTGTCCCTCTTGTGCTGGCCCCCACGCTGCCTCCGCCTGTCCCAGGCCGGGAGGAGCGCGGGGCAGGGGTAGAGGTGGACAGGGGGTGGGCAAGACTGCCGCAGAGGGAGCTGGTCAGGCAAAAGGCCCCCTCACCAATTGATGTGGACATGTTGGAGCGTTGGCTCACGATGTACCCGAGGAGGGCAGACGCAGCTTACCTGCTTGAGGGTTTCCAGCAGGGGTTTCGTATTCCTTTCACGGGGGTCAGGGCTCCTCAAGATGCACCCAACCTGTTGTCACTTAAGGGAAGGGAGGAGGTGGCCGCCTTGAGCATTATTAAGGAGGTGGATGCTGGCAGGGTCGCCGGCCCTTTCCCTGCCCCCCCGTTTCCTAATTTGAAAGTTTCCCCCTTGGGGCTAGTGCCCAAAAAGTCCCCGGATGAATTCCGCTTAATACATCACTTGTCCTACCCAGCCGGCCGGTCGGTCAATGATGCTATCCCGGATGACCTTTGTTCGGTCCAGTACACATCTTTTGACCAGGCTCTGCGCATGGTGCGCTCATGTGGCCCGGGTGCACTGTTGGCTAAGTGTGACATCAAGTCGGCCTTCCGTCTCCTGCCGGTGCACCCGGGCGATTTTGAGTTGCTGGGTTTCAAGTTCAGGGGCGAATATTACTTCGATAAGGCCATGCCTTTTGGTTGTTCCATCTCCTGCTCGGCTTTTGAGCGTTTTAGCACCTTCCTGCAGTGGGCGTTCGTCCGCAGGTCGGGATCTCGGTCTGTAGCCCATTACCTGGATGATTTCTTATTCGGGGGTGAACGGGGCTGGGACACGTGTGCGCGTCTCCTCAATACATTTCAGACGCTAATGATGGAACTCGGTGTCCCTTTAGCGCCCGAAAAGACCGAGGGCCCATCCACCAAGCTCACATTCCTGGGGGTGGAGATTGACACGGTAGTGCAAGCATCCAGGTTACCGGCTGATAAGGTTTCACGGATCGTTGCACTCATAGTCGACTTGCTGGCAAAACGCAAGGCGTCTCTTCGTGAGCTACAGGTGCTGCATGGTCACCTCAATTTTGCTTGCAGGGTGATCGCACCTGGCAGAGCCTTTGCTCGACGCTTGTGCGACTCCATGGTAGGATTAACCAAGCCTCACCATAGGGTGCATCTCAGCAGGGGCCTTAAGGCGGATATGCTCATCTGGCTTCAGTTCCTGAGGGAGTTCAATGGGGTGTCCTTCTGGAGGTCCAACCTTCTGGCTTACCCTCTTTTCCAGGTCCAGTCCGATGCATCGGGGTCCCTGGGTTATGGGATGTACTTCAATGGGAGGTGGGCCTACGGCAGGTGGCCGCCAGCCTGGTCTGGCACGGATCGCTTGCGCGACCTCACGTATCTGGATTTTTTCCCATTCTAGGAGCCTTGATGCTATGGGGTGGGGAGTGGGCCAATTTGGTAGTACACTTCTGGTGTGACAATGCGGCAGTTGTCCACATTGTCAACTCACAGACGTCTAAATCTCCCAGGGTCATGGAGCTGGTGCGACAGTTTGTGTTGCGTAGCCTGCGCCTCAATGTGCTATTCAGGGCTAGGCATGTCCTGGTGTTAATAACGATATTGCTGACGCTTTGTCCCGCCTGCAGATCTCCCGGTTCCGTGCCTTGGCCCCGGATGCAGAGGAATTTCCCTCGCCGCTCCCGGACGAGATATGGACACTTGGCAAGGAGAGGTGAACCGGGCGATCGGCATGTCGCTGGCGCCCCGCACGCGTAAGGCGTATCACCACGCGTTCATTACTTTCCAGGCCTTTTGTGCCCAGTGTCGACTACCTGAGGCTTGGCCTATCCCAGTCGCCCACATTCTACAATTCATGGTTCACCTACATGCCCAGGGCCTAGCTCCCCGCACCATAGCATCCAGGCTGTCAGCGTTGGCATTCATGGCCAAAGTTGGGGGTTATGCGGACAGTACCACCGATTTCCACATACGGCATGTTTTGGAGGGGTGGGTGCGGGAGCGTGGGCGTAGCCCGGATGACCGCCACCCAATTTCGCCAGGGGTACTTACCCACCTAGCGCGGGGCTGGCATGACCTCTGTTTTGACAGGTATGAGGCGGCCCTGTTTCATGTGGCTACTACGGTGGCCTTTTTTGGAGCGCTCCGCATCAGCGAGCTGGTGATGCTGTCTAAGGCGGATGCAAGTCGCAGGGCACTGGAACTCGACGATGTCTATGTTTGTAATGATTGGGCTCAGTTGAGGATACGCTCCTCTAAAGTTGATCAGCACGGCGTAGGCAGTGGTGTGCGACTGCTACGATGTTCATTGGCAGACATCTGTCCGGTTGGTGCCCTGCAGGAGTTTCTTGCACTGCGTGGCACGCACCACGGCCCGTTTTTCTGCCACCAAGATGGGTCTCCCCTTACTAAATTTCAATTTTGGAAGGTGACCGGCAAGGCGCTGGCCAGTGTTGGCCTCCCTGGGGCTCGTTACGGCACCCATTCATTTAGGATAGGGGCGGCTTCTACCGCAGCGGCTTTTGGGTACTCCGGGGCGGAAATACGCCGCATGGGGAGGTGGGGATCACGTTGCTTTCAGTTTTATGTTCGCCCTCTTCAACCGTGAGTACCAGTTTAGTCATTGTATTGTTCTCCCCCCCCCTCTTTTTCCTTGACATACCCTGGGTGTCGTATTACACCGGTGGCAGTATGGCTGGTGGGCCACAGCTATGTGCATAGGGCAGCGTCGTACGCTGCGGCGACAGAGTGGGGACCCCGACTGGGACTGGGTGCATCCGCAAGTCTCAGATGGTATGGTAAGCGCGGCATGTTATGGCGGGAACTGTTGCCATTCCTGTTATCCAGCAGGAATGCTGACCCGCCAGATATTCTGATCATACACCTTGGGGGCAATGATTTGGGACAGGTCACTGGACTATCGCTGAAGCATGCGATTTGCGGTGACCTGGCTTACCTACATTATGTGTGGCCTGCCACAACCCTCATTTGGTCAGACATGGTACCGCGGCATGCTTACAGGGGTGGGTTCGACCTCCAGGCCCTTGATCGAGCTCGTCGCTCGTTGAACAGGGCTATTGCCCGATTCCTTATCGACAAGGGTTGGGCGCGCGTCATTAGGCACCCTGCAATCAGCCTACAAAATTATGAGCTTTATTCAGGGGATGGGGTCCACCTGTCGCAGGGAGGTATGGACCTCCTGTTAGGAGATTGGCGAGCAGGCCTGTTGACCGAGCTGACGGTCTGGGAGGGGGCGTCGAGCCTTTACTGAGCCTCTCCGTGTGGCGGGTAGCACTGGTAAGGTAAACAGTTATGACCCACAGGTATCCGGCAGGTTCGCAATTGACTGGACAACACTAGACAGGCACAAGTTGATTACACGTTGTCCGGTCAACGACGAACCAGGCGATGGGGTGATGGCAAGAGCTATGCAGCACGCATCACCCCGTTATTTCACGGATACGCGTCAGAGGGTGGGGTCAATAGTTAGGTATTGACTACGGTCAACAATTTGTTTGTTGTCAACAAACAAATTTATACAAATGGATACATTGTAACCAATTGCCGTTTGCAATTTTGGGTGGTACCTTACCAGTGTTACTTCGGCCTGCTTGCCTTAAGAATTATAATTGGTTGAATACCAATAGAAATTTATAATTCGGACTAGGGCATGAATCAATAAATGTGGCCCAATGCCGTTATCCACTTTCATCAGTGTCTGAGTCCGTTATTGGGGGGTGCGCCTGCAATGCACTTATGCTGAGATAACTAAACAATAGTATTTTTGGCCAATAATTCTCCTTGTTTCTAATGTAATCCCACTTTCTACCAATCCACCCACTATTAACCACTTGATTTCTCAAGTGGTCCTTGCTTTCATATTCATCCATGAATATCCATTATGTACTATGTGCTAAGTTCACATATTTTCTGTATATAAGAAAGGGCTGTCTTGGGTTCAATCAGCATTAATGATGCATGACAACAAAGCCATATGATATCTGTGCCCCCCCCCCCCCGCCCAGCACCTTGGGATTTAAGGAATTTGCACATGCTTCCCTTGCTTTCAAAAGTGTATGTTATTATCATTGTGTTTCTATTTTATTTCAGTTTGAACAGCTGGCATATTTATGGATGGAAAGACAGAAATCTGGTGGAAATTATAGCCGACACAGGGCTCAAACAGAGAAACATGTGGTTTTGTGTGTTAGTTCTCTTAAGATTGACCTGCTCATGGATTTCTTAAATGAATTTTATGCCCATCCTAGACTGCAGGTAAATCAAGCATGCTATAATATCAGTTCAGCCAGAACAGTCTTGATTTCTAAAATGTTCCTTTCAAGTACACCTAAAATGTTAATCTTAGCCAGTTTGCACCAAAATTTTAAGGACATAAAAATCAAGATTTGATTAAAAATGCATTATGCCCATGCCCCACGCCTGCTATGGGAGTTGCATTGGTTGCCAGTGTGCCTCCAGGTGCAATTCAAGGTGCTGGTAATTACCTTTAAAGCCCTACATGATAGTAGGTCAGGATACTTAAGAGACTGCATCACCCCAAGGACATCTGCCCATTCCACTAGAGCAGACCAGAGGGGCTCTTTAAAAATACCAACTGCTAGAGAGCCTCGCCTCTCTAGCACTAGAAGAAGAGCCTTTTTGATATCCGCTCCGGCCCTATGGAACCTCCTGCCACTTGAACTGTGTCTCCAGACAGAGCTGCTGCCCTTCAGGAAAGAGCTGAAAACCTGACTGGTGGGGCAGGTGTGGAGAGATGGAGAGAGAGCAACCCCCCCACACACACACAGAGGCTCATTTAGAGGAGGATCACTCATACTTTTAATAGTTTTTAACTAGATTTTTAATTGGTGCAGGTGGGAGGTAGTTTTTCAGTGTTTTTAGGAATTTTAAGGGTTTCTATAGTTTAAACATTAGGGATTTTATGTATGCCACCCAGAGTTGCACGTTGATGGGGTGGCTATACAAATTGAATAAATAAATAAATAAATTGTCACATCTGTTTAAATCTGATAAGAGTGTATATTTCTTTTTGTTAGGGTTGCTAGAGCTTGTTTAATGTTAATTCTCTTTTTTCTTCTGAGCACTGTGATGTCTGTAGGAACCTTTACAATGTGTACTTTCCATTGCAGAACCAGAGATTGATTTCCAAAGCATGTAATGTGTACACATGCTTTGCCAGAGGAAATGATTTAAATTCATCACAGTGTGGTACAAAGCTTTGTGCTTTGATATCTTGCTGTGTAGCTTTGGCATCAGTGAAATCTCAGTGGAACTAAATAGTGTGGAACCATTTTCATTTTTCCATTAGAGAAATGGATATTAAAATAAAATGTCTCTAATAAATTCCCCCCTTCCCCTGTTTCTCTGTGCTAAATAGTAAACAAATTCTTGAAGAAACATACCCCTGTAACTTTCTACCCTGTTTTTTCTGTTTCCCTCTCACCTTCTCACATACATTTTGCAGGACTACTATGTGGTTATCTTATGTCCCACCGAGATGGATGTTCAAGTTCGAAGAGTGCTACAAATTCCAATGTGGTCCCAAAGAGTTATCTATCTGCAGGGTTCAGCACTGAAGGACCAAGACCTGCTAAGAGCTAAGTAGGTACATTACAATCATGTTTCCTTTCATCCTTTTCTCCACCTTCTTCTTGGATTTCACCATTTATATATCGATACATAAGAACTAGAGGCAAGATAGAGTCAGATTTCATTTGGAATCTATGTAATTTCATTTGAAGTTTTCGAGACTTAGTTTGCTCTGCATTAGTGAGAATGTTTTACAGAGAACTACATGGGACTGCAGTGGCTCAAGTGGCTAAGATGCTGACTGGAAGGCGGCATATCAGCAGTTCGATACCCAAATACTGTAGGACGGAAGGAGCTCCCATCTTTATCCCAGCTTCTGCCAACCTAGCAGTTGGAAAGCAAGAAATTGCAAATAGATAAATAGGGGCCTCTTCAGTAAAAAGGAAAAAAGCATTCTGTGTGCTCTAGTGTCTAGTCATGCCTGCCACATCTGCAGAAACAGACAGCGCTGGCTCTTTGGCTATGAAATAGAGCACTGAAACCTAGAGGTGGATACAACTGGCTTTTGAGCAAGGGTGACCTTTACCTTCACATGCTTGGCAACATTTTTATATGATATGTGTAGGCAAAATTGAGTTTACACTTGTACAGATTTAGCAAGCAGTTGCTCTAAATACACATGCCATTACAATACATTCATTCCTCGAATTCATATCTTGACTGTACTTTGTGATGTGTCCAAACCTTGCATAATACACATGATTAATTTTTGAGGAAAGCAGAGTAAAAACAGGAAGAACTATGTTATGTTCTCTTTAGACATGAAAAAGAATCTTGCTTACTAATGTTTGGTTAAATGTGGTGTAGGACACACTTCCCCATGCAATTTCCTGAGGAGTGAGAGCTCTTGAAAAAAGGGAGCTATTTCTTAGACACATATAGAATGCATTTGTGGCCTATGGTTTGACCAGGGTGGCAATTAAGCCTTGAAATTTTGGAGTGAGGTGCTATTACCTACACAAGCAAGAAAAGCTGACCCAACTGAATCTTTACTGAGAGCTTTGGATGAGGCCTATGAACTGCTTATGGTTCTGTTTTTTAATGTCAAGTGACTATAGGCCAAGGTTATGTATTCCAGGATGAATGATGTACAGAAAGTAAATCCACCATCCATCCTTTAAACGTAATAACAGAAGCATAGCTTGCAATAACCTCAAAGCCAGGCATTTATATAAATGTACTTTTCTTTTTGCAAAACATTCAGTTCAAAGTACTATTCACAAGAGGCTTTAAAAATGTATTCTATGTGGAGCAGCAGGAACAGAACCTAATAGATCATATTGTAACAAGTGTAACCCAGCAAGCTGGAAAATTTTAGCAGCATGTCTGATAATGATGATATGGTTAAAAAAATCATCATAGACAGACTATCAAATAAATGAAATGAGAAGTAAGCTTATGGATAATAAAAATCATTTTTTAAAATCTTCATTTGAATACTAATCTATAGTTTCAGTATACAAAACTCAGTCTTATCGGTGGCTATGTTAATCATTATTTGTTAAAAAGCAATTTCATGGAGATTCTTTCTAAATAAATCTTTTTTTCTTTCTTTGTAAATATCATTGTGGTTATTTTATTTTGGATAATAAGGTATGATAGAGACTGAGTATAAGCTTGTGACACATTCAGCAAAATATATTGAATGGAAGAATTTTGTTAAGATTACTTTCACTGCTGATCATATACCTGTAGATGTATCTTTGATTTTATTTATTTTTATTTTTTATTAATTGAGTTTATATATCAAACTTTTAGCTAATTAATTATAGGGCCAGTGCAGGGCTAGCACAGTTAATGCAGCTGCCTCTAATTCTGGTTGTCATGAAAGGGTAGAGAATTATGATTTGTGTACACTTACCATGAAAGTATACAGTGACAGACTTTAAATTCTTAGGTTCCAAGATCACTGCAGATGGTGATTGCAGCCATGAAATAAAAAGGTGACTGATTCTTGGGAGACAAGCTATGAGAAACCTAGGGACCATAATTAAAAGTAGAAAATATCACCTTGCAAACAAAAGTCCACATAGTCAAAGCAATGGTATTTCTGGTAGTAATGTATGGTTCCTTATGGTTTCCATAAGGAAAGCTGAGTGCAGAAGAATAGACATCTTTGAAATGTGGTGCTGGAGGAGAGTTTTGAGAGTCCCCTGGACAGTAAGGAGAACAAATAGGTCGATCTGAGAAGAAATCAACCCCGACTGCTCCTTGGAAGGTCAACTATTAAAGATGAAGCTAAAGTACTATGGACATTTTCGTGTTCAGGAAATGAAGAAGCAGACGAGTGAAGTAGTGAAATTCAGCTCTTTATTAGTGGGGTTTGAACACAGTTTGGATGGGGCAAAACTTAGACTTATATACACTATAAATAGTAACAGTTACAATAATACAACAAGCCCATTGGCTAACAGAATGTGCACATTTTCGATCCACTTATTTGCATAAGAATAGATACATGAGAAAAGATATATTCTGCTCCTATCAGAAAACACAGTTAACATACCTATCTAGGTAAAAACAAAATCCTTTAACCAGGATGGCGGTCTAGTTTCCCTTCTGCATCGGACACTTGGCTGAGCCGGCTCAGGGGCTTGTAGGATGGGCGACCCAACTGGAGTGAGGGATTGACTAGAGGGGGAGGATTGTAAACCCAAATTAAAGCCCCGTTTGTCAGATGGAGGAGCAGGGGATTGCTCAAAACTAAAATCTAATTCTGTGGATGAATAAGACAACTCAGGGTCCCTCCTGTGTGTACGAAGAGTGGAGGGTGACTCCAAACAAAATTGGTCTTCATCAATAAAGTAATCCAGAGTGCTAGGCTGGGACAGTATAGGGGTATATCTGGCCGGAATAGGGGAGCATTCAACAAATTCCCCTTGAAATCAGTTCCTAGAAGACACTTCTGGGTCAATGTTGCCTGGCTGCTGACTATTACCTCTGCCCCCTGGGTTTAAATGGGTGGGGGCCAACCCAGGCGTTGAGTGTCTGTATTCGTCTTGTGGGTCCAGTACTCTGGGTCTCAATTGTTCCGCGTGCCTCCTCCAGATCAGACCAGTGGCTGTTTCGATTTTGTAAGAAACAGGACCAGTTTGATCAATCACAAACCCAGGCACCCACATAGGGCCACCAGCTGCATAATTGCGGCAATGTACAGGGTCTCCGGATGAGAAACCCTTCTGGTGTTGGATTGCTATATTTGTGCCTTTGTCCTCTACTCTAGAGGGATCCAATCTGTCCAGCAAGGATGACCGTTTCCATCGCTGGAGCAATTCAGCAGGGGACAGCCCTGAGACAAGGGGGGGTGAGCCTATATGTGAAAAGAAACTGCCATAACTGGAGCTCCAAATCCCCTTGACCCATATGCCGAAGTGCGTCTTTAGTTGTGCGCATCTGCCGCTCTACCTGGCCATTGGTGGCTGGGTGGAATGGGGCAGCAGTGATGTGCCTAATTGCATTCCTTTCCATGAAGGATTGGAATTCTGCAGATGTGAACGTGGACGCATTGTTGGACACCAGCACATTTGGAAGTCCAAATGCTGCAAACAGCCTTCTTAGGTGCATTATCGTGGTGGCTGAAGTGGTATTAGGCACCCTAATCACTTCCAGCCACTTAGAGAATGAATCCACAACCAACAAAAATAGGGCACCCCTAAATGGACCTGCAAAATCTATGTGCAACCTGGACCACGGGCCCTGAGCAGAATCCCATTCCCGAGAGGGAAGGTGGGATTGCTCTGGGCGAGAGGATTGACAACTGGCACAAGTGCCTACCATTTGTTCTATGTCTTGGTCCAGTTGAGGCCACCAAAAGTAGCTATGGGCAAGGGCTTTGGAATGGACAATTCCCGGGTGACTTGTGTAAAGTAGATGTAAAACCTTTTTCCTGAGAATGACAGGAATGACCACCTGCTGGCCCCATAGAAGGCAACCTCATTCCACTGACAGTTCCAAACGCTTGCGGTGGAATGTTCTGAATTCCTCGGCTAGCGGAGAGACAGGCCAGCCTTTCTGTACCCAGGACATTACTTTAGTCAATGTTACATCCTTGGCCATAGCCTTGGCTATATCTGAGGGGACGACTGGGGGCAAGTCGAAAGCCTCAATCATAAGGACCTGGTGGTCGCTTTCGATCTCGCAATCGGCTTCCCCGACCCCTGGCAGTGGAGAATGTGACAGGGCATCAGCGTGGCTGATGTTCTTGCCGGGCCTGTGCACCAAAGTATAATCGTATGCATTTAGGAAAATTTTCCAACACAACATCCTTGGGGACAGAATTTGAGGCGTGGGCGTCCCATTCACAAAGATTCCAAGGAGGGGCTTGTGGTCATTTATGATGGTAAAAGGTCTTCTGTAAAGGTAATGGTGGAATTTCATAGTGCCAGCCACAATTGCCAATGCCTCCCTGTCTGTCTGAGTGTAATTTTTCTCAGGCTTTGAGAGTGAACAGGAATAGAATGCGACGGGGGCTTCCCTCCCATCATTTAGTACATGGCATAACACAGCTCCCACCTCCACAGGTGATGCATCAGACACAAGTACAACTTCCTTGTTAGGATCAAAATGAGTTAATACAGCATCCGAAGATAGCAGCCTTTTAAATTCTAGGAACACTTTCTCCTGGCAATGGTTCCAGTGCCAAACAGTATCTTTCTTAAGAAGCCGATGTAATGGTTTGGCAACTGAGGCTTTGTGATGGAGAAAAGCATGACAGAAGTTTAACAATCCTAGAAATGATTGTAATTCAGCTTTACATTTTGGCCTGGGTGCATTTCGCATGGCCGCCACCTTGGAGTCAGAGGGCATGATACCTTGGGGTGTAATTCGGTACCCCAGGAACTCCACTTCCTGTGCCAAGAACACACATTTGTCTCTTCTGAGACATAGACCAACCCTCTCCAAATGTCAGAGGACTCGATTGAGCCTGGCCGCTAGTTCGACGGTTTTCTTAGCAGTGATCAGGACATCGTTAAAATATGGCAGGACACCGGGCAAACCTTTTAAAATATGTTCTACAAGAGATTGAAATATTCAGGGGGCCGCATTCACCCCAAATTGTAGTCTAGTTACCTTAAATGCCCCCTATGTGTTACTATGGTCTGGGCTATGGCAGCAGCAGGAGACACAGTCAGTTGTTGGTAAGCCTAGACAAGGTCAAGTTTTGCGAAGCAATATCCTCCATGCAAGGAGGCAAGAAGGTGGCTTATAAAAATTTCAGTAAAGTTACAGCTGATTGCCATTGTAAGTGGTGTGGGAAGGTAAAATATGTTTTGCTAAAATTTTGCTAAAATTTTCATACATTTTTAGGATGGATGATGCCGAGGCTTGTTTCATTTTAAGTAGTCGCTGTGAAGTGGACAGACCTGCAGCTGTAAGTTCTTTACAAACATCTCTTTTGTGTGTGACTTTGTTGTGTTTATTGTGTGAGAAAAGAGAAGAACTGTTTGATAGTGCATAACTGTGGTAGATAGAAGAAAAATCATATAAGCAGATGTATGATTAATATTTCTTTATAATATTTCTTTATATTATTAATGAAATTTACAGCAGATGAAGCAGTCTAGAAAGCCATATTTTGGTATTGCCAAATCAGCTGTACAGATGGACTAACTTGAACTACAAGCATTTTGTAGAGCATGTGCTTATTTATGTTACAGGTGAGCTTTACAGACTGCTTCCCAGGCTCCAACAGTTTACCATCACTCAGTTGGAAAAGAGGCCACCTAAAAATGGTGTAACCATGCTAAAGAACTTGGAAATACTTCACATCTCTCTTGCTGTTGTTCAGAAGAGCTTCTTCTTCCTGTGCCATATCTGATTCTGAATGCTGGCGATCATCATGGCGATCAGCCATGGTGACTGTCCTGTGAATATAATGCCGTGCCATTCCATCTGCTTTCCACATTACAGCGTGACACCCATACCACTGATCCAGCTCTGCAAGTCACTTTCTGGTCCTGACCCTTTTGGCATGCAAAGTACTCATCAGCCCCAGGCCAGTATTGATGAAGCTGCTGTCCTCCACCAAGATGGATTCAAGTGGGATTTAATACACTTGGGGAACATCACCCTTCCCCGTGGACTTCGCCAAGGCTGCTAGCCCTCAGGGTTGGCAGGTTAGTTAACCACCACTTGACACTTGGCATTTAGTCACTGGCAGTATGGTTTTTTTCTATGCCAGTGCATCCCACCTCCCCCCCCCTGAAAAATAAAATACAAAAACATTTTTGTGGAGCATTTTCCATAATGATTTGTCTTCCCAGGAATCTGTGCGCATTTCAGAAGAACCTAAGGGATTGTTTTTAGGCTCACAGTCAATTTTTGTGGATTGCTCATTGGCTGTGGTTGTTAAGATTTAGTCATCTATCTTTATGAGAGTAAACATTTCTTAGAAGCATGCCCTTTCTTGAATTACAAATAGTAAGGAAGATTGGTTGTTTAGGGCAGGCAGCCTTTCTGGGTAGCCTCTTTGCCATTACCATTCTCTTCAGGCTATAACTGTGATTTATTTCATTCTATAAATATTGAGCATAACCTTTGGTAACCTGCTGGCTAAGTACTATTATACTTCACACTGGAACAATACATTCCGTGCTAAGTACATTTGCTGTCTAAGAGACACCTATGGAAATACGTGAAAACATATATAAAAAGGGTCATCTTCTAGTGCGAGCTGTAATTTCCTGCCATGTGATACATAGTTATACTAAGTAATTGCTTCAGTTCTTTGGTTCCCTGCTTTCATAGTAGCTTTTCCCAACATTTAATCTCCTAGTTTTAGTTCCACTTTGTCATATTTTCAAGATCCACAGATTTAAATCAAATGCTATCTGGCTACCTATCATGAAACTGATAGTTGTCCCTGATTTATTTGGCCTTGCTGCTTCCAAGTTCTACACCTGGGGTTCTCAACCTATGAGCCGTGGGCTGGACCCAGCCCTCAATGCAGTCCCATCCAGCCAGTCGCTGCCACCACAGCAACCGAAAGTGGAAGCAAGTGCATTTATGCGATCCATAAAACAGACCCATGCATGAACAAATGCACCTGTGGTTGGCATAAACATGGAGGTGGGCACATTTAAGTCAGCCATAAATGTGCCTACTTCTGCTTCCAGGGTGCGATGCTATCCGGTGATGTGGTCAGGCTTGCAACAGAAAAAGGTTGGCCACCCCTGTTCTACACATTTCAGTCAACCCGTTAGTGCAGGTTTTAAGGTAGACCTAATTCTGGGTCAAAACCTGCAATTAAGATCAGGCAGCCTGGTGGGAATATTCTTCCTTAGGACTGTACATGCCAAAGCATATCTCTGTTTTCACAGATTGGGAGGAAGTGGTAACTGGTTTATATTTCAGTTCTGGCAGTATACAATCTAAGATCAAGGACTGATTTTTTGTCATTTTTGACCCTTAAGATTATAACCAATTTAATTGGAATTTTAGGCAATATTTAGAAATACATAACATGCCTAAGTGATTGCATAGTCTAAATCAGGAGTTCTCAAGCTTTTTAAGCCAGGGACCATGTCACACTCCCTCAGACAGCTTTGGGGGCTGGACTGCTATTTTGCCCTTCCTCCATCACATGGCACTTCCTGCTGTGGTGGAGGCAGTGTGGGGGGGGGGGGGGTTCACATGAAATGGTGCTGTCGGCCACATCCAGCCCATGGGCTGCAAGTTGAGAATACCTGGGTCTAAATGCTGCTTGACCTTTTAACAATTTGATGGCATATGGAAGAGAATTATTTTCTGTTAGATTGGATGTTTGCACTAGACAATTCTAACAAATTCTACTAAACTCAACCTTTGCTTTATTTGTATGTTAGCCATAGTGGATTGTACGTTTGATCCTTGTGATCTAAATGGAGTTATCTCCAAGAACAATGTATAGAAACAAATTACATGACTCCTTGCTATGTCAGTATCATCTTCCCTATGAGTTGGTGAATGCTTGGACAGGAAGGACTCATGGCATAAACCCATCCATGTTGACTAAGTGGTGTAAACCAGACCATGGAGAAAGGGTTACCCTGCATGTGTTTTTCCCTCCCCTATAACCAGTGCCTATGGGGAAGGGCCTTGTCGTGGCGGCACTGCTTATACTAACGCTTCCCCCTTTTTATACTCTCATATACAGTATATCATACGTTTCACTTGTATCTTTCTCCCAGCTCTACTTTTGATTCTTCTGTGTTTTAGATTATTAGGCCCAGAAAAGAACAAAATGGAAGGTTAGGGTTTCATGAAACTGCATTAGCCAGATTCCTATTGATATTTGCAGAAGGCTTGCATAACTTGTTGCAACTAATTGCAGCTAATTGTCACAATGAAAGGTTAATTTTCAGTTGTTTACTTAATAATGTGCTTCTTGGTGATTTAACCATCACACGTACTGGTTGTTTCCACACCTGTACAAAACTGTCTGAACATTCAAGACCCGAAATAAACAGGATTTTAATTCCCTGTTATGAAACCACTAACATACACGTGCATCAAGATGAGCAGTTTATTTTACAAATGGATTTGAATGCATTGACACAGCTTTAGGTATGAAAGAACTTCCTTTATACCAGGTCAGACTGTCAGACAATATTCCTGTGCAGCTTGCAGAAGACCACACAGGCCGGCTCTTCTGGGATGTACAATGCAGAATTTAATTTCCAACCTCTGGTTCCGCAGCTGTATATCTAACTAATTGAGCTATGCAGCCAACCCAATAATAATAATAATAATAATAATAATAATAATAATAATAATAATAATAATAATAATAATAATAATAATAATAATAATAATAATAATAATAATAATAATAATAATAATAATAATAATAATAATAATAATAATAATAATAATAATAATAATAATAAAAAATCAGCAAGTCAGCTCTAATTTATCATGACCCATTTCAAGGTTGTCTATGTATAGAGTACTCAGGTGTTTTTACCTTTCTCTTGTTCAGAGGGAACTCAGGGACTGTTCAGTTTCCCCTTTGCTAATGGGAAGCACAGTGGGGTTTTTAATATTACAAATTCTATCTATCTATCTATCTATCTATCTATCTATCTATCTATCTATCTATCTATCTATCTATCTATCTATCTATCTATCTATCTATCTATCTATCTATCTATCTATCTATCTATCTATCTATCTATCTATCTATCTATCTATCTATATGTTAGCATAATATATCTCTGTTGCTTTGTTATGCAGGCAGAAGGTGAAAGGTACAATAATATTCATTTGCTTCTAGCTAGAAGTTAAAATGTCACTGTTGTGATTTTTTTGGAGTGCATGATGGCATATTCCTGAGAATTTCAGTGGCAACCTGTTAATTGTTGGCTAGAAATAAGTGAATGTTATGCATTTTGCCTGTGTAAAGAGGCAACAGGATTTCAGTCAATGTCTATTTATAAGGGTGGATCTGTCATATAGTCATGGTTGAGGAGAGGTTAATCGTGGAGCCTTTTTTTCACAATCTTTTTTATTATGACTGAATGTTACTATAATTCTGGATCTTAATCCTTCCTTGTCTCTATTCATAATGTTTTGCAAAGTGTACAATGCAGAATAGTAATCATGTAGGCTTCTATCTTTACTGTGGGTAGGAGTAGCTTTTGATGAGACACATCTGACTTTGAAGTTTGTTTCTTGGGGGAAACTATGAGCAGCTCACTAATACCAAGTGGAGGAGCACATTTCTGAGTAATATTTTGTGGTATGTAGAGCCTGCATCCTTAAAAGATAACTTAAGATGTGTTATTTTGTTTGTCAAATTGTTACTTTTTTAAAAAAGGATTTACAAATACTGAAAATGACCAGCAATGTTAATAGCATTAAATATCACTCAAAATGACTGGGGGTTAACCATTCCTGTTTGATCCTCTTGATTATTAAGGCACTTGTTCCTTCTTCCTCCTTCCATATCTTGTTTGCTCCACCTTCCATTTTGCAGAAAATGCCAGCAGGCAGGTTCTTAACTATAATTCTTAAGGGAAATAGCAATATGAAAAATAGAACTGTACACTTTTCTTTTTTTACCACTAATTCTCATTCTGTTCTGTTATTGACTCGAACAAGTCTCACAAAACTTTGCAAGATTTGACACCCCTATATATAGAAGGAAATAAGTTTGAATCGCCATCTTCAAATGAGATAATCTCTATCCCCCCCCCCACCCCTTCAATGAGTTTACAGACCAGACTTCCCCTTCCCTATATGGGACTGAGACTTTCAGCATTGTCACCTCTGTCACTCAGGGCTACTCCAGTGTCCTTGGCTCAAGAAACACACTTCCATGGTGGTCATGCCTCTAGTGTACCATCAGTGCATATTGTTGTGTGTAATTTTATTCCTGTTGCTGTTGACCTTCCATGGTGACAATTTGATGTTTTCCTCTTTCCAGTATAAGAGCTAATGGGGAAGTCATTCACAGGCTGCTTTTTAATATTTCTGGGTTTCCCTAGAAATATTAGTGAAAATGTAGCTATACAATTATGGTCTTTCAAAATAACAATTCAGGACATTTCTCCAGAAGAAGAAGGAATTTTCAAATATTTTTCAGCACTGATGCTCCCTGTTTGTGTGTGTTTGGTGGGGGATTTCCAAAGGTTTTTTTTTTTTTACACACTACTATCACAAATGACAATAGTAGCAAACCCTTCCACCTCTTTATTTCCTCCTCTAATAAGTGTCATTTTAGGGCAGGAATGCCCAAACTATGGCCCATCGGCCAGATCCAGCCCATGCCGCCCATGCTGCTCATTTGGCACAGAGATAATTGTACAATTAAAATAAAGTTCAGTAATTTTGAACCTCGCTTATTTGACCTTCTGCAAGATGCCTCCTTCTTTCAAATTGTTTTCAGAAGGAACTTCTTCCTATCTATTTGAGTAGTCCATATTCTTGTGGGACAGAGTTTGGGCACAACACATATAAAAGCATGGCTGTACAGTGGGATTGTAGTTATGCTTGTAGCATTGCTTCTGCATACTATAGGGCAACACAAAATGCTTTCTTTTCTTTGTGTCAGATGCGCCACCAGCATGTAATAACATACCAAGCTAAAATTAATAGATCTAAAACAAAATAGAATTAAAGAGCTAGGTAACATCTGCCTAATATTGGGCCACATCAACAGCATTTCGTCTTGCCAACAGTATTTCCTCTTGCACCTTCTTGGTGCATGTTGAGGGGTATTGTGTGCATTGTGTCATATGGAAGATAGTTTGATCTTCTCTGCATTCACACAGGATGTCATCTACAGGGGGAACCCCACTTTCTTAGATTAGCCTTTGAACTTCCTACCCAGACAAACAGTCCATTTAAAGCTTTCCACACAGGCTATGTTTGTTCTTGGCCAGGTGGTAGAGAGTCCATGTGGTTCTGCCCAATTATCTGGTAGCTCCTTGCTTCCCTTCAATAGTTCTAAGGGGGTCTATGGGACTGGTTGTGGGTTTTTTTTTTTTTTGGGGGGGGGGGGGAGATGTTTTGTGGAAACTGTGCCTTGATTTCAGTCTCTGCTTTGGTGGCTGATTGTCAAATAGCAGGTGTGTTTCCAAGGGTCTTGCTTTGACCTACTCTTTCTTAGCAGCACTTTCTCAATGAATTTGGTGGCGGGATGCCAGCTAAATACTGTAATCGACTTTTTATACTTGAGTTTGTTTGAAACATCCTGTAACCAATCTTGCTGTTTTATTTAAGGCCACATCCACCTGTTTTGCATGTTTAGCTCTGTACCACACTGGACTGGCATACTCTCCTACAGAGCAACATAAATCTAGCACAGAAGTTTTTAATGTGTGTGGTTGGGCACCCCATCTTATGCCTGTTATTGTTCCTGGCAGAAACCTTCTGTTTGGTATTAGGGCAATGGGTTCTGAAAGTGAGAGTTCATTCCAGGGTAACTTCCAGGTATCTAGGTGGTGACACAATGTTCAAGCCTGGTGCCATTCC
Organism: Bradypodion pumilum; assembly: GCA_035047305.1. Lineage (NCBI taxonomy): Eukaryota > Metazoa > Chordata > Lepidosauria > Squamata > Chamaeleonidae > Bradypodion > Bradypodion pumilum. The sequence continues at coordinate 149,586,356 of JAWDJD010000004.1, forward strand.
AAGTCACCATCAGCCTTCTTGATGCCTCATGGTTTTTCAAATGAAAAGCACAGAGTTGAGCTTATAGGCAGTTTGGCTTCAGTTGGTTATCTCTACAATATATGGCATTAAATTCATAAGATGCTGCAACCTAGAGATGTCAACTTTGGCATTCTGATGGAGAATTCCTTGTTTTGGACCATAACCTACTTTCTTGAGTACTTTCTTAAAGCAAAACAAACTGAACACCTTTGTAACTTGGGTAGTATAAGGGCAGAAATATGCTGTTATGTCAAATGATGCATCCTTTTATTTGTCAAGGAACTCATGACTGGAGATGTCAAAATCCTTGTTTTCTTACTATTACTTTTTTAAAAAGAACATTCTGCCAAAAGAGATAAGGCTGTCACTTGAAAATACCACTTGACCTCACCATTTTGAATTTTGCCTTGTGAATAGACCATGAAATTTTTTTCTAATCTGCTGATGCCTCAGATTTAAAATGAACTATTGTATTCTCTTTCTTTCTCACTTCAGCAAATTTATGACTAGCCAATCCATTCCATTGCCTAGTATCATTAGGTCCTGAAAATTACCCTTGGTTGTGCTTTCAAAAATAGAATTGGGAAAAGAAAGTGACATGAAACTTAGAGAAAAAATGTCTTAGAAGGTAACAGTACTTAATCTGAACATTTTACTATATTAGCACTATAATTTGATAAGAGTGCAATCCTGTTCAGTCAATCCCTTCACATTTGCTAAAAGCAGTTGTTCTAATTTATGGGTTCTTTGGGGCTCTATTATTTATATGACAATTGCAGACAAAATGAAGTTTACAGACATGTGAGATGTGTCTGCTCTTCAGAACTTTAAAAGATAACATCTAACAGAAAATATTTGATATTCAGAGTTGATGTGGCAGCAAAGAGTGGGAACTAAGAAGTAACAGGTTCCATGATTCCAGTGTTACTTTTGTCATGTATTCACCTGTACAAATGAAGGGCGTAAGTTTGGGGTAAGTTTGAGGATGCAAATAATCCCTGTGCTCACATGTCACAACCACTTGTAAGTTAATTACTTGTTTATACATTAAGCATGAAACTCTGGAAAGAACTGCATTCTCTTAAGTTTGCATTTGAACAGGTTTCATGTAACAGTTATTGAAGTGGTATACATGAAACACCACAACTGCAGTATTCTGACAGAGTACACAAAAAAGTGATGTTAATAGCCTAAAATGGTAATAATTTTGAATTTGAATTTATTTTTATATACCGCTTTCCTCATTTTGTGGACGACTCAAAGCGCTTCACAGTATTCAAATATACAGAAGTACAATAATATAAGGCAAAAATACAATTTACATGTACAAGATGCAAAGGTACATAGCAATACATCATATTACAACAATGAAATACAATAGAAGAGCAAAAAATACAATATCAGTATAGAGGGTGAAGGATGGCATCATGGCTCAACACCCTTAAGCGGTATGGGAATGGGAATAATACAATACAATACAATACAGTAGCAAAAGCGAAAAACATACAAAGCCTACCGGGAACAAACTGCTCCCCCATCTCCCTCACGATGAGGACGGACCGCAGGGAAAAACAGACGATGGGGGGAAAACCCTGCGGATAAGCATGGGGGGTGGTCCATAGCGACAGCGATGGTGAGTTCTTCTTGTAGCTGCCTTGCCAGCCTCACAAAGCTGGGGCCAGTCACACCTCCTCAATCCTGCTGAACGGCCAGACGAGGAAGGGCAAGCGACCAGAGTTCCCGCCAAGCCTTCCTTTAACCACTGGCAGCGGCGCTGGTGGTGGCGGCCCCTGCAGTCGACCCAAGAGTCCAGGGACCATCCCGCTGAAGATGTTCTCGCCAAGCCTCCCTCCCAAATGCGAGGCTGGCTCGGGGGCAGCCGCAGGGGGCCCGGCACAGCTGACATCGTTTCCCCCATGGCCTGTCCAGGGTGGGGGAAGGCGACCGCTGTTGGCACCAGCCCTGCGGCAAGATCTTTATGGCTGCAGGGGGCTTGGCACAGCTGACATTGCTTCCTCCATGGCCAGTCCAGGGTGGGAGAAGGCGACCGGGAAGTGTCAAGAGGAATTCTGTTTCATGGCCTATTTCCTATTTTATTGATCCATATGGGAGTTTCCCATGGTCAGTGGTGATTTTTATTTAAAGTTGTTGTCCTGGGTAAAAAAAAATTATATTCTTAACACTAGCATTTATTTGTGACTTCTGATACTGTTACATGATTATCAACATGGCAGCTCTAGGACTTCTTTATTATAAAAGATAGACAAATAAGTTGATTTTTTAAAAATAGTAGCCATGTTAGTCTGTGTTTCAGGCATATCAGAAAGCAAAACAACAACAACAACACCGACACCAATGCCGACGCCAGCGGCGGCGGCAATGACGAAAACAACAGCAACACTGCAGCACTTTAAAGACTAACTGCTATATTTTTAATGTGAGTTTTCATGGATCAAGTATACTTCATCAGACACAGGGGTGAAGGGCCTTGCAGTTTCACCCCTTTGTCTGATGAAGTGGACTTGATCCACAAAAACTCACATTAAAAATATAGCAGTTAGTCTTTAAAGTGCTTCAGTGTTTTTTGTTTTTGCTTTCTGATATGCCTGAAACACAGTCTAACATGGCTACTATTTTAAAAAACGAACTTATTTGTCTATATTTTATAATAAAGAAGTCCTAGAGCTGCCATGTTGATATGCCAGACAAATAAGTGAAACTATATAAGGAATGGAAACTATTGGATCTGATAAATGAGATTCAGCTTTCATTTTGAGCTTTCAGAAGCACTTTGTGCTTGAATGCTGTCTTCTATTTTATTCTAGGATCATCAAACCATTTTAAGAGCTTGGGCAGTTAAAGATTTTGCACCCAATTGTCCTCTCTATGTGCAAATACTGAAGCCTGAAAATAAGTTCCACATCAAATTTGCAGGTAAGTTGTGAACACTAGTAACATGCTTGGAAATGAAAGGAGCTATTTAGTCTGTTTCTGGTCTGTCTCGTTTTGGCTGTCTCCACCCACAAAATATTTCTATTGCATTTCCACAGTAACCTAAGAACATACATTTCACAATGTCTTGCTCTTGGCAAGACAACAACTTTTCTTCTTGCAATATAACCCTTTGTATGATATATATTTTTTAAAAAGCTACATTGTGTTTCTTGCCATTTTTTTAACCATTTTTTAAAGAAAGGGACGTATGGGTGGATATTTTTTCAGAAGATAGTGCCACTGGTGTACAAATCTCCAACTTGATAATTTATTATAAACTTGTTGTTCTTCTGTTTTCTACAAGCACATATAAAAGTGTTATCTTGTGCACAGTACCGTGGTATTTCAAATAGGGTAGAGAATGGTGAATTTGAAACAACTACAGTGGAACTTTGGTTAATGTAATTAATGCATTCTCTGGAACGTTTCTTACAGCAAAAATTACTTTAACCCAATTCCCCATAGGAATGCATTGAATGCAATTTCCCATAGGAATGCACTGAAAAACAAAATACTTTAACCAAAGTGCAGTTTCCCATAGGAATGCATTGAAAAGCAATTAATCCGTTCCAGAAAAAATTCCATAAACCGAGTCACTATTTTCTATGAAGTTCCTTTTGTTATGTGGTTTTTTATATTAACTGAGCTGTTTGTTAACCGAGGGTCCATTGTACTGCAATTTATTTCTTTATTTGTAGGAACTCCTATTTCCACCCATTATCTCCAATACAGCAATGGGGGAACTGCTTAATTCTGTACAACATTTTATGTTTTTTGTGTGGAAACATAGCAAGAAAGGAAAGGAACAGAGACAGAACAGAGATTCATGGATATCTGAGTCTCATGGTGGTGACCAGATTCCTCATAGGGGTAAAATGGGTATTATCAACCAGGCAAAATAGAAATTTGTGGAGAATCACTTCCACTCCCAAAGGATTCATTGTACTGTATCCTAGTGGTCAGTCATATGGTTTCTCATTGTTATCCTGCCTGAACTGAGGTCTAGTTCTTGCAAACAGCAATAGCAAATGAGATTTATGTCTGAATTATTCCAATTCAGATTACAGGAGGGGCTAATTTTTTTGCCTTGTTTTTTGTTTTGTTTTGTATGCCTGAAACTTAATTTTAAAATAATGAAGTCCTGATCCAATTTTATTTATTGCCTCATATGCCACTTTCAGGGAAGTTTACCTTACTTATCTTACTCACTTTCCTTCTTTCATGGATTTAAGCTAACACTGCCAGTTCTTCTCTCTGAGGAACTCTTTATAATCTTCCAAAAAACTCTAGTTTCTTCCTCAAATAGACACTGAAAGCCACTACTTTGTCATATTTCTTCTAATCATCTTCCCCTAGCCCAAATTTCCATTTTTAAAAATTAAACATTTTTTTTACAACAAACAAAAATAACTATGTGGGAAACACATGCCAACTTAGAAATAATTTTCTTCTCTTTCTCCAACTTTAAAGCGAACCTTGCTCCTGCAGTGCAAAGTTATGTGTTCTGTTATTCAGAATATGTGACGCCATTGACAGAAGGTACTGATTCTGCCACTGATCATTGGAATGTTCAGCACTTTTTCAACAACATTGGTTTCTGTCAAAAATATTTTGTTAAGCTGGACCCATTCTAATTGAATCAGATTGTAGTCTTGCAAATCCCTTTTGTTAAACAAATAGAGTGGGGAGCCTGGCTTTCCCCAAGTACATTTGGTTTCTGCTGTATAGGATTAAAATTCCATCAGATACCCACTAGGTTTAATTAAGGTGCTTTCCTATTGGTACACAGAAAGAGCCTGCACGGAGATTGTGAATACAATTGGGCATATCCTGGGTGGCAACCTTGCTGGCTAATCTTTCTAACACCAGATCAAACCAAAGGAACTGAAGAATGAATTGGAATACAGTGATACCTCATACAACGTCCAAACTTGGTTCCACAAATTTGGATTTTATACGTATTTGGACTTTGTATGAGGTATGCAAAATCTTAGCCGCGATGCCTCATACAACGTCCAAATCCTTGCCGCGATGCCTCATACAACGTCGTTTCCATAGACATACATTGCACTGTAACAGCACAGACTTCAGGGCAAAGTCAAGGAAACAGACAGAAAACTGACAGAACGTTAAGAAATCATTGTCTAAAAGGCTAAATACATTACAAAAACTTGTCAAACAACCATGATTTTAGGGGACAAGCCAATCTGGGAGAAAAACCCAGTGCCTCATACAAAGTCGCAGCAACTTTGTATGAGGCAACTTTTTCCAAGGAATTAGTCGATGTTGTACGAGGTGGACTTTGTATCAGGTATTACTGTACAGACAAAAGCATTGACAAAACTTAGATAGGTGATTAATGGATTACTTCTACACATATTGTTTTGCAGATAACTAAAAACATCAAGAAAGTTGTACCAATCTTTTTTGGGACGCTTGGTGTAAATTGTCAGGTTGAAAATCTATCAGGAGCCCCAGGGTATTCTGTATGTCCATATAAGATGTTGTGTGGTGTGGTTTCTTAAAATACATATTTTACAGTAGAAATGGTCTACATGATTCTTTCATGATGGGCACTGACCACTCAAATTAGTGTTCCTAAGTGGTTTTCTGTCTCACCAAACCATTATAATCAGTGGAACCTGGTAGGTCCAAGAGCAGAGAGCACATAAAATATTTTTTCATCTTCAAATAATTGACAGAGGTGGGCAACATTTGACCCTCCATATGTGTTAAGGCAAATGTGTTAAGGCAAATGGGCTGGAATAGCACTGGTAAGGACAAGTTGTTATTTCCTGATCTTAATTTGCTACATTGTATCAATTTGTTTACTTCATTAAACAAATTGTTGACCCCAGTCAGAAGTTATACTTGTTAACTCCAGCTTCTGACAGACATCCGGTGAACTCTCAAAGGTTTTGCAAGTCTCCAAACTTCGCATTACCTTGTTCATGGTCCACATTTGATTGGCCAGCCCAACTTTCCCTCTACCTTGTGCTTCTGGTGGCCAACCAACTGCGTACCTGCCGGGTTCCTAGGGGTCATCTGCTTTGTCCTTACCAGTGCTAACCGCCACACGGGGAGGAGCCTTTTATGACTCACGGCCCCCCCTGACCGCCATCTCGGTCACCAGGCCCACTTGCAAGGAAGCCAGAAAGAGGACAATGCCCCGAGCAGAGAGGTGCACCCCATCTCTGCGAAACAAGCTGGTATCCTCAATCCAGATCGTGGAGTGCTCCACCACTGTGCCTAAATCATGCTCGGGAAAATATCGAGCAATAGCACGATTTACAGACCACTGGTCCCGGTCAATGAGGCGAGGGTCACCGCCTCCCCAGAAAAATGCACGTGGAATGATGTAGGACCATAGGAATCGGACCTATGGACCTGTGGCCAACATTGGTGGATCAGGCCCAGATCCCTGTGGATGGATATTACCAAGTCCAGGCCAGTGACCTATCCCAAGTCATTACCACCCAGGTGAAGTACCAAAACATCAAGTGGAACGCAACTCCAACCAGACAGGACGAAGGGAATCAAATCTCGCCAACTCATCCCACGAAAGCCACACCACATAAGGTACGCCGCATCACAGAGCCCCAGATGCATCCCCCACATTGATGAAGCAGCATGGCGGGCAGCCCAAAAAATGTAACTGTGGCCAACGAGCCAAACCCGTGCCGGAACGTCCAGAGGATCAGGAGCTGAAATAAACAAAACAGAAAACAAGTGCCAGCGAGACACTCATTGCAACATAGGGTGAACATATGAACGAAAGCGAGCAGAGCCCCACCATCCCATTCGTTGGATGTCATTATCCGAAAACCCAAAAGCTGCAGCCGTCGATGCAGCACCTATGCAAAATGAATGGGACCCATACCGTGCCCCTGGAATGCCCAAATTGGAAGGGGCGGCACCCATGACCCTCCAGAACTGATATTTCGTCAAAAGCAACCCATCCTGGTGGCAAAAGAGAGGTCCCTGAAGTGATCCTTGCACAGACAAGAAGGATGCCAAAGCTGAAACCGGGCAAATTGCCCGTGTGCTGCAGCTGAGCAGGATGTCCGTACTGCCCCTGCCCAGCTGATCCACCTTAGAGTAACGGATGGTCAATTGTACAGAATCATTGAATAGTGAAATGTCGGCCAGCTCCAGGGCCCTGCGCGAACGGTCGGTCCGTGAAACAGCTACCAGTTCACTCACCCTCAAAGCCCCAAAGAAGGCCACTGTGGTGGCAGCTTGGAAAAGGGCCACTTGTTGTTGCAAAGAGCTGGCCAAGTCTCAGACAGGCTCAAAAGAAGTGCTGGGGATATTGGTTGCCACATGTCAAGGCGAGGGCCGCGTTCCCGAGCCCAACCCTCCAGACCTCTGTGGAAACGGAAATCTCCCGTGTTGTCCCAGTAACCCCGAACCCTGGCAGCAAAAGCCAGGGTGGAAAGGCGCCCACCAATGGTATGGGCAGCCAATCCACAACTGTGCAGGTGTACCATGTATTGAAGTACATGGTCCACTGGCATGGGCCACAAGTCAGGCAGAGGAACGCCCTGTCAGAATGTAAAGAAAGCCTTATAAGCCCGTTGGTACGCCTTACAGGTGCGGCTCGCAAGGGACAGGCCGATGGCCCTGCTCACTTCACCTCGCTAAATGTCCACATCTTGGTAGGAAGTGGAGAGGGAAGCTCCTCGGTCTCTGGTGCTAGTGCCCGAAACCGGGTAATCTGCAGGCGTGATAAAGCATCAGCAATACTGTTATCAATGCCTGGAACATGCCTAGCCTTGAAAAGAAGATTATGGTGCAAATAACGCAATACAAACTGGAGCACAAGGGCCATGACCCTGGGTGAACGGGATGTTTAGACATTTACAATGTGCACCACGGCCGCATTATCGCACCAGAAATGCACCACTGAATTCTCCTACTCTTTCCCCCATAACAACAGGGCACCCAGGATGGGAAAAAATTCTTAAAATGTCAAATCCCTAAGCAATTCTGAACCCTGCCATGCTTCCGGCCACTGTCCACAGCACCATCGGCCATCAAAGTAAATGCCGTATCCCAATGATCCTGAAGCATCAGACTGAACCTGGAATGTAGGTGTGATAGAAAGTTCAGTACGCCAAAAGGACACCCTATTGAAATCGTCCAGGAATGTGAGCCAAATCTGCAGGTCAGCCCGCATACCCCATGTGAGCCAGACTCTGTGGTACTTCCAGGATAAACCAAACATAGCAGCACACAGGTGCCTGGCAAAGGCCTGGCCGGGTATGATCACCCTGCAAGCAAAGTTGAGATATCCATGAAGGACCTGCAGGTCATGGAGCGAAACCCTATGCTTGGCCAACATGGACAAGATTGCATCTGAAATATGGACAACCTTGTCCATGGGCAGCCAGGAAGTCTGGGCTATGGTGTCAAATTCTATCCCCAAAAATACTAGCGTGGTAGCAGGGCCCTCAGTCTTCTCAGGAGCCAATGACACTCCTAGCTCGCCCATAAGCTCCTGGAAAGAAACCAACAGTTGTTCACATGTCCCAGAGCCTTGCCGCCAGCCAAACAAAAAATCGTCCAAATAATGAGCCACATTATGTACCCCAGACCTGTGAACAAATGCCCAGTGAAGGAAAGAACTAAAGCGTTCAAAAGCTGAACAGGATACAGAATAGCCAAAAGGCAAGGCCCTGTCAACAAAATACTGGCCTTTGAAGCGAAAGCCCAGCAATTCAAAGTCATCTGGGTGCACAGGAAGTAGCCGGAAGGCGGACTTAATGTCGCACTTGGCCAGCAGTGCCCCATGACCACAGGAATGGACCATCTGTAATGCTTGATCGAAAGATGCATACCGGACAGAACAAAGTTCCTCCGGTATGGCATCATTGACAGATGAGTCTGCCGGGTAAGATAGGTGATGGATAAGATGGAAGTCACCTGAAGACTTCTTAGGTACCAGACCAAGGGGGGACACTTTCAGATTAGCATATAGGGTCTCGGTAAAGGGGTCAGCAACCTGCCCCTCCTTAAAAATCTTTGACTGGGCCACGTCCTCCCTGCCCTGCAAAGACTGTAAATATGGTGCATCCTGTGGTGCGCGTGCACCCACGAAAGGGATTCAAAAACCAGAAGTGAAGCTGGCCAACAAATAGGCCACATCGGCCTGCTTGGGGTAAATGTTGAGCCAACGCTCGAGCACCTCAATTTTAATTGGGGAGGGACCCTTTTGCAGTGGTTGCTGCATCTGGGGGTGCATGACTTGGACCCTGCTGGTCCCGGCCCTGACCACGCGGCCCGCCTGACCGGAAGCAAGTGGTGGCAGAATGAGGTCCAGTGCAAATGCAGCACTTGTGCTTGAACTTGCACTGCTTCCAGCCACAGCGACCAGTGGATGAGAAATCCCAGCACAGCAGGTGGGCTGGAACCCCCTGCCCTGCCGGCTGGTGGGGAAAATGCGCTGGGCCAGGTCGTTGCACCACATGGCCACAATGGTAGTGGTCACCAGAAGCAGGATGGGACGGTGTCATATAAAGCAACCAAAGCAACTAGTTGGGCTCATCCCAAGGCATCTCGGGGTGGAGGGCCACCCGCATACAAAATTCTTCATCGTAAGCCAGCCATGATTGACCTGGGAAATCAACATATGCCCTATATATGATGTCCAAATACTGGATCATAGAGATTGCTAGGTCTGGGCGGGCTCTGATGGAAACTGCGGCATAAATCAAGTAGGCTGGCAGCCAGTTGGTCATCCTCCTTCTCCTTGTCCTCCCTGGTCATCTCCTGATTTAAAAGGCTAAATAAATCAACATAATCGTGGCGCCAGATCTTATTTCTGGTGGCCAGGAGGAGGTGATCCGTCAATGGCAATGAAATAACAGCGGTTGGGATGGCCGAATGTGGAATGGAATGGTAGGCCGGATTCACCGGGGGGCCATATGACCAGATAGGATATGGGACATTGGGCCCTGCAGGTGCAGCACCAGGCAGTACAGGGGGATAAGGCACCCGCCATGGGGCAACATGCGGGGCTGGAAGTATTGGGCCAAGAGCCAGGGCCACATGCTGCGGCCAGGGCCATTGGGCCGCAGTGGCCAGGGACCAAAAACCTGTGTGTCGTGAGCTTATTTGACTACCATACTCACCAGATGCACTTGCAGCAACTGCCCCCACCAGGGGTTCCAGCTGCCGCCAAGTGTCGGGGCTCATACCGAATTAGAGCTCGTTGGGCCGGAAAAAGGCGGCAATGACCTATCTAGGTCAGAGCAGTCTGCTGGAGTCAAGGCTGATGTGCCAGCTGACGCGGCCCCCGCCACCTCAGATACCGAAGGTGGCTGAGCAGCCTCGAGTTGTTCTACCCTCCGAATGAGGAGGGAAGTCAGTGGGGCCAATCGGTGGCTGATGTATCAACCACTTGTCGGGCCGACTGCCTTGCTGACCGGTGCGTAGCTGGTGCAGCATCTAGGCCTGCAGCATACTCTAGAGCAGTGATGCGGGCCACCAAGGCCCTAGGGTCTAGAGGCAAGGCCCCTTGGGTAGGTTGGCCCCCAAGGGGCCCAACCCCTATCGGAGGCCCAGAAGGTATCCCAGGCCCAGATGTAGCCATGCCAAGTGGAGGCCCCATTAGGAGGGCCAGGCCTGAAGCAGGCCTGGGCCCAACTGGGGCCCCGCTGCTGTGCCCCGGAGGCCTAGCAGGCCTGTGGCTGTAAACCCCCGAGGGCCAGCGTGGAGCCCTGCAGGCCTTCTTCTTCGGCACCATTATGGCACGAAATCCAAGCCCCACACAAGGAAGGGTCAAAGCAGCTATGGGGTTGGAGGCTGCTGCCCCAACCGGCCACTAGTCAAGGCTGTGGGGCAAGCGGGCAATTAGCCAGGCCCCTTTAAAAGACTGCAGGGGCCACAGCCAAGCACCGCAGCCAAAGTGTGGCTCAAGTGGCGAGGGATGGTTGAGCTCCTCTCCCAAAGCCGCTGGAGTTTGGAGGGTCGGCTGGGGCGAGAATCGAAACTCGCCCAGCCGAACTCCGAGAAGCATGCTCCGGAGAGGTGAGGGCACGGGCATGCAGGGATGCTCAAAACCATGTCCCGTCCGGGCTCCAGGGCTCGAAAAATTCAAGATCAGCTGGGGAGGAAGCAAACGCCATAGCTGACAAGTATCCCTTATTGGCCAGGAAAAACCCTTATTTTACCCTCATTCCTGCCGTCATCCCTTATTAATTAGACTGCAATGGCCTATTGCCACCATTGGAGGGCAGCACAGGATAATCATAGCTGTCAAGTATCCCGTATTTGCCGGGAAATTTCCCTTATTTCCAAATCCAAAACTTGATAGGTATGGCCCTGGCCCAGCCAATATTTGAAAGGCCAGCGGGAGCATGCGGAGCCACCTTTTAAAGGCTGCTTGGCTCCGCCCCTCCGCTCGGCCCAAGGTGCCCGGATCTAAGGGGCAGGGCCGGCAAAGCATGCAGTGGTGAGATTCCCCACCGTCGCGCATCCAATATCCTTACAATAGTAAGAAGGAAATACTCTTAGATCATTGGTCCAGGATGGTCCAAGAACAGGACATTTCACCATCATTTGGAATTTCAGGAGGATGTTTCCTGCAACTGAATTACAAGCTTGGCCTGATTCCCAAAATTTGCAAAATGATTGATTTTGATTTCAACAAGACATATGGGCTCAGTGACTTCCCACTAAGCATAATTAAACTATGCATTTCTATCTTGATTCAAAATAATTGCAAGTTATTCTGATGGTTACTATTACTATAATAGTTTCTGTTACTAGCAAAACATTTCTATTCTAACTATAGCAAGCAATGACTACATTAATAATTATAAGCAGAATAATGCATTCCAAACTTAGAACATGTGCACACACAATTGAGATGTCTAGGCATTGCAGACTTTGAGGTTGGAGGCAATTGGATAAAGTCCAAAGTAAAGGGAGATTGAAATTCCTTCTTCAGTTCAGATGTTTTCTGACTGACTGGCAATTAACCTGTCCTTGCAAACAGTTCAGGTTCTCAAAGAAGTCTGTTTCCAGCCAAAGGACTTTAAGCAAATCCCTATGAATAAATTACTTTTTAAAATGTCCTAATATGAAACAGGCCTCATTTTAAAGAATGGAAAGTCTCTACTTTTCCATTGAAAATCAATTTATTTTCACTTTACTAACAAAGCAAGCTCATCAGCTTTCAAGCAATGCCTTAGCTAATTTCTCAAAGGAGCTGTCTTGTGAGCATCTGCCAGCTGAAGTAACCACCTAATTGAGCCTAATTTCAGAGTCAGACCTGACCTCATAATGGACTAACACAACTACCTTGTGAAAGCCATCAGTATGTAGTAAGCACAATCAATGATACACATGATGAATCATTAAACTAAATTAATTACTGGGGGAAATGCAAGGAAGGACATGGTTGAAGCAGACAGGACTGACAGAACTTTTCTAAACATCTGGAGTCTGCCTTTGTCAAAGGACACAGTATTCTCCATCCCCTCAGTCACTTTAGAACCACATGACAAACTCAAATGTCTGAGACTTTTTAAGAGTACTTCTAAACAAAGATGAGATGCACAGACTCAGTCCACAGGCAACAAGTCCTTTGTGTGCTCCTAGCTTCTATGAGATAATAGTCTCTCATAGTATAAAAGCATTACCCACTAGTCAGCACTGAAGGCCCTTTGTCCTTTTCACTTTATTTCCTTTACATGACTTTCCTGTAATGACTCATTTCTCTGTACATCCTCCAGTTAATTTTACCCTTTCCATTCATTTCAACAATAACTAAATTAATTTAATTTACCTTTGAAATATTGCTTCCTGTATATTTTTGTTATTTCCCCCTTTTCCTCTTTAGCTTTTTTTCCCTCCGTAACCTTAATTCTCTTACTACTCACCATGTTAAAAAAATAACATTTTTTTATTTTTAAAATTCTTTCTGCTTTTTTAAATTAAATCCCTATCCTTAATTATTCCTAATTCGCTAAAACAATATAAAGTTTTCTTGGTCAGTGAAATTTCACGTGCTTTTGATTTATTAATTTTAAAATTTTAACATCAGGTAGGATGTTGCTGCTCTAGCCAATCAAACATCAATCAGCATATATCAGTGATGACAAATCTTGGCACTTTGGGAGTTCTTGGATTTCAATTACCAGAAGCCCAGGTCAGCACTCCTGAAGACCAGGTTAGCACTTGTTAGCTGGAAGGTCAGCAAATTGGCAGTTTGAGACCCAGGTACTGCATGCCGGATTGCACACCCATCTCTGTCCTAGCTCCTGATAACCTAGCAGACCAAAAGCAAGAAATTGCAACTAGATAAATAGGGACCACTTAGGTGGGGAAAAGATCTTGGAGACATGAAAGGAGCCTCATTCAGACGTTCTCCTAGTGGAGTTTCTCTAGCAAAAATATTTTCAACCCAGAATAATTTCTGACAAAAAATTATTATTATTATTATTATTACCTGGACTGCCAAGGTTTACCATCACTGGCATATATCCTCCTGGATATATTTTTGGATTACAGTTTCCATTAGCTCCATCCAAGACAGCCAATGATAAGAGACAATTGAAGCATTAGCATCAGGAGAGTGATGCTTTTCTCATCTCTGTTATACCTATCAGGCATCAATCAAGTGCCCAATCAGCAACTCATTCTAAACAACAGAAACATAGCAGGTGAATCAGAAATGCAGCAGGTACACAGCTAAATCTAGAAAAGAGTACTTCAAGGAATGGACAGATAATCTTTGAATAGTCTGTTGGAAGAAACGGAGGGAGTTCTTTCACCTTTTAAAATGTACTTGGTAAATAGGTCGTCCTTGTTCGAAAGCCAGTCATATCGGACTCTAGGGTTCAGTGCTCATCTCTATTTATAGCCAAAGAGCCAGTGCTGTCTGCATCTGCAGATGTTTCCATGGACATGTGGCAGGCATGCCTCAATGCTGGAGTGCATGGAATGCTGTTTACCTTCCCACTGAAGTGGTCCCTACTTATCTACTTGCAATTTTTTTTTGCTTTTGAACTGCTAGGTTTGGCAGGAGCTGGGACAGAGATGGGAGCTTATTCCAGCATGCAGTACTCGGGAAATGATCTCTGACCTTCCAGTCATTGAGTTCAGCATCTTAACCACTTGAAGTCACCACAGTCCCTACTTGGTAAACAGCAACAGCCTTTTCACATAGCTCCCTCAGGTTTGCTTGAGGTTATGGATGGGACAGGGGGTAGGAAAAGAAAAGCAAGCCTATGAAACACACACAAACAAAGAGAAAGGAAATGTGTAGACATTTTGGAAGAACAAGGGAATTGCACTCTCTTCTTCGTACACGCCAATTCCTGAGGCATTTGGCCTCCATTTCAATCCTATATTATGTGTTTTTTTTATTCTTGTGAGTGTGTTCATGTATGTGTGTATGTGTAAAAAAAGTGATCTTAATCAATCAAAGCTTTGTTTTGGCTATGCATGTGGCCCTGAAGGAAGGGCATTGGAAAACAAAATACCCAAGAAAACTCTCTTCCTCTATCCCCTGGGATAAACATTTTTTTTCTTTCCTCAGGTGTTAAGTAACTTTTTTTTACTCTCCCATACAACAATTTTATATCCTAAGTAATTTCCTGAATCTATATACTGCACAGCTTTCAATCAGATTACAAGTTGTTCCATTAGGATGCATATACCAACACAAGGATCATGTGACATAAAAAAATCTACTTTTTTCTAGAGTGTAGATAAAATGTCAATGTACTTACAACAAAGAGAATGAAAGAGAGAGAGAGATTAAGCATCTGAATAGTATTATTAGGTTTATCTAGTAACTATAATACTATTTTTCTTTTCTTTTTAAAAAGGCCAGTTAAGCCTTCATCTTTAACTGTATTGGTCATGGTGCAATTTTGAAATAAAGTACTTCGTAATCAATGAGTGATGAAAAGAAATCAAACCCCAAAAGCCAGCAGTAACTGGATTAGGCTTTCTTCTTGAATTGAGATGTGGATTAAGTTAGTGGGAATCAATAGTTCTGGGAATGTGAAAATGAGATAACCCCACTGAGAAAAGCCAGACTTCTAAAAAAAGCAATTTTGTGATACAGCTGGGAGATTGTTCCAAAGTTAGAAATTGAAAATAATAATGGCCAAAACTCTTACTACTTATGCTAACACTTTAAAACTCCTTGTTAAGATGTTATACAGAGATTATCTTGTGCTACCTGCTGAATAAAGTGATTTTGAGGGGAAATGGTAGCTGCATTTCAGAGCCAAAAAGGTTAAGTGTATTCACAATTGAATCATATTTGCATTTATTCAGTTTCATTTCAGAAGTAAAAGGGTATCTATAGTTTCTGTCCATATCCACTATTAAACCATATTTGTATTTATCCATTCTGAGAGATGAAGTGTCACTGTAACACCTAAGACTGCTAGAACTGGAAAAAGTTTAATTTCTCTGGTAAAAGCCACTGTGATGTTTCTAGAAATAGTATACTTAAGTTTCATAAATCAAGATTGACATTTTAGTACCTCAGAATCCTGTTGCATGATCTAAACAGAATCCTGAACAATTGAAAAAATATATCCCAACCACTTGATGCTAGAAAGTAGAAATAATAGTTCGGTTCAGATATGGTACAGTATTTGAATTCTAGGTATCTTGAGAAACACAAGTATATGTTTAACTCTTCCAATAATCTTAGTCCTAACTTTTGATTGTTACCCTACTGCTACCACTTCATACTTTGGAATGTTAGTTGACTCAGATATATCTCACAAACTCATTTGATGGAAATCTTTTGTCATGCTATGTTGCTGATTGAAGTTCATAGTGCTGCTTAAGTTCTGAGTTGTGAGACAAAGAAAACTTTCAGATTTAGAATCATTTGCTCTGTATTAGATGCCATTAGTGTCACTGCCACTATCTTAACATTTAACAGATCATACAGATCAGCTTAATATTTACAATGTCTTAATATGATACAGGTTGCTTCCCATATTTGTGGGTTCTGTTCCCACAATTTCAGTTATCTAAAAATGTTCAATAAAAATCCTGAAATAACAACAACAGCAACAGCAGAAGCAGCAACAACAACAACAATACCGCCTTCCTCACCCCAGGGTGACCCAAAGCAGTTTACACATCACAAAATATACAAAGTAAAGATTCAAGCAATAATACAATACAATAAGACAATTAAATACAAAACATCATATAACAATCCATAATTCACAGTGTCATGTCCTATCGATATATTAAACAAGAATAAAAATACAATACAAAAGGTGACTCCGGCGGGGCCCGGAGGGGAGGCAATGGTGGTGCACCTGCTTCCTATCCTCAGGCCAGTGGAGTGGGCTCCAGGGAGAAGCGGTGGATCCTTGGGGCGGCTGCGGCATCTTTTCTGCCTTTCAGCTGGGCAGGACTCAGAGTGTGGTGACAGTGGCACACCTGCTTCCCATCCCCAGACCAGTGAAGTGGGCTCTGGGGAGAAGTGGCGGGTCCTTGAGGCAGCTGCAGCATTTTTTCTACACTCCAGTTAGGCAGGGCTCAGAGGGCGGTGATGGCGGCACACCTATTTCCCATCCCCAGGCTGGTGGAGTGGGCTCCAAGGAGAAGTGCCAGGTCTTTGGGGTGGCTGCGGCATCTTTTCTGCCCTCCAGCTGGGCGGGGCTCGGAGGGCAGTGATGGTGGCACACCTGCTTCCCATCCCTGGGCTGGTGTCGTGGGTTCCGGGGAGAAGTGTCTGGTCTTTGGGACGGCTATGGCACCATTTCTTATGAGCTGCCTTACCAGAGCTGGTCACTAGAGGCAACTGTCTGCATTGTAATGATTCCACGGAACAGAGACAGACATTTTAGTAGTCCTCCTGTAGAAAAATGGAGGTATTTTAAACCCCTTCCCCACTTCTATGAGTAAGGTATGGGGGTTAAAATATAGGGCTTGCTGTTGTCCATTATTTCAGGTATCTGTGGAAGGTCTTGTAACATATCCCCTGTGGATATGGGGTGGTGACCTGTCTTTAAGACAGGTTTCATTCAACCCCCATCATGTTCTGAAAAAGATGTGAAAGAGACACTATGGCCAGCCCTGTCTTCTTGCAATCAAAGCACATGTAAATCACATGTCCAAAAATTCTTTGAAGAGTAATATGTACATAATGGCCATTTAATATGTGGCCTCAGTGGAAAGAGTAATTTCCTGATTGGCAATTATTAAGAAAGGAAAAAAATTGAATCTGCCTGTCCTGTAATGTCTTTATAAAATTCTGTGGTGTCACTACTCTTGGTCTAAAAGTACAGTACTGATTACTGCATTTGAAAAGTTAGAAAAAGTGTAGCAAATGGTAACCAAAATAATCAAGAGATTAGCACAGCTCCACAGTAAGGAGAGGTTACAACATTTTTTAACTCTTTGGCTAAGAAAGAGAACAATTAATGAGGGACTGAGTTAAAGGCACCTACACTCTTGCATGGTGTGGAGAAAAGGGATGTTTTATTCCATCTCTCATTATATTAGAACCCCAGATCAGAGAACAAGCTTAAGTGCCTCTTCTCACAGGGCATAGCTTAGACAGTGGAATGTGTTTCCATAAGGTGCAACAGTGGCTGCCAACCTAGAGAGCTTTTAAAGACTACAAGAAGGAGTATAATGGAGAAACGAGATATCCATAAATACTAGAGCTGATGTGCACATGATAATCCCAATATCAGAAGGAGTATGCCTGTGAATAACAATTGCTTGTAAGGATAAATATAACCATTTTTTGTGCTCATGGTCTTCTTGTGAACTTTTCCTAGAGTCGTTTGATTGTCCAATGCACGGGCAGGATTTTGGATCAGCTAAACCTTTTGCCTGATCCACCGCAGATGTTTTTATGTTTTTAGATTATGAGGGGGGCTAAGATGCTGACTGGGAGGCAGAAGGTCAGCAGTTCGATTCCCGAGTACTGCAGGAGGGAATGAGTTCCGGTCTTTGTCCCAGCTCCTGCCAGCCTAGCAGTTCAAAAGCAAGAAATTGCAAGTAGATAAATTGGGTCCACTTTGGTCGGAAGGTAACAGTGTTCCATGCACTCCAGTGTCTAGTCATGCCTGCCACATGACCATGGAAACATCTGCAAAAGCAGACAGCGCTTGCTCTTCGGCTTTGAAACAGTGATGAGCACTGCACCTAGAGTCATATATGACTGGCTTTCGAGCAAGGGAAACCTTTACCTTTACTAGAATCCTAAAGTACCATTCGACATAATGAGAATCACATTTGTGGATGCCATTACTGTCCTGATTCTAATGTCTTGTTTAATTTACAAGACATTACTGTATACATTTAAATCACACTCATATGGATTTTTTAAAATATATATGTTGGACATTAAGATAATTAGAAATATTATAGGGGCATTGCAAGTTAAAAAAAATTAAACTATTGAACAAAAACAAGAAAAAATAAGAAAAAGAATAGTAGATGAAAGTGGCATTACAGACTCAGAAGAAATAAACAAAGTCTTTGCTAGAAATTGAAAAGCCATCACACTAGGTACCAGGTAATTCTCCTTGGCAAAAACATTTAAAAATAAGACAGCACCACCAAAAGATTTCTTTGTTCAGCCTCCACCCCATATAAAAACCAAAGATAATGTACAATATCAACTTCATAGAAATATGTCCCTTCCTTTCATGAGAAACCGGAGAAAGCTTTACCATATATTAATTCAAATTTGACAGAACCTCTTGACACAAGAATCCCCTCAGAGGCCAAATCTCACCTGTTTAAGGCAGTCAGCTGAACTATTCTTGGATTAAATAAAATTCTATTTTTATTTCAGATCACGTTGTATGTGAGGAGGAATTCAAATATGCAATGTTAGCTTTAAACTGCATTTGTCCAGCTACATCTACACTCATCACCTTGTTAGTACATACCTCAAGAGGACAGTAAGTATAGTACAGTACTCTTAATGGATGAAGTGAGAACTTGGCAAGTAACTGTCAAATAGCATATCTTTCCTAAGAGTTGAACTCCCAACCCTTGGCGCCACAGAAAGATACCTGATCCACTGAGCTATCCAGCCAACTTAAGGTTGGTATATGATGCATGCAATGGAATCATTATTTTATTAAGTTTTAGGAAGTGGGATAAACCTCTGGGACCACAAATCTTGAGGCCCCATAAGAGGCCAAATCTCAGAAATCACAAATCCCTGAACCGTAGTTAAAGAATTTCCTCTGGGAAGATGCATATTTCTGCAAGGAGCAGGCATTCAACTGCTTCACAACAGTTGAGATGCTGCTTTTATGGCTCCTTTAAGCAGTATAAAATTCTATCAACATTGATTTTTTAAAAAGTGTAAATGGAACATTATATAGAAAGTATTTTAGTGAAGAAAAGCTTGATAGCCTAGCTTTAAACTTCTTATCTGTATAGAAGGGCTATTTCTATTACTCTCCTTTCTTTCTATAAAAATAGGTTTATGAGTATTTCTGTTCCTGTTCTCTCTTTTTTTAACCAGAAGAGGTCACATACCTTTAAAAGTTACATGGCAGGAAAAGATGTTAAGAACTGCACCTATTTCCAGCATATAGATTCAGTGATGGAAATAGATGTATCAGATAGAAATCTATTGGTCATAGCTTAAATTGCAAAGGAACAGGCCTGAAAAAGTGTTAAGCCTCTATGATATATTCCTATGACTGTATTTTTGGTTAAGAATTGTATTACTGTGTGAAGCATGTAGTGTTAAAATGTACTCAAAATCCAGTTAAAGAACATGGAAAAGTTACCAAAAAAAGTGGGTAATTGAGTGGGTTACTCAATAGGCTATTTAGCCTTCTGGATGGCAATGATGTATATTCCCCCTAAGCAGACCAAACACCTCAACACATCAAAGCGAACTAATGCCAGGATACTGATCCTTCTGAAAAAGACAAAATGTAAAATAACAGTGCCTGCCAACCGTGTGTGATGTGTGTATATGCGTAGCTTCATTATCATTAGTCTGTTCAGCCAGGTCTAGTTGGAAGTCTGAGCCCATGAAAATGTAGCTGTTTCCTTTAATTAAAAAGTGTTAATTTGCATAACATTGGAGAACTATTTTGCCAAGTTTGAGGAGATTTAATATTTATTTCCTACCTCAGAACCTCCTCCCTATTATATACAGCGTGTCACAAAATGATCCCACCAAAACTCCTGCCCCTGGTAGACTTAAGTCACAAAAGAGTTCAGTAGTACATGTAAAAAGGCAAAAAATGAAAGCAACAGATAGAGAAAAACAAAGCAGTATGCCTTGTTATACTGGCATGGAGGTAGGGAATGCCATATTAGTGTTTCCACATATGACTGTGGACAGAATGCAAGCACGGTGCCAAAATGCTCTTTGCGGGGGGCCCCACCCGGACTCATACATCCGTGTTAGTTAGGGGGCGTGGCCACCCCTGTATAAAAGGGGTGACCACGAGGCAGCCTTGCTGCCATTTTAAAGAAGAGCGACGGAGCGGAGAAGTTTTTCCCTCTACCCCCTCCCTAGTGGACAGTGTGACTTTTCTGGTCGCTTCGGGGCCGGGTGGGAATTTTTGCTTGAACCTACAATTGGCACTTTGGTTCTTGGCTTTTTCGCCCATCCCACACTGTCGCTAGTGTTTGAGATATGGGGTAAGTTGACTTTGGTCACTTTTGGTGGGTAGCACTGGTAAGGTAAAGATTTATGACCCATAGGTATCCGACAGGTTCGCAATTGACTGGCCAACACGTAGATAGGTACAGGGGGAACAGGATTGGCCGGTCAAGGGCGAACAATGAACAGGGTAATGCTAGGAGCTTCACAGCCTGCATCACCTTGATATTTGGATGGATACACGTCAAAGGGTGGGGTCAGTAGATAGTATATTGACTTCGGTCAACAATTTGCTTGTGTCAACAAACAAATTGATACATGTAGCCAATAGCCATTGGCATTTTGGGTGGAACCTTACCAGTGCTACTGTGGCCTGCTTGCCTTAAAGAATTACAATTGGATGATACACCAATTGAAAGTTATAATTCGGACTAGGGCATTATTCAATAAAAGTGGCCCAATGCCTTTAATCTAATACCAGTGTCTGAGTCTTTATTTGGGTGGGTGTGCTTGCAAAGAGAAAAGGAAGTACCTTTGGCACTGTTGCCAGTTATCATCACTGCCATGTAATGAACAATTATGGAAAAAGTCCCCACCCCCCAAATATTTTCCGTTCATCTTCACAATTAAGTTCACTTTTTTCCTGTTTGTGTTTCAGGGAAGGCCAGCAGTCACCAGAACAATGGCAGAAAATGTATGGCAGATGCTCTGGTAATGAAGTGTATCACATTAACCTGGAGGAGAGTGTGTTTTTTGCTGAATATGAGGGAAAGAGTTTCACATATGCATCCTTCCATGCACACAAAAAGTATGTTTCTTTCTAACACTGGAATATAATGTGATTTCCTTTCAGAAACTCTTATTAGGTATGTGTAGTGCTAATGTATAATAATTACAGTGTAGCTGTCAAATTGCCTGATCTTCTGGGTGTAAACTGCAGTACCAGTCTAGATTTTGGAATTTTAAAGTTTTAAACTTATACTACTTTCCTGGATTAGATGTTGGAAATCTTATATCTTAGCCATTACATTTTTGAAAGAGAGAAATGGAGATCAAGCCTTTATAGAAACCACAACCTCTAATCTGGAAGCACAGTCTCCATTCAAAGGTGTGTAAAAAGTATTTCAGATTAGTCAGAATCATGGAACAACAACTTCTAGGAGATGATTTTCATTGGAGAAATAAAAAAGTACCATGGCCTGATTTCAATATCTCCACATTGGTTTCAATGAAAAAAGAAATCCAACAGCTTGTCTGTAAACAGGGAACTATCAGAAGTACAGACCTATTTTTCTTCATTGCCTATAACAACACCATTCCCAATCACTATAACCCTGTCTACTTCTATTACCAAAGCTATAGCACTGTTCAGGCATAGGTCAAAAATGTGTGGAGACAATCCACTTTGAGGGAAATGTTCTAGCTCCACTTTTCCCATCAGCTCTTTGTTAATAGAAATGCGAAATTTGAAGAGAAAAGATGCTGTTCAACCCAGGCAAACTCTACAGATAGCCAAAATACAGATTGTGGGGACTTCTGAGCCACAAGAAGAAGCTACTTTGATACAACAGTACAACTGAAGAGACCTCATGTCATGCCCATATCAGCCAGTTCTCTTGCTTGAGTTCTTTTCTGCCCATGAACTTTTCCCCTGGCAGAGGATTGCTACTGAAACAAAAAAGCCAGATTCTGTTATCTTCTTGCAGGCAAACAGAAGTGGCAAACCAAAATGTTCGAAAAGCCCTTGGTTAATTATATATACATGAAACCATTGGTGATATGTCATAATTTGTTTCAAGCAGCAGTTCTCTTTTGCAGAGGACATAACTGAGCAATCTGCCCCAATAAATTATAATTAATAATAATTTCGTGTCAGAGATTACTCTGAGTTGAAAGGATTTTTAGTGGATGCCCGAATGAGGCTCCTTTCATGTCCCCAAGTGCAGATCCCAGATATCGAAACCCAACTTTCCAGTTATAGTTAAGAAATACTTACCTTTCAAAGGAAGTTTTGAGAACAAGCTTTGAATTTTTTGGCAGTCAGATAAAAGTGTAGTTAGCGTCTCCTTCCTTGACATAGAGTACATATTATTTGTTAATGAAGTGGTTATGCGCTACCATGATTATCTTTCTCTTGGTATTTCTTTTTCTGTATGGTATACATCATAGGAAATGGAGCTCAGAGACATGTGCATGTGTATGTATATGTATAGGTGTGTGTGCGCGCATGCGTGCGTGCATGTGTGCTCCATTTCTTATGATGCATACTGTACAGAAAAGGAACTACCAAGAGAAAGATTATCATGGTAGCACACACGTGTGTGTGTGTGTGTGTGTGTGTGTGTGTGTGTGTGTGATACTGTAGCCAAAATTATTTTCTGTTTACCTGTTTTCTGAGGTTTATAAATAGATCTAAAAACACCCTTCAGTGAGAAAATTACAAAAAATAGGTTGCTATTCAGCAATAATGATAAAGTTTTTCTATAATGAATGTTTTTGCAGCAGAGCTGATTCTTTTAAGTATGATCAGAAGAGATATTAGCAGTCCAATTTGAGAAATCTGTTGACAAAGCATATAAAGACTTAATTTTCTCCCTACTTTCTCCCATGAGATGTCATTATGAATTAGGAGACTAGTTTGATCAAAATAAATTCATGTTGACCCGCTGCCATGCCTTTCCTTAGGCAGTTATGGAGGGAAAGTTTCAAAAGATACCTATGCTGGAGAAACAATGCCCCTGATTTTATTCTTTTTAAACATTGGATATGTTTTTTAAATAATATATTTCAACTACATTTAAGCACTTAAATTTAAAAAATTTTACCTCTTGTTTTACTGATCATAGATCTTAATAAAGTGATTGATTAATCTCAAATAGAATTTTAGTGAAATGAATTTTATACACTGTAGTGATCAGAATTATGTTTTGTTGTTGTTCAGTCGCACAGTCGATTCCGACCCTTTGCGACCCCATGGACCATTTTCCTCCAGGCGCCTCTGTCCTCTACCATCCCCCTCAACCCTCCCAGCTCTGTGCCCATTGTGTCTATAATACCATCTAGCCATCTCATCCTTGGCCTCCCCCTTCTTCTTTTGCCCTCCACCTTTCCCAACATCAATGCCTTCTCAAGTGAATCCTCCCTTCTCATTTGATGTCCAAAGTATTTTAGCTTCATCTTTACTATTTGACCTTCCAATGAGCAGTCAGGGTTAATTTCTTCTAAGATTGACCTATTTGTCCTCCTCGCTGTCCAGGGGACTCTCAAAACCCTCCTCCAGCACCACATTTCAAAGGCATCTATTCTTCTGCGTTCAGCCTTCCTAATTGTCCAGCTCTCACATCCGTACATCACTACTGGGAAAACCATTGCTTTGACTATTCTAATTTTTGTTTGCAATGTAATGTCTCTGCTTTTCACTATGTTCCCCATGTTTCTCATCGCTTGTCTCCCAAGAATCAGTCGCCTTTTTATTTCATGGCTACAATCCCCATCTGCAGTGATCTTTGATCCTAAGAAAGTAAAATCTGTCACTGCTTCTACTTCTTCCCTGTCTATTTTCCAGGAACTGATGGGGCCTGTTGCCATTATCTTGGTTTTCTTGATATTGAGTCTCAAGCCAGCTTTTGCACTCTCCTCCTTCAGCCCAATCAAGAGATTCTTTAGGTCTTCCTCACTTTCTGCCATTAGGGTGGTATCGTCTGCATATCTCAGATTATTGATGTTTCTCCCAGCGATTTTAATCCCATATTGTGATTCCTCCATCCCTGCACTGCGCATTATGTGCTCTGTGTATAGGTTGAATAAGCATGGTGACAAAATGCAGCCTTGTCTTACTCCTTTTCCTATTCCAAACCACTCTGTTATTCCATGTTCTGTCCTAACTGTTGCTTCTTGGTTCATGTACAGATTTCTCAGGAGGCATATGAGGTGCTCTGGTATTCCCATCTCTTTAATTACTTGCCACATCTTGTTGTGGTCCACACAGTCAAATGCCTTAGTGTAGTCAATAAAACAAAAGTAAACTTGTTTCTGGTATTCCTTTGTTTTCTCCATGATCCAGCGTATGTTGGCGATGTGGTCTCTAGTCCCCCTGCCTCTTCTGAAACCAGCCTGCACCTCTGGTAATTCTCTCTCCACATGCTGCTGAAGTCTGTCCTGTATTATCTTGAGCATCACCTTGCTGGCATGTGGGATGAGCGCGATTGTTCGATAATTTGAACATTCTTTGGCATTGCCCTTTTTTGGGATCGGGACGTATACTGATCTTTTCCAGTCCTGTGGCCACTGTTTTGTTTTCCAAATCTGCTGGCATATTGAATGCAGTAATTTGATGCCATCATCTTTTAGCGCTTTGAAAAATTCAACTGGGATACCATCATCTCCACTAGCTTTGTTGTTTGCAGTGCTCTTTAGGGCCTTTATGACTTCGCTCTCCAGGATGTCTGGCTCAAGTTCAATTTCTTCATCATTGTGATTATCAGGAGTGTTGAGGTCCTTTTTGTAAAGTTCCTCTGTGTACTCTTTCCATCTTTTCTTAATTTCTTCTGCATCAGCTAGCTCCTTTCCGTCTTTGTCCCTTATCATGGTCATTTTTGCTTTAAATGTTCCCTTGATTTCCCCAATTTTTTTGAAAAGATCTCTGGTTCTGCCTCTTTTGCTGTTTTCCTCCATTTCTCTGCACTGTTCTTTTAGGTAGTTTTCCTTATCTCTCCTTGCTTTTCTTTGAAATTCTGTGTTCAAATGGTTGTAGTTTTTCCTTTCTCCTTTGACTTTTGCGTTCCTTCTTTCCTCTGCTATTTTAAGAGCCTCATCAGACAACCACTTTGCTTTCTTACTCTTCTTTTCTTTTGGTATGGTTTTCTTTGCTGCTTCCTGCATGATGTCCCTCATCTCCGTCCATAATTCTTCCGGTACTCTGTCTACCGAGTCTAAGCCATTAAATCTGTTCATCACCTCCACCGTGTATTCTTTAGGGATGCTGTCTAGGTGATATCTTTCTGGTCTCCGTGTTTTCCCTATTTTCTTTAGTCTAAGCCTGAATTTTGCGATCAGTAGGTTGTGATCTGAGCCACAGTCTGCTCCAGGTCTTGTTTTTGCTGACTGTATGGAGGTTCTCCATCTTTGGCTGCAGAGTATGTAGTCAATCTGGTTTCGGTGTTGGCCATCTGGTGATGTCCATGTGTAAAGTCGCCTCTTGTGTTGCTGGAAGAGAGTGTTTGCTATGACCAGTGCGTTCTCTTGGCAGAACTCTATCAATCTTTGCCCTGCTTCATTTTGTGTTCCAAGACCAAATTTGCCTGTTATTCCCTCCACTTTTTGATTTCCTACTTTGGCATTCCAGTCTCCTAATATAATTTGGACATCATTTCTTAGTGTCTGTTCTATGAGGTGTTGTAAGTCCTCATAGAACTGGTCCATTGTGGCTTCATCTGCACCAGTGGTTGGTGCGTATATTTGGATCACAGTGACATTGAAAGGTTTGCCTTGAAATCTGACTGACATCATTCTGTCATTTTTGAGATTGTATCCCATTACTGCTTTTCTCACTCTTTTATTGACAATTATGGCTACTCCATTTCTTCTAAGGTTTTCTTGCCCGCAGTAGTAGATATGATGGTTTCCAGAGCTGAATTCACCCATCCCTGTCCATTTGAGCTCACTGATGCCCAAGATGTCAATGCTTATTCTTTCCATCTCATTTTTTACCACTTCCAGTTTTCCTTGATTCATAGACCTCACATTCCATGTCCCTATGCAGTATTGTTCCCTGCAACACTGTATTTCTCTTCCCCCTTTCGTATCCCTCCCCCTTTTCAGATCTGCTGTGCTGAGCATCCCCTTGTTTTGCCTTTTGTTTTGGTCCATAGGGTTCTCTTGGCAGACTTTGTGGCGTGCCTTGCCGGTCTCTACGCCAGTCTTTTCCCATCACACATGTTATCACCGTTTAAACAGTTTTAAAACAAAGTATTATCATGCACAATATCACAGTTTATCACATAGTATCAAAGTAAAAGTTGAACTAATTAATGAAAGGGAAAGAAAGAAAGAGAGAAAGAAAAAGTCCACTATATCAAGTCTCTATGTAAGTCAGTTTCTTGTACTGTCACTATGTCAGTTGCCATAAGCCATCTATATTTAGTCAACTATATTATTTCAGTTCGATTACTTATCCTTTGCATGCACACAGCAGCTCTTGCCTCTCTTCGGCCGCATGGAGTCGGTCAAAGGCGCCGGCTCGGGCCTCGCTGTGATGGTGGTTGTGGATGGTATCTCCTGGGGGTGGTCGGGGGTCTCCGGAAGTTTCCTTCTCTCTGGCCCCAGGCCTTTGGATGGGGAGGGAGGGGCAAGATCCTTTACTCACCTCCCCTGTGGGCCTCTCTGCATGGGATGAGCAGTAGAGCTGAGCCTTGTTGATTCCTTTTTTCTTCCTCTCTAGGCCCAGGTCTTTGGATGGGGAGGGAGGGGCTGGATCCTTTACTCACCTCCCCTGTGGGCCTCTCTGCATGGGATGAGCAGTAGAGCTGAGCCTTGTTGATTCCTTTTTTCTTCCTCTCTAGGCCCAGGTCTTTGGATGGGGCCTAGTATTAAACATACATTATGTTTAATGTATGACAATATCTGATATCTTTAGTATATAAAAGAGAAAAGAATGGAAACACTATCATACTAGGAACAGAACAGAGCAGACAGCTTCCTGCTCTTCTCCATCACCTAGCATGCCAGCTGCCTAGGAAAATTAGCTCCAGTACTTGTAGTATTTCTTGGCCATATGCCTTTCATTTTGAGAGGCTGCACTTCAGTCAAAATAATAGGAAGATGTACTAGGTGTCCTTCAGGCATAGAGGCTTCTACATCCAATACAGAATATTTGGTACAAAATTCAGGCTTAGACTAAAGAAAATGGGGAAAACAATTAGGCCAGACAGGTATGACCTTGACAACTTCCCTAAGAAATACACAGTGGAGGTGTGGAACAGATTTAATGGTTTAGACTTGATAGACAGAGTGCCAGAAGAATTATCGACAGAGGTGTGGGACATCATCTTGGAGGCAGCAAGGAAAAACCATACCAAAAGAAAAGAAGCATAAGAAAGCAAAGTGGTTGTCTGATGGGGCTCTTAAAATAGCAGGGGAAAGAAGGAAGACAAAAGGCAAAGGAGAAATGAACAAATCCAATCAATTCAATACAGAATTTCAAAGAAAAGCAAGGAGAGATGAGGAAACTATCTAAATAAACAATGCAAAGAAATAGAGGAAAAACAACATAAGGGATAGGACTAGAGATCTTTTCAAAAGAATTGGGGAAATCAAGGGAACGTTTAAAGCAAAAATGACCATGATAAGAGACAAAGACGGCAAGGAGTTAGCTGATGCAGAAGAGATTAAGAAAAGATGGAAAGAGTACACAGAGGAACTCTACAAAAAGGACCACAACACCCCTGATAATCACAATGATGAGAACATTGAACGAGCTAGACATCCTACAGCAGTGATGGCGAACCTTGGCACTCCAGGTGTTCTTGGACTTCAATTACCAGAAGCCCAAGTCAGCACTCCTGCTGATGAGGGCTTCTGGGAATTGAAGTTCAAGAACAGCTGGAGTGCCAAGGTTTGCCATCACTATCCTAGAGAGTGAAGTCATAAAAGCCCTAAAATGCACTGCAAACAACAAAGCCAGTGGAGATAATGGTATCCCAGCTCAATTTTTCAAAGCCCTAAAAGATGATAGAATCAAATAATTGCATTCTATATGCCAGCTGATTTGGAAAACAACAATGGACACAGGACTGGAAATGATCAATATATGTTCCAATCCCAAAAAAGGGCAATGCCAAAGAATGTTCAAATTATCAAACAATTGCGCTTATCCCACATGCTAGCAAGGTTATGCTCAAGATAATACAGGATAGACTTCAGTAGCACGTGGAGAGAGAATTACCAGAAGTGCAGGCTGGGTTGCGAACAGGCAGGGGAACTAGAGACCACATTGCCAACATACGTTGGATCATGGAGAAAACAAAGGAATATCAGAAACAAGTCTACTTCTGTTTCATTGACTACACCAAGGCCTTTGACTGTGTAGACCACAATAAAATGTAGCAAGTAATTAAAGAGATTGGAATACCAGAACTCCTTTATGCCTCATGAGAATTCTGTACATGAGTCAAGAAAGATAAAGATAAAGATAAGAGATAAAGATAAATCTTTATTGTCATTGTCCTGCACAGAACAATGAGATTGGGGGGAAAAACACTTAAAAACCCAACAAAACCTAAACAAAATACATCTATACAAAGTTATCAACATACTCCCACCCCACATATACACATTTATACTGTATTGTATTCCTATCTTGTAAACCGCACTGAGTCGGTCCTTGGGCTGAGAATTGCGGTATATAAATTT
This sequence comes from Bradypodion pumilum, assembly GCA_035047305.1. Taxonomy (NCBI): domain Eukaryota; kingdom Metazoa; phylum Chordata; class Lepidosauria; order Squamata; family Chamaeleonidae; genus Bradypodion; species Bradypodion pumilum. The sequence continues at coordinate 149,615,370 of JAWDJD010000004.1, forward strand.
AAATAATAATAATAATAATAATAATAATAATAATAATAATAATAATAATAATAATAATAATAATAATAATAATAATAATAATAATAATAATAATAATAATAATAATAATAATAACCCCTAAAAGCTCTAAAACTCTAAAAGCTCTAAAACTCTAAAAACTCTAAAACCCTAAAAACTCTAAAAACTATATACAGAACCTCCCTCATAGACTGCATTGCACTGTATTCAAAGCCAGAACCACTTTTGGGTAGAAACTATTTCTCAAGCGGCTGGTCCTGGTCTTTATGACCCTATACCTTCTTCTAGAAGGCAAAAGCTGAAAGAGATCATTTCCAGGGTGCGTACTATTTTGCACAATCTCTACAGCTTTCTTATAACACCTGGTGGCATAGATTTGATCTAGAGTGGGAAGAGTACGCCCGATTATCCCCTCTTTATGACCCTGGACAGCATTGTTCTTTCCCTAGCTGTACAACTCCCAAACCATACACACAGACCATAGGTTAATACACTCTCTGTGGTACAGTGGTAGAATGCCAACAGCAGGTCCTTTGAAAGATTGTTCTTCCTGAGGATTCTCAAGAAGTATAAACTCTGCTGTGCTCTCTTCATCAGATCTTTGGTGTTTGCTCCCCATGTTAGATCATCCCTCAGCTCCATTCCCAGAAATCGAAACACCGAGACCTGTTCCACACAATCCCCTTCAATAATAAGTGGCTGGATGTTCAATTTGCATTTTCTAAAGTCCATAATGATCTATTTTGTCTTTTTTACATTGAGGAATAAATTGTTTTTCCTACACCACTCCATCAGCATCTCAACCTCCTTCCTGTAAGCTGACTCTCCCTCCCCAGCAGTAATCAGACCCACCACCGTTGTGTTGTCTGCGAACTTGATGATCTTATTGCTGGGGTAACTGGGAACACAATCATATGTGTAAAGCGTGTACAGAAGCAGGCTCAGCACACACCCCTGCAGCATCCCCATACATATACTGAGATCCACAGGGACATGAGAGCCCATCCTGACCCGTTGGGAATGATCTGATAGAAAATCTAGTATCCACCTGCATGGCAACAGTTAGGACAGGATACGGAATGACGGAGTGGTTTGGAATAGGAAAAGAAGTAAGACAAGGCTGCATATTGTCACCCTGCTTATTCAACTTATACACAGAGCACATAATGTGCAATGCAGGGTTGGACAAATCACAAGTTGGGATCAAAATTGCTGGGAGTAACATCAACAACTTGAGATATGCAGATGATACTACCCTTATTGCAGAAAGTGAGGAAGACCTAAACAAGCTGTTGCTTAGGTTGAAAGAAGAGAGTGCAAAAGCTGGCTTGAGACTCAACATCAAGAAAACCAAAATAATGGCAACAGCCCCTATCATTCCCTGGAAATTAGATGGGGAAGAAGTAGAAGCAGTGACAGATTTTACTTTCTTAGGATCAAAGATCACTGCAGATGGTGATTGCAGCCATGAAATAAAAAGGTGACTGATGCTTGGGAGACAAGCTATGAGAAACCTGGGGAACATAGTAAAAAGTAGAGACATCACCTTGCAAACCAAAATTTGCATAGTCAAAGCAATGGTATTCCTGGTGGTAATGTATGGTTGTGGGAGGTGGACCATTAGGAAAGCTGCAAATGGGGTGTTGGAAGAGAGTTTTGAGAGTACCTTGGACAGCGAGGAGAGCAAGTAGGTCGACCCTAGAAGAATTCAACACTGATTGCTCCTTGGAAGGTCAAATAGTAAAGATGAAGCTAAAGTACTTTGGACATCAAATGAGAAGAGAGGATTCACTTGAGAAAGTCTTGATGCTGGGAAAGGTTGAGGGCAAAAGAAGAAGGGGGCAGTCAAAAATGAAATGACTGGATGGTATTGTGGATGCAATGGGCACAGAGCTGGGTGGGCTGAGGAGGATGGTGGAAGACAGAGGTGCCTGGTGGTCAATGGTCTATGGGGTCGCAAAGGGTTGGAATCGACTGTGCGACTGAACAACAACAACAAAATTAGAGTTCTGGGAGCGGAACAATGATTCAGTATAAGCTCAGCAGCAGCACCAGTACAAGAGTGTAAGTCCTGCTGTTGGATTCAAATTTGCATGCATCTCCAGGCTATTTATTTCTTCCCCTAAATTCTACAGAACATCTTCTGAGGGTCGTTGCCATAAAACTGATACCAGTTCCAGAATAGATTCTGTGGTTTATCTGAAAGAATGGGGACATTGCAGCTATTCTGAAAGTCAAGTCCCTTAGTTCTTGATCAAAAACAGTACACGATGGAAAACTTAAAATTAATTTTTGAAGCTTCTCAGTGTCAAAGGTTAATAATATCCATTGATCTTCCATGGGCCAATCAGAATATTGTCTGGTGGATCTTTCTCATAACCTCAAAAATGAGAGTGATAAGACGAAACACATAAATTAGATGGCCACTGCACTTCTAACATATTTATTCACATTTTCTCATAACCCCTCATTGGCAACAATTTCAAAATCTGATAGAAGTGGCAGCACATAATCCATGGCTACTCCCAGTCTTTCCCACTTTTCATCAAGATGGCAATCTTCTAGTGAAATGAAAGTATAAAGCACTGTTTCCCAACCTTTGGTTTTTGGACTTCAATTCCCAGAAGCCTAAGTCAATTCCCCAACACACCGAACAGCCAATGTACTGATTTAGGCTTCTGGGAATTGAAGTCACCCTGTGGAGCATGTGTCCCCATTTGGAACCACTTGTCTAAAGGTTTGTTGTATCTCAGAGCTGATGATACATCTTGTTGACTTCAAGTTAGACTTTTCATTCAGACAAACTAATGTTCTTTACAGAGCTCTCTTTCTCTGTAGTTAATTCCTGGCCTCACAGAGTTCAGGAAATCTTTTTCTACTGGTCTCATTGCTGCTTACATGAAAAAATGTAGCTGATAAAAGTTAGATGTACCACACATCAGGCTTTATGTTTCCATGGATGATGCATCACTGGGAGTCTCAGTCACCATTTGCTTCCTTCCATTCCTAATCCTTGGGCAAGGAGCTATCAATGTTTTTATTTTCTGGGGAGATTAAGGAATACATAATCCTGGTCTGCCAAACCCTGGGATAAAAACCAAATTACATATTTGCTGACTGCTATGTATGCAACTGCAACAGTGTTTAAAGAAAATTATTCCATTTTGTGCATGTGAAAAGCATTAGTGTAGTCCACTAAGCATTACACATCTGGCAGCCCCTTATCATGTGATGTGACCTTTGGTAGGAAGGTACTGCAGAATGTTCTCCCTTCAGTTGGTCATTTGGAATAAAAAGCTCCTGATGTTGGTCCAAGTAAGGATTGGGGGAGTTGAGTGGCCTTCATTCTGGAGATGTAAGTCTGGAAGTCCTGTTTACATGCTCTGAAGGATGGAGGAATGCACTTTCTGAGTATATTTTGTACTCAGATATAAGGAATAGAAACTGATACAAGGATATCAAGAATGACAAGAAATGGCAGTAAAAAATCAGGTCTTGAGGGGCTTGTACCTTCCCCTCTGCTTACATGTTGAGTACACATAAACGTGTTTCTATTTGGGATATCTACTGGACCAGCAAGAAACTTTGTGTGGTGAAAAATATTAGCATTAGTCTTGCTTCACCATCAAACTTGGGTGATAGTGGGCTTTCAGTTTGAATGTTAATTTGAGTGTTTCTCTTCCCTTCAAAACTAGAGTGGGACAACAAACTGTGTGTACATGGTAGTTATAAAGAATAACACATTACAGTGTTTATTGAAAAAGACAAGGATATGGTCAGTTTCCCATCACATTAATATCATTGTCATGTTTAAACTTGGTCTAGATGGTTCCATATGCTACAATTTGGATTTTAAGTGTATTTAGCCGGTCATTAGTCAGTCTTATTAACTAGGTTATAATGCTAAAGAATTGTAATGAAAACTTAGAACAGTTGTTGCATTACTATAGTGATTCCTTCTTTTGAAAGTTTTATGGAACAATTGTATCTTCTGGAAGGATTATATCATTTTCCTCCTCTTTGGCGGAATTTTGGGAATGGGGAACAATATAATTCTAAAGAATGGAAATGTGAACTCTTTTTGTGATGCTAACACATTGATGTTTTTCATTTCTGTTTTTTTCTTTGTAAAATTAAGATTTGGTGTTTGCTTAATTGGTGTGAGGAGAGAAGACAACAAGAATATTTTGCTGAACCCAGGTCCTCGCTATATAATGAGCTCCTCAGACATATGTTTCTATATCAACATCACAAAAGAAGAAAATTCAGCTTTTAAGAAGCAGGAACATCACCGAAAGAATCACTTATCCAGGCCCTTTTATCATGGCCCTTCCCGTTTGCCTGTGCACAGCATAATTGCGAGTATGGGTAAGCAAAAACAAAGTAGTGCCATACAATCAATCAGTCTTTATTACTTTGACCACAATTCGAAGCAGAAAACAGAATGATGATTACCTCAAACCAAAGATTCACAACAGCAATAGGAGGTCTATATTATTTGTCATACTCCCAGGAAAATAGAAAAGTGACTAAACTTCAGAAACTGAGAAGGTGAGAGCTGCGTCTACCAGTAGGGTCATATCATTATGAGAAGACATCAGAAAATAAATAGCTTTCCCCTTAAGTGCTGTACCTAGCAATTTAGTGATAAACAGCAAAGTATATGCCCTGCAAAAACGTGACAAAGAGAATCTAGAATAATAAAATACTTAAAATTCTCTTCTAAAATTGCAATTGGTATCCACTAGTTAAGGGCAGTTCTTAGTTCTACATGCTAAGGATTAGAGATAAAAATTGGATTAAATTTATATTCAAAATTATATTTAATAATCACCTGTCAAGGTATTAGATTATTGCTTAGAATGACACACCAATTAGAATGTGTAAAAATAAAAATCTGCTTGATTTAGGTAGATATAATTTAGAGGAAAATCATATTTCTAGTTAATTATGTTTCACTGACATAAGTCTCATTTCCTCCAAAAGACATGTTTGGGTAATAATAAAAAGAGAATGCACATTGACACAGTAATTAGCAATTCTAATACAGGTAGTAACAAAAATGGTATTGTTGCCAATAGAGTGATTCTTTTCTGTTTTTGGAGTTCAGTTCCAGAATTCTCAAAGAATTCCAGGAATTGCTGGCCAAAAACCTTAATCACCACACCTTTAGGTCCACCCAATTTAAAAGGGGCTTTTGCGTTATTTACTGGGAACAACAGCTTCCTCTGCCTTCTTGTTTCTTGCCTTTGATTTGTTGTTGTTTATTAAAGGAGGCTGCTGTGGTGAATCCTGGGAATCATAGTTCTTTGGGAGGTACACTGTATGTAGGTAGCAAGACTGCATCTCCCAAGAAGCATCCCTGCAGCTTGCTCTTTTTTACAAATCAACAATGAAAAGCAACGGGTTACAGGAAAGCCAAAAACGTCAGAGTTACAAATAAGGCAATCAAAAAGCGTTTTGGGTATGAGTGGGTGTGACCTAGTGATGAGTTGACATGGGTTTCTGGTCTGTAATTCCCATAGTTTTATGCAAAATTCTGGAAACTGAAGTCCAAAACCACCAAGGAGCACACCCCAAACTTGTTGAAATAGATTAAGATAAAGATAAGTGTCAGCACCTTAAATCTGTGGTGCCACCTTTGTGACAATGGGACTGCCTTCTTCCCAGGCCCCCCATTATCCTTCTGGGCTTCACCTCCCTGCTGAACCACCCAGGCACCAGATAAGTAGCATCGAGCCAAGTAATCACTCCAAGACTCTTCAAGCATTTTAGAAATATCTTGTAAGTACATTATAATCCAGGTTACAGTCCATTTTTCAAGATACAGGATTCAGTCCTTCAAAAGCATTTCTTTTTTTATTTTTTTTATTGGTTTTCAATAATACACAGAAACAAAAAAGAGTAAAACATACATTAACTGAAAATAAAACAATAAACATCTTCTTATAAGAAAAACAGGAAAGGAAGAATATAAAAAATTGGAAATCAACCTCATTACATTCTTAAACAAATATCAAAATACTAATGGTGATATAAGAAATTGCTTTTATATTGATCGTCCTTCTATTTTCTAAATTCTCTTTCTCACTAAATAATCCAGATAATAAAACAAAGTAAATCACCCTTTGTTATGTTACAATGCCAAAGGAGAAAAGCGGCCTGTCTCTCTAATGATCATAATATCCAAAAATTCAATTGATCTGGTACCAGCATGGGGACTAGAGACCACATTGCAAACATACGTTGGATCATGGGAAAAACAAAGGCATATCGGAAACAAGTCTACTTCTGTTTTATTGACTACACCAAGGCTTTTGACTGTGTGGACCATAAACAAATGTGGCAAGTACTTAAAGAGATGGGAATACCAGAACACCTTATATGCCTCATGAGAAATCTGTACATGAATCAAGAAGCAACAGTTAGGACAGAACACGTTATGACAGAGTGGTTTGGAATAGGAAAAGGAGTAAGACAAGGTTGCATTTTGTCACCCTACTTATTCAATCTATACACAGAACATATAATGTGCAATGCAGGGATGGAGGAATAACAATATGGGATCAAAATTGTTGGGAGGAACATCAACAATTTGAGATATGCAGACGATACCACCCTAATGGCAGAAAGTGAGGAAGACCTAAAGAATCCATTGATTGTGCTGAAAGAGGAGAGTGCAAAAGCTGGTTTGAGACTCAATATCAAGAAAACCAAAATAATGGCAACAGGCCCTATCATTCCCTGGAAAATAGATGGGGAAGAAGTAGAAGCAGTGACAGATTTTACTTTCTTAAGATCAAAGATCACTGCAGATGGTGATTGCAGCCATGAAATAAAAAAGTGACTGGTGCTTGGGAGACAAGCTATGAGAAACCTGGGGAACATAGTAAAAAGTAGAGACATCACCTTGCAAACAAAAATTTGCATAGTCAAAGCAATGGTATTCCTGGTGGTAATGTATGGTTGTGAGAGCTGGACCATTAGGAAAGCTGAGCGCAGAAGAATAGATGCTTTTGAAATGTGGTGTTGGAATGAGTTTTGAGAGTACCGTGGACAGTGAGGTAATATTTTGCAATATGAATAAAGAGAATAGAGAAGAGATTAAATTAAAATATTATATTCAGGTTAAGGATAATTTGAAATATTTGGGGATAAACATATCAAATAAATTTGAGGACTTAATAAAGTTAAATTATGAAAAACAAAAAAGAAATGAAGGAAAAAATTCAACAATATAAGAGGCTGAACCTGTCTTGGTTCGGTAGAATTGCACTGTGTAAAATGAAATTATTACCAAAATTAAACTTTTTTGTTAGATGCTTTGCCGATACAATTTAAAAACAAAGAGATAAAAGATTTTCAATTTTTTTTGAATGACTATTGTAATGGGGGGAAGAGACCAAGAATATCAAAAAAGTTGTGGTATTTAGCACAGAAAGAGGGTGGATTGGGAATACCAAATCTAGATACCTATTATAAGGCATTTCAATTAAAAAATGTGGTGAAAATATTAATGAAAGAAGAGATGATATGGGAGAAAATGGAGATGAAGGAAGTGAAGCAGGTTGGCAAAGCATTTTTTTTGGATAAAATATTAACAAAAACTGAATTTAAAAATATATTGATAAAAACAATATTGAATCTATAGAAGAAATTTAAAAGGAAGTTAGCTCCAGATGTGTCCCCAATTACAGAAATGGAAGGTTTGAGGAATTTTCCGTTGAAGTTGGATAGGAAGGCGAGGGATGTTTCTGAAAAATGATGTATTCCTGCTGAAGGATTGGATTCAGATATGTAAAAATAAAGAAAAAAGACTGAGAATTTATGAACAATTGAATTTGAACTAGTTTCAAGTCATTTTATTGAATAAATGGAATAATAAATATTTTTGGAGACCAGCTTAGTAAGAGTAATGACAGATTTTGAAGAGTTGGTATTTAAAATGAGAAAAGGAGAGGTAGGAATCAAGGGCCTTGTTAGTAAATTGTATAAAATGTTAAATGGTGATGACAGATCACAGGAAACATTAAGAAAAAAATGTGAAAAAGATTTGAATATTAGAATTTCGGAGGAAAGCTGGAGGTATAAATGGAAAAGAAGAATTATGAGATCTATGTCTGTGAGAGTTATGGAGCATAACTACAAAATATTGTGGAAGTGGTACCTGACACCGGTTAGGTTAAATCAGATGGATTGTACTAAAACGAAAATGTGCTGGAGATGTAAGAATCTCGCGGGGACTTATGAACATATGTGGTGGAGTTGTGATGTGGTTAAAGCTTTTTGGCTTAAAATAGAAAATAAAATATCACAAATAATGGGCAGTAACTTTAAGCTGGAGTCAGGTACCGCCTTATTGATGGAATTTGATAATATGAATATGGAAGAACACAATATAGAACTATTAACAATAATATTGACAACTGCAAGACAATGTATAGCTAGAAATTGGAAAAATGATTCCACAGTGGATATAGAGGAATGGTATAGAGAAATGTGGCACCTTGCACTTAATGATAAGCTAACATGGGAATTGAAAATTGCTCAGGGTTTAATCCCGGCATGGATGGGGAGGGTCCGGAGGGGATCAGAGCTCAGTCTGGCAGTGTTATCTGGGATCGATTTGATCCAGTTGTCCCTGAGGAAGTGGACAGGCTTCTTGCACCTGTTCGCACCACCTCCTGCCCTTTGGATCCCTGTCCCACTTGGTTGGTGAAAGCCTCCAGGGGGGTGACGGGAGGCTGGGTCGGGGCTATAATAAATGCTTCACTGCGGGAGGGGATGTTTCCTGCACCTTTAAAACATGCTCTGGTGCGCCCACTCCTGAAGGAACAATCTCTCGACCCAGCAGTTCCAGCTAATTATAGGCCAGTCTCCAACCTCCCTTTCTTAGGGAAGGTACTGGAGAAGGTGGTGATGCGGCAGTTGCAGGGGGTCCTGGATGAAGCGGATTATCTGGACCCCTATCAATCGGGTTTCAGGCCTAGATATGGTACTGAAACTGCATTGGTCGCACTGGTTGATGACCTCTAGCGGGAGCGGGATGGGGGTCATCCATCCATCCTGGCTCTTCTGGATCTCTCAGCGTCCTTCGATACTGTTGACCATGGTATCCTTCTGGAACGGCTCAAAGGTTTGGGGATCCAGGGCACTGTGCTGTCCTGGTTTTCCTCATTTCTGGAGGGTCGTACCCAGTCGGTGTGGTTGGAGAGTGAGAGGTCCAGCGCTAGACCCCTACAGTATGGGGTGCCTCAGGGCTCGGTGCTCTCTCCTCTCCTATTTAACATATACATGAAGCCGTTGGGTGAGGTTCCCATGGGGTAAGGTATCATCAGTATGATGATGATACCCAGTTATATATCTCGGCCCATGGGGACCCCAGTGATGCAGTCAATGTCCTACCCAGCTGTCTGGAAGCGGTTGGGGTCTGGATGGGGGATAATGGGCTACAATTTAATCCCTCCAAGATTGAGTGGCTTTGGATAGGGGATCCCGCGTTGTCCAGGGAGCTACCAACTTTGGTCTTGGATGGGGCTGTTTTGCCCCAGACAGACCCGGTATGCAACTTAGGGGTCCTCCTGGATTCGGGGCTGCTACTAGCAAGTCAGGTGGCAGCTGTGGCCAGGAGGGCTTTCTCACAGCTTCGCGTCATCCGTTAGTTGCATTATTCGCTCCTGGACCGGGACTCCCTGCTCAGGGTCACACATGCTCTGGTCACCTCCAGGCTAGATTATTGCAATGTGCTCTACATGGGGCTGCCCTTGTCAACCATTCGGAGGCTGCAGTTGGTCCAGAATGTGGCAGCCCGGGTGGTGATGGGGCGCGGGCGTTATGCTCGTGCCTCACCATTACTTCGGGAGCTGCACTGGCTACCCTTTTGCCTCCGGGTGCAGTTCAAGGTGCTGGTTTTGACCTTTAAAGCCCTTCATGGTAGTGGGCCAGGATACCTTAGAGACCGCATCGTCCCAAGAGTGTCTGCCTGTCCAACCAGAGCGGATCGGAGGGGCTCCCTAATTGTTCCATCTGCCAGAGGGGCCCGTCTCTCTGGTACACGAATGAGGGCCTTTTCCGTGTCCGCACCGGCCTTGTGGAATCTCCTGCCTGTAGAGTTGCGGGAGCAAATGGAGCTGCTATCTTTCAGAAAAGACCTAAAAACCTGGTTGGTGGGGCAGGTGTGGGGCCCAGATGGAAGAATGGCCCCCGCCTGTTGGCTTATAAATTAAGCCCCCATTTCTTTTAATTGTCAATGAAGGAAGTTTTTTTATGTGGGTTTTTAAGAGGAATGGGGTAGGTGGATGGGTATGTTGTGTTTTAATTGGTTGTATTGTTTTATGTGTGTTTTAACTTGTTGTGAGCCGCCCAGAGTCGGGTTTACCTGATTGGGCGGCATATAAATTTGAATATAAATAAATAAATAAAATAAAAAGAGGCATGACAGATAAAAACAAATTTGGAATAATTTGGAAACCATTTCTAGTTTATACACTGTCTGAAGGTAAAGGTAGCAGACCAGCCCCAAGTCACATGAGTTTTTGGTTATAATATGTGATGCTGGGCAGCTCTGCAACTCCCAAGGCAATGTACATAGCACTGGGGTATTATCTTATGTTTAGATTTGTTTTTTCTTTTTAAGATAGTGTATTTTTCACATTAAAATAGTATATAAGGTAAAATGAATATACACTATCTGTTATTACAGTATTTTTGAGTATGTGATTTTATTTTTAATTTTTACTTTAATTTGTATTTTTATGTTATCCTTTATTATGTATTGATGTCTTTTTTCTTTGTGTACTACTTTTTCTTCTTTAAAAAAATAATAAAAATTAAATAAAAAAAGAAGTAGAAGCAGTGACAGATTTTACCTTCTTAGGAGCTAAGATCACTGCAGATGGTGATTGCAGCCATGAAATAAAAAGACGATTAACTCTGGGGAAACAAGCTATGAGAAATCTGGGGAACATAGTAAAAAGTAGAGACATCACCTTAAAAACAAAAATTTGTATAATCAAAGCATTAGTATTCCCGGTGGTAATGTATGGATGTGAGAGCTGGACCATTAGGAAAGCTGAGCGTAGAAGAATAGATTACTTTGAGATGTGGTGTTGGAGGAGAGTGTTGAGAGTCCCCTGGACAGCAAAGAGAACAAATAGGCCAATCTTAGAAAATATACCCTGACTGCTCATTGGGAGGACAAATAGTGAAGATGAAGCTTAAATACTTTGGACATCAAATGAGAAGTCAGGATTCACTTGAGAAGGCCTTGATTCTGTGAAAGGTGGAGGGCAAAAGAAGGTGGGCATCCAAAGATGAGATGGATGGATGGTGTGGTAGACGCAGTGGGCACAGAGCTGGGTGGGCTTAGGAGGTCAAGTAAACACTTGGTAAACACTCTGTTCATAACTCCATATAATTTTAATTGGAGCCAATAATAAAATTTTGGAATGTTTTTTTTTAAACTATCCATCCAAATGTTCTCAGAATCCATCCCAAAAAAATAATTAGAGAAAAACTTATCAGGGTAGAGGGTGATGCAACAGATGAAATCAGATATTGCCCATCACTTCCCATCTTCAAACACTGGCAGTATCTTCATGACACAAGTGCCATTTTCCCTTTGAGATGACACACAGCAAGTATGGGAATGACTGTCTTAAAATTTAATGCAACAAAGCAGCTACTGTTGTCATTTTGCACAAGTAGTTTTATTTGGATTGAATGAAAGTCTTATTGCATAATTTTATTTTCTGTTAATAAAATTATTCCCTTCTCTTGTCAAGAAGTGTCATGAGATGCCTCATCCTCCCCGAGGGTAAGGAGAATAATTTTGTAGTTCCTCTTCCTCACATTTGAGAAGAAAGCAAGTGAGAGTTTTTACATCACTATTCCAGGCTCATTAAATCTCAGTTATACCTCATCCACTCTGAGGGTTTATGTTCTTGAATTAAATATGTATTCCATTTTTGTGCTCCATGTCCTGGAGCACTGAGAAATGCCTAAATCACTACCAGCCTGCCATAATTTAGAGAATATAACTCTGGTTTCTGCTCTGAATCCATTTTCCTTCCACCCACCTCAATCCAAAATAATCTGTTTTTTCTCCCCACAGGAACTGTGGCTATAGATTTGCAAGACACAAGTTGCCGATCTAGTGGACCAACTCTGAACCTTCCTTCAGAGACAGGCAAAGCAGGCAGAAGGCCAAGCATAGAACCAGTTTTAGAGGTGGCTGACTCTTCAGCACTTCACACCTGTGACCTTTTAAGTGACCAATCAGAAGATGAAACAACACCCTCAGATGAAGAAATTTCAAATGGTCTGGAGTATGTTCAGTTTAAGTAAATGCGTTTATATGTTTAAACAGGCATGGCATTGGATGAGAGCAATTAAATGTTTGTGGCGAAGCACATGAGAAGCAGCATTTTTTGTCCAACCATGTGCCAGTTTTCCTCAGAATAAATACTTGACGATAAAGACATGAATTCAATAAAAAGTGCTGAAGGGAAAGCAAAACATAGCAATAAAAACATATTTTAAACTATAGTTCATAGTATAAAATAACAACAGTGAACATAAGTCTTTTTTAAAAGCAGAAAGCTTGATTGTATGAACAGCATTGTAGAATGGGATTTACAATATCCACTACAAAGTGGGTCAGTTCTGCTCCTGAGAATTATTAACATGTACTCCATTTCTTTTTGCTAAAATGTATATTGGAGCCATTTGAACAAGGCAAGAAAATAAATATATTACTTTGTTGGGCAGGGCAGGGGGAAATTAGACTGAGAGGCAGTAGAACTAGGGACAGAAGATAGTGCATAGAAATGTGCTTATAGCCAACAATATTAATAAGACTGGATTTTTCCTTGTTTAGGTATCTGAAAGGCTATCCTCCTTATTCCCCATATATAGGAAGTTCTCCCACCTTCTGCCATTTGCTTCATGAGAAAGTTCCATTTTGCTGTCTGAGGTTAGATAAGGTAAACTTGTGATTATTTCCTATGCAATACTTTGCTATTTGTTTATTCAGTTTATATTACACAGAGTATGGTTTCACTTGTAGCACTGCTAATACAATCCTAAGGACCAAATTGTAGTTAGTGCATCACCAGAAGAGAGAATTCTTCAAGTACTGAAAGGTATCTCTTTGGCATGGCAAGAAATAAGGTATCAACATGTTCTTCTTCTGCTGCTGCTGTATCCAAATCTGAATATTGGCAATCATCATGGCAATCAGCCATGAAGACCATCCTGACAATATAATGCAGTGGCCTTTCATCTGTCTTCCACATAGCAGCATAACACCCATACTACTAATCCAGTTCTGCTAGTCACTTTTTGGTCCCGAGCCCTTTTGGCACACAAAGTCCTCCTCAGCCCCAACCAGTAATGATGAAGCTCCTGCCCTCCATCAAGATGGATTCAAGTGGGATTTAATACATTTGGGGACCATCACCTTTCCCTGTGGACTTTGGCACCCAAGGCCATTAGTTCTCAGCATTGTCAGGTAAGCTAACTGCTGCCTGACACTTGGTTTGGAGTCACTGGCAGTATGGTCATTTTAACAGCTTTTAAATGCAATGCTGAATCCCCAAGTATACTCGCACTGTGGGTAAGGTTGTTGCTATAGTAAGAAAAATAATGTAGGCCCGCCTAGAGATTTTGTTTACTCAGAGAAGGTTACAGCACCTCCATATCCCACACATTTAGCCCATGGTTGCCATAGAACTTTTCACTAGGATGAACAAGAAACAATGGTAAAGGAGGATATGGCTGAGGAGCTCAACCTCCCCTATATCACTTGGAGGACCCTTAATTTTCTGAGAATCAGAGTGCCTAAAGGAAAAAAACAACATGCTCAAGTGGGGGCTGCTGCCAGACAATAACACACTGAGAATGTGGGGAGATACAGAATCCAACACATATGATGGTTTGCTGATTACTACTGGAAACATGTACTGATGAGGATTTAATTTTGGCCAACAGCAAAGCCAAGAAGGTGGTTTCATTTTGGCAATTTAAAGTTTTATTTCCAGACAGTAGTATAGAATGATTAGCCTCATGAGTCATGTTCTTATGGTCTTTTTGAAAATAATCCATAGTAGAATTTATAAGAAGTGTGAAGAAAACACAGGTGAAACACAATCTGGTTTCTGGAATTCTATGGGTACCAGAGAGACACTGTTTACAATACAGGTCATTATACAAAGATGTAGAGACATGAGATGTGACATCCATGCATGTTTTGTAGATTATGCAAAAGCCTTTGACAGATGCCAGCATGAAAAGATGATCATAGCACTGAAGAAAAAGTGTAGATGATAAAGATATCAAAATCATCACCAACCCTTGTTGGAATCAGACAGCTCAAGTCAGAGTTGAAGAGCAGCTGACAGAGCAGGTTCAAATTTGCAGAGGTGTTCGACAAGGCTGTGTGTTGCACCCGACACTCTTTAATATATACTTGGAGAGTATTTTTCCAGAAGCACTATCAGATTTAAACATTGGCTTTAAAATTAATGGGAAATACCTGAATAATATCTGATGTGATGATAACACAGTATTGTTGGCCACAAACCTTGCAAATTTTCAGTTGATGCTGGATCAGGTTAGAGCTTGAAGCGCATGATATGGTTTGGATCTCAACACCAAGAAGACTAAATATCTGGTTATAAGCCAAGCACCAACTCACAGCAAGATAATGAATAATTAGTGAGCAGGAACACAAGAAATTGAAATAGTGGATAAAATTGTCCATTTGAGGAATATGTTAAATGAAAATTGGGATCCTTAGGTAAAAATTGGAATACAAATAGAAAAAGCAAGATCCAGTAGAGATTTGACTTTCACTACAAAGATCCAAATAGCGAGATGTTGCATGTTTCCAGTGTTGCTATATGGATTCAAAGCTTGGACATTGACTAAAGCATCTGAAAAGAGAATTGAAGCTTTTGAAATGTGGATCTGCAGACAGCTGCTAGGATATAACAGGTTGACCATGTGACTAATGTAGAAGTGTTGTGCTGGACAGATAAAGAACAAGAACTGTTAAAGACCATTAAACAAAGAAAGCTCCAATACCTTGGTCATATCATGATTAACAACATGAAATATAGAATTCTCCAACTTGCTGTTCATGGGAAGATCCATGGGAACAGAGGGCCTGGACATAGATGGACTACATGGCTAAAAAACCTGAGAGACTGGTCTGGAATGTCCTCGGAAGAACTGTTCAGAGAGGTTAAGAACAGGAAGACTATTGCCATGACGATAGCCAATATTTGGAATGGATATGGCACCTGAAGAAGAAGATAATTTGATCTGGACACAAAAATAGCAGCAGCTCAATATTTAGATATACTTCAGGACATTATTGTTCCATCCTGAATAGCAATGGAAAGAATACTCACTAACTATTAATTTTTGTTCATTTGACCTACCTGAACACAGTACCTAGACAAGGGACTTTGAAGCCCCATAAAATTTCTGACCCCAATCATTAAAGGGAAGAAGTGCTGTCCCCATCAAGACTTTTACAGATACAAAATGCCTTTTGTTTGTGCAGAATAATTTGTGTATTGTAGGCAGAGCAAAAGTAAAGTCCTTTCCCTTTAGGAAGCAAAACATACATGCCTACATCCAGGCATACACACAAGTGCACAAATTTTCTTTCTCTTCCTCCAAGGACAAAATAAATACAGTGGTACCCTGCATAACGAACGCTTCATAAATGAAAAATCTGTACAACAAAGCATTCGTTAGGCAATCGCGATACCCCACATAATGATTTTTTTTAATATGGGGTTTTCATTAACCATGGTATACCCTGCTTAACGTAAACCCCGCATAATAAACAATTTTTCTCATTATGCAGGGTATCGCCCATTTGATCCGCATAACCAAAAACCCGCATAATGAAGAGCTTTGTCGAACAGAGCTTTTTTGTTATGTGGGGTACTACTGTACCTAATTATTTTTTAAAAGATGTACAATCTGGCTGGGGCTTCACATTTTAAAATATTAATGGAAGATAACAACTGCTGTAGTAGTTTTGCTCAACTTGTTGAAGTTAAGCAAATGGTTACACTAATAGCAAATTGCTATTATCAGAAAAACAACAACCCGTAGTCTCCCTTCATAGGGTGAGGAGGAAAACTGCAACTCATTATCCTTTCTTGTAAGCACCAGACAAACAAGTTTGTTTGTTTGTTTAATTTATATTCCTTCCATCTGAGTGGTTTCCTCACTCTGTGTGGTTTACAGCATTAAAATAGCCATACAATACAAGTACAATATAATAATAATAAAATATTGTTGAGAGCAATCAATTCTTCTAGAGAGGGAAGTTTGCCAATAGAATTCAGAGGCTGATTCCATTCATCCATCTACTTGTGCATTTCTAGTTTCTTATGTCACGTACATACATACATATGTACGTATGTATGCACGTATGTATGTATGTACGTACGTACATATATACTTACTTACTTACTTACTTACTTACTTACTTACTTACTTACTTACTTACTTACTTACTTACTTACTTACTTACTTACTTACTTACTTACTTACTTACTTACTTACTGATTTTAGGGATGCCAACATAATTACTATGAAGATGCCAAAGCCTATGGATTCAAGAACAAAATCATTATAGTTGCTGCTGAAATAGCTGGGAATGGCCTCTACAACTTTATCGTTCCTCTCAGGGCTTATTATAGACCAAAGAAAGAACTCAATCCAATAGTATTGCTGCTGGATAACCCGTAAGTGAGTTTTTAAGTGTCTGCTTTTTTCTCACACAGATTTTGACTTCAGTCTCAGAACATGGGATGTCTTATATATGTTGTTGCAAACTATTTTATTATATTGGTGGTTTTAACTCAGGATCATTGTGACATCAGTATTTTGACAATGGCTAATACAGAAATAACAGGCGATTTTATACTTCAAGTTCAAATGCAGTATGGATAGGCAACCATCTTGAGGAAAAAAGAGCAAAATGAGACCATTATTTTGGCCTTTCATAAAAATTATCATGTTATGTGCATTAATGAATTTTATAAGATGCTAAATTTCAGATTGACACACACACACCTCCCCAGTCACATGGACACTCCCAACTTTTGGTTTGCTTTTTTCCTTTTGGTCAAAGAAAAAGGCTTATAACAACGAAGGACTCTTCATTAAGAAGCAGAGCTGAGCTCCTTGCTTTCTGTCTTATGAGTGATGACTTAAAATGTTGAATAATTTGGGATGTGCATCCCTCGCCTCAAAATATTGTTGTTCACATATAAGGCTAATTCTTTCTGAATGTAATTCACAGTCACATTGCCAGAAGGGAATGTGTTTAGTACTTTATACTGGAACATGAGAAGAATCCTGATTAAAAAAGCAACCTAGAACAAGCATTATTTTATACATTTTGCTCTGTAGTCTGGTAACTTCAACCCCCTGGACATGGGCAGAGATACTTTGACCTCTTTTTTGAGAACTTTGGTGTGTGAAATGTCTTTAAATATTTTTTCCATCTTGGAGTCTGGATATTTCACAGTTTACTGGAGTCTGGAATCTAAATCAACAGTGCCCTCTAGTGCTCTAGCTCTACCCTGTTTTTGAGGGCCATATATTAAATACAGCATTTTAAAGTAATGTTTTCCCCTTATTGTCTTTCATATGCTATATCCTATTTTCTCATTCTCTATTGATATGTGTGGTTTTCCACACCATACTGTATGGATTGTGTAGAACTGCCAATTGTTGCCAGAAGTTTAGTTTTAAAGATCCCCCTATGTTAGCTTTTGCACATTTAGCAAAAATGTGTTTGTTTTTTGTTTGTTTGTTTGTTCGTTCGATGATGACAGTGATCTCCTCTCGTATGTCACCCCATAGTGCTAAGCAATCTTTGGGAAGTTCACAAGGTAATTGTGCAAACTACAGTTTGCCAATAACAAGCTGGGTAGTCCTTTTTTCAATGATTTTTCTGATAATGTACTTAGGCATTAATGGACCAGAGTACTGCCTTTACTAACCAGTTTTCCACAACAGTCCAACAAGTCTCTCTGACTTCAGCAGGATGTCCATGTAATTGCACAATTAATTTGGCTAAGAGGTGGTAGAAAATCTCTACTATGATGTGCTGACTACTTTAGAAAGTCTGGCTAGCCTACATATTTGCATCGTTCACCTGCACCTTGTGTAATGTCAGATTTTACAACAGAAAAGTGGTGCCCATAGGTAAGAAGGGTATCCATATTTATCACCAAACTACCCATAACCATAGTATTTTAAATATCCCTGGGCCCTAATGCTGAAATGAAGAAATAACTACAGTAGAACCTTGGATAAAGTCCAAACTCCCTTCCACAAGTTTGGACTTTATCTGATTTTGGACTTTATCTGAATCAAATGGGCGATGCATCGGATAACGTCCAAAAATGGATTTTATCCGAGGTTCCTATACCAAATACCTCAGATAACATCCATTTTTAGCAGTTTTGGACTTTATGCAAGGCATCACGTGTGCATGAAAACCGTGCCAATATCTGACTTTATCCGAATTGGACTTTATCCGAGCTACCACTGTACTTTCATTGCAAGACTTCTTATATAGTTATGGTTATTTAATAGTTTTCCTGGATAAAACCATTGTCCCGGCCTAGACTTAGTCATGGTTAGTATAGATTCAATGAAATCAATGGGACTTAATTCTATCACTTGATATTGTTGCATTTGTTCTAAGTATGACTAAGCTTAGGTCCAACTCTGAAATGTTGTGAAAGAATAAGTAAACTATTTCCTATGTTATCATGCAGAATAAAAGTGCATTTTAAAGGTCATTTGAAACTGTCTTTAAACTTATTAGTACTTGCTAGTTGCCACACCATATCTGTGATGTTATCTTTCACTTTATGACCCATCTGCTGCTTAGGCCAGATATGCATTTTCTGGATGCAATCTGTTGGTTTCCAATGGTTTACTACATGGTGGGCTCTATTGACAAGTAGGTAAAATAATCGTTGGAACACTCAATATTGTACTGTGGTGTGGTGTTCAGTGCCATGTGATTGCATGTATATGTGTGTGATGCCAGTGTTTAAAAGGTTTCATGTTTGCATGTGTATTTGTTTGTCAGTCTTCTGATCTCCTGACTTACAAATTTGAGATGTTTGTGAAAAGTATTGTAACTTTCACACCAAAATAGTATGGTAACTCTTAGTTCTTCATAACCGTTTTTAAGAAGCCCCTGATTCTACTTGGTTTCTGTTACTATGTTCCAGACCAATATTGGGCAATTAAGAGAAAAACATGTACTTAGCTTTTGAAACAATTGAAAGAGGATGTGGGAGATTCAGGGTTACTTCATCAGTGTCTGAAATATAGAGCCAATCCCCTCGGGGATGATTGTGAAATGGGTATTTGGACATGAGTGTACATAAGGGGAAGTATACTTACACAAAAAGGCAGAGATTTATATGTTGTGGGACTAGGACAGGAGTGGCCAACCTTGGTGCTCCAGCTGTTCTTGGACTTCAATTACCAGAAGCCCAAGTCAGCACACCTGCTGATCAGAGCTTCTGTGAATTGAAGTCCAGGAACATCTGGAGCACCATGGTTGGCCACCCCTGGACTAGGAGAATCAGAACAATACTGGGTCCCTTGACTATATACTTGCTGAGATTTGTTATGACAGCCATTGCAGGAGAAAGAAAAATCTTTACTTACAATTACTTGAAAATTAGGAGTAAACTAAAGAATACAACCAAGAAATAGAACTCTACTGTTTCATCTGGTGACTTTACTGCATTGTTCATCCTGGCAGCCCCTTGGAGAACTCCAAGTCTTCTCCAAAGGGGAAGGGTACATCTAAGGAACTTAGATGAATAACCTTGTCTCATGTGCTTCTGAGCCACGTCTTCTCCTCCTCCTCCTCCTTCTCTTCCTCCTCCTACTCCTCCCATATCCAATTTTGAATACTGATGATCATCATGGTGATCAGCCATAAAGACTGTTCTGTGTAAACAATGCCATGGCCTTTCATCTGCCTTCCGCATTGCAGCATGACACTTGTACCACTGATCTAGCTCCATGAGTCAGCTTTCTTATCTTGAGCCCTTTTGGCACACAACACTTCCCTCAGCCCCAGGCCAGTATTGATGAAGCTGCTGCCCTCAATCAAGATGGATTCAAGTGGGATTTAATCCACTTGGGGACCATCACCCTTCCCTGTGGACTTTGCCAAGGCTGCTAGTCCTCAGGGTTGTCAGGTTAGTTAACCGCTGACCGATGCTCGGTGGTGAGCCTCTAGCAGTATGATCACATAATTTTTGAGAACTTTGGTATGTGAAATGTCTTTAAATAAAATTTAAATAAATTTTCAGATTGGAGTCTGGGTATTTCACATTATACTGGAGTCTGGAACCTAAATCCCTCTTCAAAAACTCTTCAAAACTACTCCAAAAATCCAAAGAGACAAGGCAAAAGAGAATCAGTCCACTCCAAAAAAAGATGAGAAAACACATGAGAAAGAAAAAAATAATTGAATAACAGCCACACCAATATATATTACTTTAACAAAACAAATACACAGTAAATGAAACAATGTTTGAAGGGACAGCACACCCACATTATCCCACTATCATAGGACATGCTCCACCTGCCAGAGACCTGCATACTTTCAGAAAACCCATATAAACTTTTGTGCTGCTTCAGAGTACCTGTGGTCCTGTTCCAGGTTAGAGAAATCAATGATAGGTTTCAATCACTGACTGTTTATGCTTACAAACCCACCAGATCAGGTAGGACATGCAGTGTGAATTAGCAATATGTAGCATTGTCAATAAAGAAATAAGGGAACTGGAAATCTTCCACCAGCTTATGCTCTATATCAGGGTTTCCCGACCTTTTCATGCCGCAGGCCTGACCACATATCCTGGACAGCTGAGCAGGCTGGACCACACCCCTTGGAAGTGGAAGTAAATGCACTCACATCCATGTTTATGACAGCTGTGGGCGCTTTTACGGCTGGCGTAACCACATTTGTGTGTGTTTTATGCATGTGTGGGTGCATTTTATGGCTGTCATAAATGCACCTGCTTCCACTTCTGTGTGTGGCAGTGGTGGGCCACATGAAATGGTGCCATGGCCCGAGGCAGCCCATGGACCATAGATTGGGAACCCCTGCTCTATATAATAATTACACATCTTCTGTTTTCTTTTATTTAAAAGAAAAATAATTTCAAAGTTCAGAATTACTAAACAGCAGGTACAAAAATAAAAAGGAACATTTTTACTTTTCACTTTTTCCAAGATAAAGCAAGAAAGGCATATCTAGATATATCTAGATATATTTCCCAGCCTAGCTTTGCCAGGAACATATTTAACTACATACTGTATTTCTACTGTTTACTCACAAGCAAGTATATGCACACTTCTTTCTCCTCTCCAGATAAGCACCTGTGACATCTAGCTCGGTGGGTGATTTGGCATACAAAGAGTGAAAAAAAGTTTTGATATACAAAGGAGGAAAGAAAAGCTAAAAGAGAAAGAGAAACACAAAAGGATGCAAAACAGTTGTGTATCCCTTTTCATTCATAGGAATCATAGCTGTTCTCTTTCAAGAATCAGCTAACAAACACAAGCATTAAAGAAAGGATGTTTCTTTTGTTTTTCATATCCATTGCTAAAGAGCATAAGCTAGAGATTCTTTGCAGGCACACACTTTCTCCGTTTCTTGCATTTCAGAGAAACTGCAAAACCCTTTCCCCAGCCAGCTTTTAACTTGGAAATCAAGGTATCACATCTCTGGTTTCACTCACTTTCACTTTATAAATTGCTTAGGGCACACATGCTTTCAAGGATGCTGTCAACTTTCTTCTCAAAATCTCTTCCTCCTTTGTCCAAATCCCAGAAACTAGAAGCAAGGCTGGCTTGAATGGCTTCTCTATGTAGCTAGAGTCCTTTCCCCCCTCTTTTCTCTCCCCCCCCCCAATTTTAATTTTTATTATGCAAGAAAAGCAGAAAAAGGCATTCGAAATATTATTGATTTCTCACTTAAATACTACACAAAAGTGTTAAATATCCCATTCCCCTCCAATGTGTGCAGTTTATGCAGTTGCATACATCATAGGTGGCCTCCCTGAAGACAATCCTTTTTCCTCTATTCTTATCTATAAATATAAAGCAAGGACATGCGTTCCTATGTCCTGAATGCGTGGCCACACCCCACAACCAAACTCCCTGAGCTTAGCCACGCACCTACTGTGGGAATCCTGAATTCAAAAGGGGGACCCAGGCCCGTGGGGGGGCACATGTCCCCCCACCGCCTCTGGCACCTACATCACCAAATGAGAGGGGGAAGCGTTGACAGCTGCAGAGGCCGGTTGGTGGAGATTCACTCCTGCCCTCCCTCTCTGAGCCCTGCATGCCCAGAGGGGGATAAAAGGCTGAACCCAGCCCAATGCCGAGAAGCTCCCGCCACCACCTCTGGCTCCAACATCGCCAAACGAGAGAGGGAAGTGGTGACAGCTGCGGAGGCCGGGTGGTGGAGTGGATGTGAGTGTTTCATATTTTCCCCCTTCCCATGATAAAAATTGGGAATTAGTCCAAGGGAACCTGGCAGAAGAAAGGAAAAATAATTATCTTGTATCTTTTTTTTCCTGGCCTACTAGTGTATTTTGGAAATAGGACTATGGCAGACTTTAGAGCTGTGACTTGAAGAAAGATTAATTGCACTTTGTGCCACATGCCACAATCCATGATTATGCTGTTTGTCAGTTGAGCCATGGGTGGGATTAGTTAAATAGCTGGTTAGTTAGTCTGTCTGACCGGACATCCTCAGCAACTCAATGCCGAGTGTTGGGCGGCAGTAAATAATCTGACCACCTAAAGGGGCCAACAGCTACAGGCGAATGAGCCCCTTTAGGTGGGGTGATGACCCCTCAGTGGAGGAAATGCCACTGGAAACCATCATATTGGGCCCAATGGCAAAATGAGCAGAGTAGGAACTGTGATTTCCAATGGTCATGGAAGGCGTAGGATGCCATGCCAGATGGACTAGCTGTGAAGGCACACCTTGATAATATCCTTAGGGCTGCGGCAGTCCATTCAGTGGTGGGCTTCAGCAGGTTCACACCATTTTGCCAGAACTAGCAGCAGAAATTCTGGATGGCCCTGCCCATCCAAGTTTTGAAATAAAGTAGTCCTAATTCAGGTGCAATGCAGGGTTTCCCCCTGGCGACGCTCACCATACCACACCCACAGAGTAGGTAGCAATTTTTTTTAATCCCACCAATGGGCAGGCATGACTAGATCACCCACCCAGTCACATGCCCATGCCCACAGAATAGGCCACACCCACAAAGTAGGCCACACCCACAGTGTGGTAGTAAAACCATTTGTAGCCCACCACTGAGTCCATTGCAGTCCTGGTGTTAAATCCTGTCTGTCTCATCTCATGTGTGCCATAGGAGATTATCATAGTGTGTGGGATCCACCTTGAACAAATTCACACCCATGGCATTTTTCCTGCTTCAGGGAAAAAATCATTCTAGAATACAAGTTGCAGCCAACAATGAATTAAATAGTTCAAACGATGAAGATTTGTATCTGTAAAGTGAACATTATGGATACAAAAGATAGCAACCAGCTGTTGAACTTCTACATTATTCTTTTGTCCCTTGTTCTTCCAAGTTGTGCAAGTGAAACAAGGATATGCTGAGCTTTGGCTCTTTCATCATCCATCTCAGTTACGTTGATTCATTTGTGGCTTCTCCTTCTCTAAATTGCTGGTGTAGCTATGCACATTTCTCTTCCTCTTTCTTCTTCCTCCTTCCTCTTCTTCCAGAAATCTTTACTCAGCCTTGATGGAATCATATGCATATGGCTGGGAGAAAATTTAGTAAAATCAATGCCAAATCCCTAGCTTAGCAAATTCAGTCACAGACCTGAAAAGAAAGAGTCCTTCCATTGCCTACTCTTCTCCTCTAGGGTTGCTAAGTTTCTTCTTTTCTTTCATTCCAATTTCTCTGCACCTATGACCAGCACAATAGATGAGGGTAATGAGAAGGAGTCATCAGGGCATTGTGCAAAAATGTTCTATAATAAGAAGAAACAATCCCTCAACCCAGCAGTTCCAGCTAACTATAGACCGGTCTCCAACCGTTCCCATGGGGTGAGGTATCATCAGTATGCTGATGATACCAAGCTGTACATCTCGGCCCGTGGGGACCCCAGTGATGCGGTCAATGTCCTATCCAGATGTCTGGAAGCTGTCGGGGTCTGGATGCGGGACAACGGGCTACAATTGAATCCCTCCAAGACTGAGTGGCTATGGATGGGGGGCCCTGCGTTATCCAGGGAGCTGCTAAGTTTGTTCTTGGATGGGGCTGCTTTGCCCCAGACAGACCCGGTACGCATCTAGGGGTCCTCCTGGATTCGGAACTGCTACTTGTAGATCAGGTGGCAGCTGTGGCCAGGAGGGCTTTCGCACAGCTTCGCGTCATCCGACAGTTGCGTTCGCTCCTGGACCGGGACTCCCTGCTCATGGTCACACATGCTCTGGTGACCTCCAGGCTAGATTATTGCAATGCGCTCTACATGGGGCTGCCCTTGACAACCATTTGGAGGCTACAGCTTGTGCAGAATGCAGCAGCCCGGGTGGTGATGGGGTGCAGGCACTATGCTCGCGCCTCACCATTTCTTCAGGAGCTGCACTGGTTACCAGTTTGCCTCTGGGTGCAATTCAAGGTGCTGGTTTTGACTTTTAAAGTCCTACATGGTAGTGGGCCAGGATACCTAATAGACCGCATCATCCCAAGAGTGTCTGTCTGTCCAACCAGAGCGGACCAGAGGGGCTCTCTAATTGTTCCATCTGCCAGAGGGGCTCGCCTCTCTGGCACACAAAGGAGGGCCTTTTCTGTGTCCGCACCAGCCTTGTGGAACCTCCTGACAGTAGAGTTGTGGGAGCAGATGGAGCTGCTGCCTTTCAGAAGAGAATTAAAAACCTGGTTGGCAGGGCAGGTGTGGGGCTCAGATGGAAGAGTGGCCCCCGCCTGCTGGCTTATAAAATGAAGCCCCCATCTTTTTAATGCGGGCAGTTTTAATGTGGTTAGTTTTAATATGTGGGTGGGTATGTTGGGGTTTTAATTGTTTTTAATATGTATGTTTTAATTTTGTTGTGAGCCACCCTGAGTTGGGTTCGCCTGATTGGGCGGCATAGAAATTTGAAGCATAAATAAATAAATAAATAAGTTGTTACTGAAGAAACGGGTTGTGTGGAGTAATAGAAAAACTTGTCATATTGCCTCTGTTGGACTTTTGCTGAGTTTTTAATGCTGGAAATAGCATTTAAGAGAAAATTAATTCCTATTCAATAAGCTCCTGGGTTTCTAGCATAATTTATCAATAAATCAAATTTGTGACCACTTCCTTTCCGGCTTTGTTTCCTTCCCCCCCAGTAATTAAAAATGCATACCCCTGACAAAATTTCCACAAAAATGCTATAAAATTCAAATGACTGATATAATAATAATTTTGCTCAGATAGCATTAAAGCTGTGCAACATCTGTTATATGTTACACAAGCTCTGTCAAGTTATATAAGAAAATTGTGATGTATGCTTGAATTTAAAAAGGCTCAAGTCTTACTAATTGCCTTGTAGACCTTTATACACATACCCACTTATTTCATACTGCCTGTCCCTGGCAGGTTTTTGTGTGCTTGAAGAGTCTACGTATATTCCACAGGATTCCGGGAAATGTGCTAGAATGTAATTTTCAATTTATTCAAGTTGTCAGTGTGGTCTGCTGGACCTTGATCTTGCTGCATGTGAGGTTGGTTTTTTAAAAACATCTAACATCCCAGTGTAGCCATTTGTTGTGGGAGATATCAGTAATGGTCATTGACATGTGTCAGCAAAACCTCTCTACCCATTTTTGACAAAGAGATGAAAGTTCCTTGAGATACACTTGGAAATATACCATGTTCCCTAAGTCTTTAAATGACAGTAAAATGCCAGATTGCAAATAGATTATTATTATTATTATTATTATTATTATTATTATTATTATTATTATTATTATTATTATTATTATTATTATTATTATTATTATTATTATTATTATTATTATTATTATTATTATAAAATTCTGTGTCAGAAATTATTCTGGGTGGAAAGGATTTTTATGGAAGAAACTCCACTCAGGGGGCACCAAAATGAGGCTCCTTTCATGTCCTCAAGAGTTGGGACAGAGACAGACACTCAATCTGTCATGCTGTACCCAGGTCTTGAACTGCCGACTTACTAGCCTTCCAGCTAACAAGATGAGCTTCTTAATTAGGTTTTTATTTTGCTATTTATTTTATTGTTTGTTTTATTATGTTGATGTCATTTGTCTGTACACCACCAAAAGTGGGAAATATCTCAAATAGGTGGTATAAAATGTAATAAATAAATAAATAAATAAAATGGAAGAAACAGTTAAACCTGCTGAATATTTCTATAAATATTCTTGGATCTAAATGTCACATGATGTTTAAATTCAGAAATGTTTTACACATGAAATTGATGTTGTGTGTGTGTGTGTGTGGGGGGGTGTTAATGAAAAAATAAATGAAACAGTCACTGACAATTGCAGCCTGGCTCAGAACATGATTTCAAAAACAATACAGCTTAGAGAGCATGGATAGAAAATGGCTTCCCAACAAAGAGATTCTTGCAAAGCTGCACTAATTTCTGATCTAGATTGAAGCTGCACCTGGACTCTTTATTATAATGAGAATAATGCTGAACACACACACACACACACACACACACACACACACACACACACACACACACACACAAATGCACTTTGAGGAAACAAAGATAGCTTGTGATCTATATACAAAACAAGTGCAGGAGGAAGGTGATATAAAAATCTAACATTGCATAAGCTTTCATGATTCAAGATCATTTCTTCAAGCATGCATCAAATTCTTGTGGATAGGACAGAAAAATTATCCATGCAAGTCCCAAACGTTCATGGCATGATGTTCTGCCAGGCTCCATTTCTTAGAAATGAACTATGAAAAAGCAGCAGACTCCATCTGATTCTTTCCCCCATTCAACAAACATAGTAAACCAGGTATCTCCTTATTGCTTTCTCCCAAATGTTTTTTTTTTGAAGCTGTAGCTTCCTTTGTGCCCAGACAAAAGCAATGCAAACACCAGGGCCCTCCATCAGGGAATTGGTGATATAATTTGGTTTACCCACTAGGTCAGTGATGGGCAGTCTTGGCCCTCCAGCTGTTCTTGAACTTCAATTCCCAGAAGCCCAAATCAGCAATCCTGCTGACCAGGGTCTCTGGGAATTGAAGTTCAAGAACAGCTGGAGGGCCAAGACTGCCCATCACTGCACTAGGTACATCAATTGTAGCCAAATCAAAGTCAATTAGGAATATTACCTACTTGTTAGAAGTTACTTCAATTTGTAGTGCTGCAGTGCTGATGTTAAAAAGTCCAAGTAGTTTTTGTCAGGTGGTTTTTTTTTTGTGTGTGGTATCCTCAGTAGTTCCATAAACAAACAAAGATAGTCATGTGATCCATATTCATTACAAAACAAATACAGGGAGGAGGCAATATCTTTATTGGATCACTTTAAAAATCTAACATTGCATGAGCTTTTGTGATTCAATATCACTTCTTCAGGACAGGCTCACCTGACTCAAACCAGAAAATGGCACCTGACAGTTCTCTGTACCTATTCTCTGGACTTGAGCAGCACATTTCAATCCAAGTACCGTACAGAGAAGACCACCCACTGAGGTTTCCTTCAATTCCAGTAAGAACATGTCTCCAGATTAGTTTTCATTTTGAATATGGGTAACTGGCCTAGCAGTTTCCAGAGTACACAGGATTTTGGAAGGCATACTACAAAACAGCAACATTTCCATGAGTTGGCCAGGAGAACCTTTGTTTTGCAGCCTACCAACTATCTACCACTTGACCTAAGTGACTGAAACTGCATCTTGATAGGGCAACTCTAATAGGGCTCTTATGTCTAAATTTTATTTTTGCTGTTGTGTTATGACACTGGCTGGTGAGAAGTATGTAGTTTGTTTCTTAAAATGTCACCTTAGTACAATTAAACAGGCAGAATTCTTCTCTTTTCACTTGCTTTCCATGAGATACCTAAAATGAGAAATGGGGTTTATGTGTTTATTTTTACATTGACTTTTACTTTTGGGGGGAGGGGCATGGTTGATATTGACAGTAATACTGGCCAGAATGGCAGACTTCAAGTAAGGAAATTAATCATTCTGAGCCAGTACACTAGCAATACCTTTTAATCATTGCTTAACAGGTTTGATCTCCACAGGGAAAATGTCTTCACATCTTGCAGCCTCTTTTTTCCATTCTTCAAGCAAATTTTCATCTCCTTACCTGATCTGTTGTCGAGCCCTGTTTTGCAAGGATTGTATCTGACAGGATTCTTATTGAATCAGAATCTGACACGATCCTAAATTAAAGGGTGTTTTAAGGTGCAGTTCTGTATACACTAAACTAGGAGTCATTTCTATTGTTTGTATGGTGTGTTTTTTTAAACTTTTGATTGACTGGACCAGACTGCACTATTACTTAGCTTACTGTTAAGCAGGTCATTGCTACTGAAATTAGCCATGCTAAGCTCTCATATGCTGAATGTTTTTTTTAAAAAAACCTTTGACTAAGTGAATTCTGACATACTTTCTGATTTCACTGGATTTCTAATCTCCTGAATGTTAGCATGGTTACCAGTGGGTTTAAGGCTAGGATTAGTTTAAAGTTGAATTTCTACATCATGTTGTTCTTTCTGAACCCACAGCAAAAACAGTATGTATCCTCTTTTGATGAGACAGGACTTGTGACAAACCAGAGTATGTAGGTTTTTTCTCTCAACATCACAATTTCAAGTACAGTGGAACCTCAGACAACAATCGTTCCGTATAGCAACGAAATTGCATAACAGTTAGGTTTTGGGGGAAATGGCATCCCACATAACAATTGTCCCTATGGAAAAAATCGTACACCAATTTTTCAATGGAAAAACCCACTTAGCAAAAAAAGTCATTGTACGATGCATCCCATAGGGAAAATCGCTATACGATGCATGTATTGTATAGCAATTGTTTTGTACAACAATGAGCCCCATGGATCGGATTAAAATCATTGTATGAGGTACCACTGTACCATTCACAATCTTCAGATGGCAATGGTGTAGAATGCCCACCTTGTAGGTCTAGTTCTGTGTGGATTCTGGAGAGGAACAGCCCATTCTGTG
Organism: Bradypodion pumilum; assembly: GCA_035047305.1. Lineage (NCBI taxonomy): Eukaryota > Metazoa > Chordata > Lepidosauria > Squamata > Chamaeleonidae > Bradypodion > Bradypodion pumilum. Next base: position 149,644,691 of record JAWDJD010000004.1, read on the forward strand.
CCCCCGTGATCTCTTAATTCTATTTTTCTTTTCATTTATGATGCCTTACATAAAATGAGTAATTTCAGTATCTGACAATGAGTTTAAACTGCCTAACGTTTTGCTCTGTTTATAAAAGCCTAGATGATTTACTCAGATGTGGTGTGACTTTTGCTGCCAACATGGTTGTGGTGGACAAAGAAAGTACAATGAGTGCTGAAGAGGATTACATGGCAGATGCTAAGACTATTGTAAATGTACAAACCCTCTTCAGGTAAGTGATTATGTGACTCTCTTCCCCCTTTGCTGTTGCTGGTTATGACATAGCATAACATTTCTCATATTGTGAGCAGAGCTAGTCAATTCAGAGACATCAGTGGTCTCACTACAAGGTATTGTACATACAAAAAGATTTACTGAAACCAAAATATACAGAATGGTTAAGATTCAGACTTCCATGTACATTACATCTCCTTCAGAAGTTCGGACCTGATAGGTCCATTTGAGCTCAGTTTTGTGGAAAAACCTTAGGTCAGAATAGCTAAGATTAGGTGATAACATGAGTGAAAAAACACAATTCTTCTCTTTTCCTGGTAATTAAAGACTTTGTAAATGTTGTAACCAGTTACAATATTAGAGTTCAGAATTAGCCCCTGCCATCAGTTTTGTTGCAGTTTATTTATTTATTTATGAATTTATTTGGATTTCTAATGCCACCCCACTTGCTGAGGCGACTCTGGGCGGCTTACAACAAAACAATTAAAAATATCAACATTTTAAAAAAAAATTAAAATCCAAAAAGTATCTTATTCTCTTAGTTTATAAAGTGTTTCAATACTTACTGCTAAAGCCAATCTTATAACAAAATGAATTTCCTTTTTCTACTTGCCAATATATAATCATGCTTCTACTTTTAACATACTTCTACAAGCAGGTGTCTTTTGTCATTTGAGAGCATAATGCTTCTAGTCAAGGAATCAGTATCTCGCCTGATTGTTACCTTGTGTGCATACCTGTGAGTGAGCATTTCAGGAAGTATGTGTATGAGATTGTTTTTAGTGGATAGCTAAAAAGGTTTTAACTGCCTTGAGGTCGTTGTTACAGGCTGAGCTGTTTGTTTCTTATTAAACTGTTTGTTACTTATTAAATCATTGCATCATTTATGCTGCCTTACATAAGATGAGAAACAGCCCATGACCTTTTGCTACCTAAGGAAGCACTCCAATCAATGCCTCCAAAGCAGACCAAAAGATGTGCATCCTAGCTAAGGTTACCCAGGTTGTTCTAAATCTGAAGGGGGATAAATGTTATAGGCACTTCTCTCCTTCACTAACACAATAACAACTCCATAGTCCTTAATTAAGCTTGAGATTCACTGGCTTTTTGTGTGTGCACTTCCCTAGCAATTGCTGTATAATTATATCTTCAATCCTTTCAGTTTCAGTCACCCACCATTCTCTACCCTACTTTATCCTCCACTTGTTTCCTCTTCTATTCCACCACTGCATGGTTAGTAGGAAAACATGCATGCCAGCATGCTGCTGCTAGTTACCCTATTTCCATTCTGAAAGCATGGGAGTAACAGCAAAAACAACAACAAGAAAAAAAGAAAAAATCACACACACACACAACAGGGATATTTCGAAGAACAGCACTAGCGAGAAGAAGAGTTGCCCCTTCTTTTGTTGCACCTCTCAAAATTTGTGCCATCATTAGCTCTCAACCCTATCAACTTTTATCCTGAAATGTGTATACTAAAAGACCAAGAACTAGACCCAGCAGATGGCAGCAGAGGAGAGAGAAAAGTTTAGGATGTTCAAAGAAGGCTCTTGGCCATTGAAAGGGGTTTTTCTTGATAATGCATGCAAGTATTTTATCAGGAGCCTTCACAAGGAGGGTACAGCTATAGGAAGCATGGTTAGATAACAGAATGCTTAAAGGAAAGGAAAGAAGTATTTATTCCCATGGAAGCGGCCAGGAAGGAGGTGTGCATTTGCATGTCCATCTATACTGCCTCAATCTTTTTCTTGTTCCTTCTGACTGAATAGCCATAACTAGTTGGAAGGAAACTTTGTAGACCTTAAGTAAACATGCATAGACATCTGCTTCAATAAAACCATATGGAGAGGAGATTGTATTGTCTCAGAAGCAAGGAATCACAATGTAAATCAGGCATTCTTAACCTATGGCCCGTGGGCCAAACCTGGCCCCCAAAGCCTTTTCATCCAGCCCTCGATGTCCTCCTCGTTCCCGCTGCCACCACCTGGAAGCACCACAAACTGGCAAAAATGTGTGAGTTCTCACATGAAATCTCATGAGATCTTGTGAAATCTCATGATATCTCACCAAAATTTCATGAGATCTCGTAAGATCTCACAAAAATGTATTTTCACATAAGAACTCACGCAGAAACACGTGACCGGCCTGCACAGCCATTCTGAGGGGAGTTATCCAGCCCCCGCCCCAAAAAAGTTGAGAAAGCCTGAAGTAAATTAAAGAAAAGGCAATTGGGAGACACATCAATTTAATAAGAAATAAACAGCTCAGTCTGTAACAATGACCTCAAGGCACTTGTTAAACCTTTTTATCTTTCCACTAAAACATTCTCATGCATGTACTTCCTGAAATGCCCACTCACAGGTATGCACATAAAGTAACAATCAGGAGAGATACTGATTCTTTGACTAGAAAACGTATGCTCTCAAATGACAAAAACACTTGCTTGTAGAATTACCTTTAAAGCAGACGCATGATTGTAGATTGGCATGTAGAAAAAGGAAATTCATTTCTGGAGGAAATATTGTTATAAGATTGACTTTAACAGTAAGTATTAAAAACACTTCATAAATTTGTAGAATAATCTGCAACAAAACTGATGGCAGAGGCTAATTATGAACTGCTTATGGGGTTTTGTTACTCATATATTCTTCTCCTAAATTCTGAGGAAAGTATTGATTTTTATGCATCCAACCTTAAACAGTAAGATCCATATATTAAGAGGAGTTATTCGCAGATCCAAACTTCCTCTATCCCAACTTGTAGAGCTACAAAAATCTCTAAGGCTAGGTGTCAGTGTCTCTTGCAAAAATTTTCTTTGATTTTATAAGCAAAATAACTTCATCTGTCAGGCTAGCTTGTAACTGCCCTGCAATATAATTTCTTATTGCACACCAATGACTAACAGATCTCCATTGCAGTCAACTGTTAATACCATAGTTCTGAAGCTGAGCTGAAACTTGGTACACAATCAAAAATCCCCTTTTACCTCTCTAGGTACAGCAAAAGCAAATTATTGAAAATGATTCTTTAGATAGGGCTGTGAATCTTTGTTTCTTTTGGCCTCACAAATGGAAATGAAATATTTCAGAAGTTTCTTCCTCCTAGGTGTTACTATTGGATGTTAGGGGTGTATTTTTCATGGTTAGAGCATGTATGTTGCTGGTGGAGGAAGAAAAATGTTTCACTCACACGAGAATGAAAAATCTCTGTGTTTGACAATTTTTTACAGTGAGGTATCTCAGCAAGTCAAGGTAACTCTTTTTTAATGATGCTGAGAAGATCTGCAGGTATTCTCAAAAGAGTCCAGAAGATTGTGACATTAGGATATGGATAAAATGAGAGAGGCATCCCCTGGGCTTTAATGGTCAAAACTAGCACTGCTAAAATCAACATTACTCAGGCATTCTCAGTTATGAGGAGATTATAGGAGCTCTCATGGACCTAATCTTGCTGCAAATATTATTTCCATTCGCAATGCTGGGGTCAAAGCTTGGAGCTTGTGCATGAAAAGCAATTAGGCTCCTAGTCCCTTCCTTAGATGGAGCAAATTTGTCATGCCTTTTGGTTTATTTTGCATTCCAAGTATTCCTGGTATATACTTTCTATTTCTAAATTAATAGAATGGATGGCTTTTGTGGGCTAAACTGCTTCAGGCACTATTTTTCTTGCAGTCCTGCTTTGGTCTGTGTCCTGAAAATTAACAATAATGGAAAAGCCTGGCAGTACCAATAATAGACCCATAATGGGTTCATATTTCTTTCCTCCCCACCCCTCTTCATTTAAAAACAAATTATTTGTGGTTGATTATCTTAGTTATCCATCTTTCACTTTTCACTACATCTTTACCATTTCCTATAAAGTTCTTAAATTACAGAGGGAATATCTAAAGGATGCCATGGATATTAAATTAATGTTTTCTTTCAGAACTCAGGAAGCATACTCAGGTATTTCCTTAAATATATCTGCAAGCTTGGTTGTAGCTTTATAGTGAAGCAATAGTTAAGACTAAAGTAGTTCATCTTCAATTATATATCAAATGATCACTAGATGGCATTGTTTCCCCATGTCTGTAATACTAAAACTTCCAGCATTAAGAGTATTTTTGCTTAAATAAAAGAAACTTTAAAAAACACAGTTCAAATTGCAATTTGATCTTGGGAAGAGAATATGAGCTGTTTTTTCACAGAAATATGAGAATCTAGCAAAGCATTTTTAGAAAATGTGTGCTAAATCATTTATAAATATTTGTCAAAAAGAAAGTGTGAGAAGACTAGTGGAAATGACATTTTAAATGTTTTTCTATTTAAAGTTATCTAGTCATAATCAAAAGACAGAAATTGTTTTCGTTCTTTCTTTCTTTCTTTCTTTTTTGGAGGCATCAAAATTTCCAGAGAGGAGGTTAAGAAATCTTGTTCTGATACTTCATGGTTTATGCATAGAATAAATTGCAATAATCATAAAATGTGTAAATTTTGGTATTCATATTTGACCAGCAAAGTGCTATTCAGGAATTGTTACAAGTCTTCAGTGCTTTGACGTGGCCTAATTGGTTCTGGCTTTGACATTAATTGCCAGCAATGGAATAATAAAAAGTGGGACCCAGGATTAGCTCCTTGCAAACAAATTAACAGTGGTTACATATACTATTCCTGTACATAAGGTAAAATTACCCTGAGAAATGTTACTGGTATGAATATGGTTCACTCAAAACAGTCTGCTAAGACACACCACTGCCTGGTTGAAAGGTTCCTTATACACACATATGTATCTCAGAACATTCACATATTTGTTTTGTTAACCCCGACTATTCAATGCAATTTTACAATTCTATTGTTATTTGTATCTAATCAGGAACAAACACTGCTGAGTTTAGTGGTGTGTACTCCCTGCCATAAACAGTTGCATCTTAAATGTAGGTAACTCTTCAGAAAAGTTATTATTGGAAACAAAACAAAGTGGGTTTTTTAAAAAAAAATGGTATAGGTTTTTTAAAATAGTTTTATAAATAAAGAATACAGCAAGTAGGCTAGACACCAGAGACAGCATCTGTAGTGAGACAAATAACACAGTACCAAGGTTTATAGCCACTTAACTTCATCATAGTCCTTCCATTTGGTATTAATCATTCCACAAGAGTGCAGTCTCATCTAACAGATGAAGTGCTATCAGTACTGCAAGTTAACCCGAAAGAGATTTATTCCACATATTTTCATAGGCTTAGGGTTTTGTCTCTGAAACTATATCTAGCAGATATAAGTATGATTTGTGGTTGCTGTTCTTATTCATGTTCCCTTGAGAGAATTATTCCCCTCATCCCTGACCAGTTAAACCAGATCTGTCAAGTATCCCGTAATGGATGGGAAAACCACATATTTTAATCAAACTCCCCGCTGGCTACCCGGTTTTTATTTACCCCCGTATTCTCCCATATTTTTGCCTGCACCGAGCTCTGGGGTTAAGACTGGCACTGACTGGCAACCAGTCTCCTCCCCCAGAGCTCCCTGCAGGCAAGCCTCCGGACTGGGAGCGAAGCATTGCGGGATTTGGGATTGGGAGAGACTTTCACTTTGGTTGTGCAAGGCAACAAAGGTAAGCAGTAGCCTGTAACAGGTTTTCCACATCGCTTTCTTTCCTGCAGCCCCGGAACCTTTTGCCATTTTGCATGGGTATGTTTTAATCCTTATTTCCCTCTTTATCCTTATTTCACTGGGGGTGGGTGATGGGGGCTGTCAAAAGACACACCACCCCCACTAAAATAAGGATAAAAGGGGAAATAAGTATTAAAACGTACCCATGCAAAACGCCAAGAAGTTCTGGGGCTGCAGGAAAGAAAGTGATGTGGAAAAGCTCTGCTTACCTTTGTTGCCTTGTCTTGCCAAGAGGTGAAAGTCTCTTCCCAATCCTGCGATGCTTCACTCCCAGTCGAGAGGGGTGGCTTGCCTGCCCTGCAGGGAGCTCTGGACTCTGGAGCTGCCCTGGGGGAGGCTTCCTTTCAATGCCCCTTCCTCTTTCCCTGCACCATTTGGGGATGGTGGGGGAGAGCAGCAGATTCTCTTGACTGGTTTGGGACCCCCAGGTGTGGGAAGATGATGATGATGAGGACTCATTGGGAGTATAGACTTCCCCTGACTCTCCAGCATGGGGGAGGGGGAGGGGGCTGCTTCCTTTCCTGAAGGATTCATGAGGGATCCCCCCCTTTTTTAAAATTAAGTTTTAAATCTCTCTTTCCCAGGCAGATTTTGGGACTACTAGGGCTGCTCCTGCCAACCTAGCAGTTCGAAAGCAAGAAATTGCAAGTAGATAAATAGGGACCACTTCGGTGGGAAGGTAACAGCGTTCCGTGTGCTCCGGTGTCTAGTCATGCCTGCCACATGACCACGGAAATGTCTGCAGAAGCAGACAGCGCTGGCTCTTCGGCTTAGAAACAGAGATGAGCACTGCACCCTAGAGTCGGATACAACTAGCTTTCGAGCAAGGGAAACCTTTACCTTTACTTTAGGGCTGCTTCATCCCTCCCCCGCCCCTTCTCCATGTATGAAAATGAATTTCTGTATTTTAAATAAATGTCTGTTAATATATTTTTCCCTATTGTGTGTGTTGTGTGTGTTAGTGCAGTCGGTCCTCATAAGGAAAGGAGGGATTCAAAATGAGGCATGGAAGGAGGAGGAGGAGTGGGTTTTAATTGAGAAAAAATTATTCTGTGTATTTCTCCACCAAATAGAAAAACCATGGAAAGAGTCACAAAATCAGTATGGCTTGACTTGATGTTTTTCTTTCTTTCATTTCATTTCTTCTTTTTCTTATTCCTTCCTTTCCTTCTATTGCTTCCTTCCTTCCTTTTTCTTTCTTTTTTCCTTACCTTCTATTCCCCCTCCCTTTCCTTCATTCCTTCCTTCCTTTTTCTTTCCATTCCTGCCTTCCTTTTTATTCCTTCCTTCCTTTATTTTCCTTCCTTCCTTTCCCACATTTCCCTTTTTTCTTCCCTTCTTTCTTCCTTTTCTCACTCTTTCTTTTATTTCCTTCTTTCCTTCCTTCCCTTTCTTCCTTCTTTCTTTCTTGCTTCCTTGCATTTTCTTTCCCTCTTTCCTTTCCTTCTTTGTTCCTTTCACTCCCTTTATTTCCTTCGTTTTTCCTTTTTCACTCTTTTCCTTCCCTTCCCTTCTATTCCCTCCTCCCTTTTTCCTTCCTCTCTTTCTTTCATTCCCTTCTTTCATTTGTTCTTTCCTTCTTCCTTTCCTTTCTTCCCCATTCCTTCCTTCCTTTTCCTTTCTTTTTTGTTCCCTCCCTCCTTTCTTTATTCCTTCCTTTCTATTCCATCTTACCTTTCTCTCTTTCCTTCCTTCCTTTCTCTCCTTCACCCTTTCTTTCTCTCTTTCTATACCTTCCTTCCTTTTCCATTCTTTCTTTCCTTCCTTCCTTCTCTTCTTTTCTTTCTTCCTTTCCCCTTTCTCTTCCTTCCTTTTTTCTTTCTTTCTTTCCTTTCTTGCATTTCTTCATTTCCTTCCTTCTTTCTTTCCACCTTTCCTTTCACTCCATTTCTTTTTTTCTTTCTGTTTCTACCTCCCTTTCCTTTCCTTCTTTTCCCGCCTTTCTTTCTATTCCTTCTTTCATTCATTCCCTTCTTCCTTTTGTTCTCATTCCCACCCCCCACATCCCCAGTGAGTTTCAAAGGCCACTTGCAGGGATTTGAACCAAGGTCTCTTGAGTTGTAGTCCACCACTCTATAAATAGCTCTCCAGCCCTCCTTTTAATTCTTTTCAAAACACCCCTATGAGGTAGACCAGGCTGAGAGTTTAACCCCCCCCACTGCCCCAGTAATCTAAAATGCTTAAAAGAAACCGCAAACACATTTAACATTATGCCCAAGCCCACAGCAGCAGTCTTTCATGTCAGCAGCAGCACGGCAACAAAAAAGTACTGTAATCTGGTGTTTGCATTGTGAATAAAATGTTGTTTTTGCTGTGGTGACAGTAAAAGTCTGCTCTGTGTGCTGGGCATTCATTATGTTCTGGTGTTCTGAATTGTGAATTAAATGTTTCTTTGTTTGTTTTTGCTGTGGTGTGTTAAAAGTCTGCTCTCTAGGCCTACTGATCTGAATTGTGAATTAAAGGGTTTTTGTTTTGTTTTTTTGCTGTAGTGTGGTACCTTAAAGAATAACTGCTTTATTTTAATGTCAGCTTTTGTGGATTAGGTCCACTGGCTGTTTGGCTATAAACAGATGAGCACTGAACCCTAGAATTGGATATGACTGGCTTTCGAGCAAGGGCAACCCTTTACCTTTACCTAATAACAGAAGATCTCTGATTGGTATTCAAAATTGCTGTGAGGTTTTGCCTCTGTTTATTTGCAAGTGGTTAGCAAAGGTCCCCCTTGGCCCTTGCTCAAAAGCCAGTCGTATCTGACTCTAGGGTGCAGTGCTCATTTCCATTTATAGCCAAAGAGCCAGTGCTATTTGGCCATGCCCACTGATTTGGCCACACCCACCGATTTGGCCACACCCACAAAAGTTCCCTTATTTTCAAAACCAAAACATGACATGTATGTGTTAAACTGCCATCTGGATTACAAAAGTTGTCAGCTTACAACACGGGGAAACCAACATTTTGTCTGTGGTTGCCAGAGGAGCTAATTTCTGCTAAAGGTTCTTACTGCATTCACTTGAGTCAATGAGAGAGATCCAGGAGCTTTGGTCACAAATGGTGATCATAATAAGAAATTATGTTTCACATCGGGAATGGGGGAACTAGAAGAACAACAATCCATTTTACTCTTGCTGCAATAAACAAAAACAATATGCCTGTATTTCCTTATACACTTTACATATTAAAGATATTTGTCTTCTGCTTGTTATGGTGAAAATTCTCTCATGGCAGTTTCCAGCAGATCAATACACAATATAGCCATAAATTTCAAACACCATAAAGCCACAATACTAAAATTAATAAGGAATAAAACCAGCAATAACCATAAAAACCTCTAGTCCAGTAAACAACACTAAAATCCAAAAGATAATTACAGCTAAACTACATCATACATCCCAAAATCAAATAAAACCTTTCAAGGAAAAAAGGGGAAAACAAAGCAGCTCTTAAAACCTTCTTGGTTAAGGTGATTGGGTCAAAAATGCTCTGATTGACGCAGCATTCCACATAACATAGGGCTACAGCCAAAAACATTATTCCCACAGTGACCAACCAGATACCTTCATGTCAATTAAAGTACTAGTAAAGAATGCTCCTGAGCAGTTCCAAATATGTCAGTTAGTGCCTTGTCCAGACAACTCACAAACCGCACACTCGGCCCTTCAGGGAAGGTGCAACCATGTTTAAGATCAACCGTCAGCATTCATGTGGAGTGTTCAGTTTCCCAGACAGAGCACCAACTGTCCAGTCTGGATTGAACCTCAACTTGTTCACTGTCAGCTCTACCAAAAATAGCTCCAGACACATCAGGTGCATCCCGCACAGCAATTAAAACAGAAAACAGTCTGTGAACTTTAAAAAGAGATGAGGTATTCCAAGAGGCTAAAAACACATTAGGACGTTGCAATTGTAAGAGTATGTCACAATCTCATTATGATGTGTCATGTTGCTTATTCATTTTCATGGATTCGCTCTGCAGCCATCAGTCTAATATAATGGAGCATCTGGTGTCCTAAGCCCTTCTGTGGCTTCCATATGACAGTCCAGATTTCATAACCAGTTACATGTTTGCTTCAAAAAAAAAAGGTGCATTCAGAGCAGCCCATTTATAATACAGAAAAAGTCAGAGATAAAGGAAGGGTATAGTCTTGTTTCATTTATAGAATTAATTGCCTTGTCATTTGTCCATCAATCTCTCTCCCCCCAAAAAACAACAACAACAACAAACAAACTGTGTTTTTGTTTGTACTGTAAAGATTGAATGAAATGAAATAGTGGCAAGACTCTTACCAGATACTTATGGGTGCAAAAGAACAATTTTGGAAGTTGCCATAGTGTTGTCTGAATGTTGATTGTGTGCCTGGTCACATGACCTGTGTGCAGCACCTCGACAATTAGCTACTGTAAGCAGAAGCAACTTTTGAGAATGCTCTTATGTGTACAGTGGTACCTCTCTTATAGAGCATAATGTGTTCCATGGGATCTTTAAGCAAGTTTGCTCTTTAAGTGAAACACCATTGTAAGTGACCGATTGTGACTTCTGGTGGTGATGGGGATTGTCAACCCCGATTTAGTTGTTAAGTGAGTTTTTGGTTGGTTTTAGTTGTTAAGCGAGGCGACCATTCAGAGAAAATTCTGCTCTTTAAGTGAGTTAGTCTCTAAGTGAGGTGCTCTTTATGTGAGGTTTTACTGTGTATATATCCAGTAGAATTTTGACCCATGAACTTAAACTAGGCTTCATCTTCTAAATTTATCCATGAAATTAAAACAGTTGTTTTCCCCTATATATAGTTTAATTTTTTCCCCAGTGTATTTATCAATACATTCTAAAACTTGACAACTTCCCATCTATCCTCAAGATCACTGTTTCCCAACCTTTGGTTTGTGGACTTCAATTCCCAAAAGCCTAAGTCAATTCCCCAAAGCAGTGATCAGGCTTCTAGGAAATAAAGTCCTTCTGTGGGGCATGTGCCCCATATTGGGAACCACTGCTCTAGATTTATGTCTAGCACCAAAGATCCCCTCCCTTTTAAGCACAACAGGATCAGTGATAAAGGAGAAAGAGAACTTGTTATGATTGTGTTTTCCATCTCTAAGACATAAAGTGCTTTACTAAGTCAAACATCCCAAATGTTTCCTTTAAAATATGTGAAGGCCTTTAAAAATCTATAAATGAATGTGCATGCAAATATAAAAATACACAGTGATGCACTCCAATTTTTTTTACTACCACCTCTGTGGGCGGGGCAAAATCTGTGGGTGGGGCCAAATCTGTGGGCATAGCCAACGTAATGGGTTATGGAGGTGGGCATGGCCAGGCAGGTGGGCATGGTCTGACGGAATTTCCAATACCGGTTCTTCGGAACAGGACAGAACCTGCTTCAATGCATCACTGACTATACAGTACTGTATGTTGAAAGGAATGGCTATAACGCACAAAATTTTATACTTTATTTAAAATAATTCAAATGGCTCTGTCCATCATATACAAACTTTTAAAAATTGAAATAGCTGTTTTTAAATCACAAAAAATTGCTTTGATTCTCTGTGGCATTTTATTCAACTTATTGAACTTCATTTATGGATTATCTGTATTAGGTCTGCTCAGAAACTGTTCTGAGATTTAGTCTGTTTTCCATTGCTTCGCAGAACAATTTGTTTTGACTTCTTTTCCTCCAATTTTAGTTTTAAGACAGTAATAAAAATTGTTAAAGCCTTGTGAGTTTTCCAGTTGATTGAAATGGAGCCAACATTTTGTACATTTTATAGAAATAATGAGTGCAATTTCATTTCATTACACAGTTGTAATTTTTCATTTTGAAAGTGTTGCTTCCTTTATGGCAAATAGAGGCTGTCTAATCTGCACACTATTTTTTCCCTGAGTTTTCAACATTTTCACCAAACCAGTTCCATTCCTGAGGATAAGTTATCAGCTAAAGCTGAAGTAACTGCTGAACAGTGCTTTTTCTGTTATATCATAATGTTATCCAAGCTACCTTTTTGAAATTAATATATTGGTTTCCTCCTACTCTCTGCAGGATGTTTTCATTATACAGAGCATGTTTCCTTGCTCTAAAAACTGCCATCTTTTCCCTACAGTTAATTAAACATTTGGAGCCTTAAGTAATTAAGTTCTGTATAAGTTACCAAGTTTTATCTTGCACAGCTGATATTATTGGATGAATAACTGCATTATCTCTTTATAAAAAATTTAGGTTGTTCTCCAGTCTAAGCATAATTACTGAATTAACTCACCCGGCCAACATGAGATTCATGCAGTTCAGGGCCAAAGACTGCTATTCTCTTGCTCTGTCAAAGTTGGAGAAGGTAAGCAAATGTCTTCCAGAATTGAGTTATAATTAATATATGTTTCGTAGTGCTTTTTGAATAAAGCTGAAATAAATGATGATAGGGGGGAAAGCAAATTTGCTACAATCAGTTCAGTCCAATTAAATGTAAAATAAAGATGAATAGTAATATAAAAGAGCAATGGAATATTGCCACTGGTGAATAAAGAGATCAGTTCAATTATTTCATGGTGAAATCTTGGCCCTTTGAGAAAGATCAAGTGCAGTGTGATACCTGCAAATTTTCAATATTTACCAATTATATTTTTTTCCTACGGTGAGGAAAGTTTTAATGTGAGTTTCTACTTCAAACTATATATGTGCTTTAAAGTTCGAATTTTGAATGCTTCTGCTTATTGACATTTCTTGGGGTTTTTAGTTTCATAGGCTATAAGTCTGAAGTTTTGTAAATTGTAAGTGGTTTAATATGAGTTGACACCATATCCTTTCTGTCATATGTTGTCAGATTGTTAAAAAAATACATGAAATTGCTAGCAATACTGTACATTAGCAGTTGTAAATTATTATCTAAAGAACTTTGAATTTTACCCAAAGTGAAGTCCGGTACACAAATTTTCATGAATGAAAATCCAAACCTATCTTTCTATTACAAAAACTAAGTGTTCTGTTAACATTCCATTGGATTCATAAGGTGTATATATCAGTATAGATCTTCCTCTGTGGCGGTGTTTCCCAAATTTATTCTATCATGGAACACATTACAAGTCCTAAAATTTTAATGGAATATTCAGGTTTTTGTAATTGAAATATAGATTTGGATTTTTCAGTTTTATTAACAAATGCCACAAATAAGTATGCAAGTTAAACAAAAGCATTTATTCCAAAACTTTAGTTATACCAAACAAATAAACAATAACAGGAAAATAACAATAAATAACACAGCATCACAATAAATAAATAAATATTGTCTGCTACTTGATCTAATCCATTTGTCCTATACTAAACCAAGTGCACTGAATCCAAATCTGAAGTCCTATTCTGCCTAGGACGTCAGGATCATAAGTCAATTATGTATATAGGTGCAATTGTCCGGTTTGTTAACACACCTGCACCTATTCAGCTTTGCAGGCGCACCCCCCAAAGAAAGACTCAGACACCGGTATATGGATAAAGGCATTGGGCCACTTTTATTGAATAATGCCCTAGTCCGAATTATAACTTTCAATTGGTATTCATCCAATTATAATTCTTAAGGCAAGCAGGCCGCAGTAACACTGGTAAGGTTCCTCCCAAAATTGCCAATGGCAATTGGCTACAATGTATCCATTTGTATCAATTTGTTTGTTGACACAAACAAATTGTTGACCATAGTCAATAAACTATCTACTGACCCCACCCTCTGACGTGTATCCGTCAAATCACGGGGTGATGCATGCTGAAAAGCTCCTGCCATCACCCCTTGCCTGGTTCGTCATTGACCGGTCAACACTATTACACCTGTACCTGTCTAAGTGTTGGCCAGTCAATTGCGAACCTGCCGGATACCTATGGGTCATAAATATTTACCTTACCAGTGCTACCCGCCACACGGGGAGGCTTCAATGAAGACTCACCGCCCCCCCCCTCCCAGACCGTCAGCTCGGTCAACAGGCCTGCTTGCAAATCTTCCAAAAAGAGGTTCATACCTCTAGCCGACAGGTGGACCCCATCCCCTGCATAAAGATCATAATTTTGTAAACTAATGGTGGGGTGTCAGATGACCATCCCCAAACCCTTGTCTGCCAAGAACCGGGCAACCGCCCTGTTCACCGAGCGGTGAGCACGGTCAAGGGCACGGAGGTCAATACCTCCCCTGTAAGAATGATGTGGTATGATGTCCGACCATAGCAGCCTTGTGGACGGCCACACATAATGCAAATAAGCTAGGTCACTGCAAATCGTGAATTTTAAAGAAAGGCCAGTGACTTGGATGAGGTCATTGCCCCCGAGGTGCAGTACAAGGACATCAGGCGGTTCAGCATCCCTGATGGAAAACAGGAATGGCAACAGTTCCCGCCATCTCATTCCACGCTTACCGTACCAACGTATGCGTGCGGATGCACGCAGTCCAAGCTGAGGTCCCCACTCTGTCGCCGCAGCATACTGCGCTGCCCAGTGCACATAACTGTGTCCCACCAGCCATACTGCCACCGGTGTGCGGGGACACACAGGGTCTGTAAAAGAAAAAAGAGAATAGTGACTTAACTGGTATTCATACCTGAAGAGGGCGAACATATAATGCAAAACGCATAGATCCCCATCTTCCCATACGGCGTATATCAGCCTCAGAGTACCCAAATGCAGCCGCAGTTGATGCAGCCCCTATCCTAAACGAATGGGTGCCATAACGAGCCCCGGGGAGGCCAACACTGGATAGTGCCATACCGGTCACCTTCCAAAATTGAAATTTAGTAAGGGGAGACCCATCCTGGTGGCAGAAAAACTGGCCAGAGTGCGTGCCACGCACTGCCAAGAACTCCTGTAGGGCACCAACCAGACAGATGTCTGCAATGGAACATCGTAGCAGTCTAACTCCACTGCCTACGCCGTGCTGATCAACTTTTGAGGACCGTATCCTCAACTGAGTCCACTCATTAGAAACATAGACATCGTCGAGTTCCAGTGCCCTACGAGTCGCATCCGCCTTAGACAGTAGTACCAACTCACTGATGCGGAGCGCTCCAAAGAAGGCCACCATGGTAGCCGCGTGAAAAAGAGCCGCCTCATACTTATCAAAACACAGGTTATGCCAGCCTCGTGCAAGGTGGGTAAGCCCCCTGGAGAAATTGGGTGGCGAGTGTCCGGGCGGCGGCCACGTTCCCGTGTCCACCCCTCCAAAACATGTCGTATGCGGAAATCATTCACGCAGTCAGCAAAACCCCTCACCTTGGCCATGAATGCCAGTGCTGACAGCCTGGATGCTATAGTGCGGGGAGCTAGGCCCTGACTGTGTAAATAAACCATAAATTGTAAAACTTGTTCCACCGGAATGGGCCACACTTCGGGCAACTGAAGTTGCACGCAAAAAGTTCTAAATTGAACGAAAGCATGGTGATACGCCTTACGCGTGCGGGGCGCCAAAGACATGCCGATCGCCCGGTTCACCTCTCCTTGCCAAATGTCCAAATCTCGGCCAGGAGTGGCGAGGGGAATTCCTCTGCATCCAGAGCCAAGGCATGGAACCGGGGGATCTGCAGGCGGGATAAAGCATCAGCAATATCAATATTATTACCTGGTACATGTCTGGCCTTAAAAAGCACATTAAAGCGTAGGCTACGTAACACAAACTGATGGACCAACGTCATCACCCTGGGTGATTTAGACGTCTGAGCGTTGACAATGTGCACTACCGCAGCATTGTCGCACCAAAAATGGACCACTGAGTCGGCCCACTCCTCGCCCCATAGCATCAAAGCTCCCAGGATAGGAAAGAACTCAAGGAATGTAAGATCGCGGAGGCGATCCGTGCCCCGCCATGCTGGAGACCATTGGCCATAAGCCCACCTCCCCTCAAAGTAAAACCCATATCCCAGGGAGCTGGAGGCATCCGACTGTACTTGGAACCTAGGGGAAACTAAAAGGTCAGATCTCCAAAAGGAGACCCCATTGAATTCCCGCAGGAATTTGAGCCAAACCAAAAGGTCAGCCCTCATGCCCCTGGTCAGTCGGACCCTATGATGGCACCTTGACAGGCCAGACATGGCGTCACATAGGCGCCGCGCGAATGCTCTGCCAGGTGTGACCACCCTGCAGGCAAAGTTAAGATGGCCATACAGTACCTGAAGCTCATGAAGTGACACTTTACGTTTGGCCAGCAAGGCCAAAATCATTGCGGAGATCCGGGTGACCTTGTCAATGGGTAACCGGGATGCCTGTGCGACCGTGCGAGCGTAGTGGATGGGCCCTCGGTCTTTTTGGGTGCTAAAGGGACACCCAGTTCCCGCATTAGCGTCTGAAATGTAGTGAGGAGACGTGTGCACGTGTCTGAGCCCTGTTCACCCCCGAACAAAAAGTCATCGAGGTAATGGGCTACAGACCGAGACCCGGACCTGCGAACAAAGGCCCACTGAAGGAAAGTGCTAAAACGTTCGAATGCTGAACATGAAATAGAGCAGCCAAAAAGGCATGGCCTTATCTACATAAAACTTCCCTTGGAATCTAAAACCCAATAGCTCAAAGTCCCCCGGGTGCACTGGCAACAATCGGAATGCCGATTTAATGTCACATTTTGCCAGGAGGGCACAAGGACCACAAGAGCGCACCATCCATAGGGCTTGGTCAAAAGACGTATACCTGACCGAACAAAGGTCATCAGGAATAGCATCATTGACGGAGTAACCCGCCGGGTACGATAGATGGTGAATTAAACGAAATTCCCCCGGGGCCTTTTTGGGTACCAACCCCAGAGGGGAGACCTTCAGGTTGGGGAAGGGTGGTACAGAAAAGGGGCCCGCTACCCTCTTGGCCTCTACCTCTTTGGCAATACTCAGGGCAGCCACCTCCTCCCTACCCTTCAGAGAAAGTAAATTGGGGGCATCTTGGGGTCCCCGCACTCCTTTGAATGGGATACGGAAGCCCCACTGGAAACCCTCCAGGAGGTACCTCGCTTCCTCCCTCCTAGGATAAGTTGAGAGCCATCGCTCCAACATATACACATTAACTGGGGAGGGGGCCTTTTGACTGGCTAGCTCCATCAGCAGAAGCTCTGCCCGCTCCCTGTCCACATCTACCTCTGCCCCGTGACCCACCGGCCCGCGGGCACTCAGCGGCGGCATGGGGGCCAGCGCAAGAGGGACACTCGTGTTTATATCGGCACTGCCACTTATTGTACACGCCATTAGCTGAGAAGCTCCAACACAGCAAGCGGGCTGGAACCCCCTGCCCCGCCGGCTGGCGGGGAGCCTCTGTTGGAGCAGCTCGCTGCATGGCATGGCCACAATGGTACCTATCCCCAGGCACCGGACGCGTGGGGGTCATGTACAAGAGCCACAATTTCTGACAGGGCTCATCCCATCTCATCTCCGGGTGCAAGGGCACCCTCATTCTAAATTCCTCATCGTAAGCCAACCACGATGGGCCAGGGAAATCCACCATCGCCCTGTAAATATTGTCCAAATATTGGACCATAGGAATGGCCAGATCAGGCCGGGCCCTAAGGTACACCGCCATATAAATAAGATATGCCGTCAACCAGTTGGCCCAGGTGCACGGTGGCTTACGACGGCGGGACAGCTCTTTGTCTCTGTCGTCCTGTCCCTCTCTCTCCTCCTTAGTGGGCTCACGGTTCAATAGAGAGAATATATCCACGTACTCCCCCTGCCAAATCTTTTCCCTCGGGACCTGGGACAAATGATCACCAAGGGGCAAGGAATAACCAGTTGTCGGCAAAGCCGTCACCGGCACATTAGGTACATGGGGCATACGCAGCGGGACCTGGACAGCCCCTGCGATGCCCGGCATTGCCCCGGGGGCGGAAACCCCCACCCTCAATGAGGTGCCATTATGAAACCAAGGGGCACTGGGATAGGCTGGTAACTGATGCCCACTCGCCTCTACTTGATGA